>QANW01011014.1:605478-750505 GCA_003254865.1 Dryas drummondii | reverse complement strand
GACTCCCCCCCCCCCCCCCCCCCATCCCGTGCCTACCCCTACAGTTGACTAGCTACTTCACTTACAAAAAGTCCTGAGATATAGACATACCATGCATCCAAATGATGTATGTGGATGCCCTTGCTATGATCGATTNCCCCCCCCCCCCCCCCCCCATCCCGTGCCTACCCCTACAGTTGACTAGCTACTTCACTTACAAAAAGTCCTGAGATATAGACATACCATGCATCCAAATGATGTATGTGGATGCCCTTGCTAATGATCGATTAACCATAGGAAACCAAATTTGATCGGTTTTCCTTCATGTTTATTTAATTATTTGGGCTTCAATAATTCTAGAGTAGCATACATGCATCCATTACAGATCGAACAATATTAATTATAGGATGCTTCCTTCCATTCAGTATTATTCCAATATCATGGAAGCAAGCTAGCCTCTTCCCCACACCGTAATCCATGAAGCAGAGCAAGCAAGTCAAGGCTGAGCTTTAACACTAAATAGTCTAAATTAATTAACAAACAGAACTTGATGCGCGGCCTCATTGAAAAGTTTAAATCCTACACATATATAATATATAGGTACCCAAATTATAACAGGTAAAATTAAGCACCAAAAATTATAAGCCAAATTACAACCATACTATTACTTAGTAGCATATATACCTTACAAAAGATTATTGTCCAAAAGTACATATAATTAATTAATGTCTATGTGAGAATTTTATTGGGGGTGTTGGCCGGATGCTTCTACCCGAATAACAAGTCGCTGGTTAAAGTGGTCTTTATAGGTATGCCCCTACTACACTATCTAAAGTATCTGATTTACCAAGTTATCCCTTCTTATCTGATTGAGATATGCAGGTCTCGGCAGCGCTCTTGGGCCGTTGCTTCTACTCTCACTACAAGAAATGTGAGCAAAGCTCACCTTTATTGGTGGCATAGAATGATGTGACAATTGGGTAATAAAGACTGAAGTGCCTTGATTTTAATAAAAATTGGTGGTAATTGGGCAATGGGGAGTTCCCAATTGCCACCTCATTTTGTGCTAGCAATGAGAGGTGTGCTTTGTTCACATTTCTTGTAGTGTCTTTGGTGCATGGTGCACACTACAAGAAAAACGTTAATAGATATCAATGAAAAACCGATATCTATTTAGGTTTCCGACCGATATATTGAGTGGTGATATATATCTATTCTTCCATATTAGATATCGATTTTTCCACCGATGTCTATAATATATTAGATATCTTATTTGTTTGATAATCTGATATCATATACAACTAACGATATCAGATTTAAACATTAATTCTAATATCTTAAAAACTGAATTCTGATATGTAAGATACTTATTATATCATTATTTTTTTTCAAACTGATCTAAACAATGTATTCAATATCGTTTTGATAATGAAAATCTTATATAAAAATATATAACGTACATATTGTTTTTGTAATGAAAATCTGATATAAAAAGATATATAACATATCATTTTTGTACTTAAAATATGATATAAAAAGATATATAACATATCATTTTTGTACTTAAAATCTGATATAAAAGTATGATTTAGATATCGGTTTTTTGTTTTTTAAATGATGTTGAAACTTCATTCCTTATTATTGCTTTTGTACATAATCTGATATGTAATCCAAAGTAAGCTTCTAATCGATATGGATAGAAATTGATTGGCATGCATCCACGCAACATTTAGTAAGCTTCTAAAGTAATCCAACTTCAATTCTTCCGTTCATATAAATTAATCCAACATTCAAACTCAAGAGTAATCAAGTTAATTAACAAAAATAGATTACAAATCAATCTAAAAATATGGATAGCCCTCATCAATGCATGTATTCCCCAAAATCACTATTCTATCTCCATAAGCTAGCACCTTCACAAAATCCATCTCTAGATCCTAAACACTGCCAACATGTACAAAATAATTAAGGCATGGCAGTGCCTTAATTATTAAGTCAAAAACGAACAAATGGGGGGGTATATATAGAGTAGACTACCGAGTTCTTGCTAAAAGAGCCGAGCTCCTGGTGGCTCTGCCGAACACTCGGTAGCTCCACCGAGCCCTCGGTGGGGGCTTCCACCAACTTCCACTGAAATCCAGTTCTTTCTCCCTTCTTCTCCTTTCTTTTGTAATCTTCTCTCACGCATGCACCCAGCCATCTGTCCTTGATGGTTGGCATCTTTTCAGCCATTTGATCAAAAGTGATCAATGGTTGTGATCATGCCACCTCATCCACTTTTATCTTCTCACACTTTTCCAACTTCAAACACTCGCTAAAAATACATTCGAACATCCAAAAATGTCCCGAAAAATGCTACGTACTTGTAGCGACGAATATTAATTTCTTATGGACTCAAAACCAAATTTTAATCACTAGGATTTACACAAAAATATCAATACTTCACAAAGAAAATAAAAACAATCTCTGAATAACTCAAGAATAAAATGCGAAAAGAAATTTCGGGGTCTCACAATACAATACGGATTTCAATAGTTCATTGTAAATTGTTATTTTATATTACATTCCGTCTAGTCATGATTTTAGATACATGTATCTAATATTATTTATTATAATTTTCGAACCAATGTATGTTGTCAAAATTCAAATTCATACTTTTTAGATCACTTTATCAGAATGATCAGAAAAAGAAAAAAAATCAATTGATCTAAATGAAGGGAAATCCACCATTTGATGATTTATTTGCTAAAGAGGAAAGGGAAATCCGCCAAATATCACACGTATGCGATAAGATCCATGACTCCTGGCCAGTTATATATAATTAGGAAATCTTTCGGGCAGGTTTTCAAATGATAATTGTCTTGCTTCATACATGTCTTGGTGCAGATTCTTTTGTGTTTATAAATGGAAACCAAACCGCAATGGATACTTTGCTTTTTTTTATTTTTCTTTTTTTATGTAGAGAATCCAAATCTTACCAAGACCATAATATATAAACATGCCAGTAAACAATCAAACTTCATATCAAATCAAATTCTCTTTTGCGTCTGTAAACACAAACCCTTTAACCAAAATCAAACATTTTTCATCATCTCCACCATCTAGAAATGGAGGAAGTAGAGGTAGTCATAGTGGGTGCTGGCCCTGCAGGCATAGCAACCTCGGCATGTCTAAATCGCCTTAACATCTCAAATGTAGTACTCGAAAGAGAAGATTGCTATGCTTCTCTTTGGAAGAAAAGGTCATATGACCGTTTGAAGCTTCACTTAGCAAAGCAATTTTGTGAACTTCCCCATATGCCCTTCCCTCCAAATACGCCCAAATATGTCCCCAAGAATGAGTTTGTTCAATACTTGGATACATATGTGTCTCATTTCAAGATAAGCCCTAAGTATCACAGAACTGTGGAGTCTGCTTTTTATGACGTGGAAATGGAGAAATGGTGTGTGATTGTGAAGAACATACTTTTGGGTGTACAAGAAACGTATCTTGGGAAGTTTCTTGTGGTTGCAAGTGGTGAAAATAGTGAAGGTTATATTCCTCAAGTGCCAGGGTTGGATGGGTTTAAGGGTGAGTTTATGCATTCGAGTGAGTATGGAAATGGAAAGAAATATGGTGGCAAAGATGTGTTGGTGGTTGGTTCTGGGAATTCTGGTATGGAAATTGCTCATGATTTGTCAAACTGGGGTGCTAATACTTCCATTGTTGTTCGTGGCCCGGTAAAACTTCTCTCTCTTTCTCTTTCTCTTTCACTAAGTCCATATGGAATTCTCTTATATATGTTGACATGGATTATACTGGACTAGACGGTTATACTAAATTGCATGTATTAGAGACTATTGAAGATATTAGACTGTATTTACTGTGCAAACTTTTTAAATCCGCACGTGCCTTGTTACGTAAAATATTATAATTAATTCAATTAGGTATAATTCAGTTTAGTCCACAGGTTTGTACCTTGCCCTTAATTAGTACAATGTTTATATATATAACTTGTTTATGAATTGCAGGTACATGTTCTCACCAAGGAAATCGTGTTCCTAGGAATGGTTATGTTAAAATACCTTCCAGTTAAATGGGTCGACAACATTGTCTTGATCTTAGGTAAATTGAAGATGGGAAATCTAACCAAGTATGGGATTCAAAGGCCAGAACATGGACCATTTTATCTCAAGGAAAATAAGGGCCAAGCCCCCATCATCGATGTTGGGAGCATTCAAAATATCAAGAGTGGAGAAATAAAGGTATATATATATATACATATAAATTATTTATGAGATCTTCATATATATTTTCCTCACAATTCCTTGATCGATTGATTTTATGATCACCAGGTTGTTCCATCCATCACAGCCATAGAAGGAAGCAAAATCACATTTGAGAATGGCTACACTAATTGCTATGATGCGATTGTATTTGCTACCGGCTACAAAAGTGCCGTGCTAAAATGGCTTAAGGTATGCATTATGACATCGAATGTTTTTGCTTACCTAACTGATTCAGAGCGGAAGGATAAGAGCCCAACTGATACTTCTGATCTCTTTTAATTGGTGCTGATATTGTACTTGTCTAAAAATTAGGTCATTTTAGACTTAATTCAATATATTTATTTTTCCAATATACATAGCATTTGAATACCAAGTCCAAAACCCAAAATACTTAACCCTTCAACGTACCCTAAAACGACTTTGTTTCGGACATAGACATAAGAACGGCACCAAAAAGATTTATCCTACATATTTTGGAGAAAAAGTGCTAGCTCTAGCTGTCACTGATGCTTTAAGAGTCTTCATGAGGTCCTATGTTTTTGTTAATACGTAAAATTAAATTTGTCTGAAATACAATCTAATTACAATTGTGTGTGATTTACTCATCTATGTAGGATGGCAGCCATCTCTTCAATGACAATGGAATGCCGAAACAAAATTTCCCGAATCAATGGAAGGGGCAAAACGGTCTATATTGTGCTGGGTTTTCAAGGCGTGGATTATTTGGCATTGCACATGATGCACTCAGCATAACAAACGATATTAGTTTTGCTTTGACTCACAACAAGAAGAGGAATTAATCGGTTCGAGTGTTCGACCATTGTGGTATATATAAAAGAGTAGCCAGCAACAGCCCTTAGCCTAGTTTAGCCCAGCATATTAGCTTCAAGTAGGCCCACAGTTGGAGGAGGAGTCATATACAATAAAGCCCAACTCAAGATTGTGGCCCAAATTAGTTAAAAATAAAAGTATTACTTTAATGGTTAGTTTCATATGTTTTAAATATAGTTGGCGAAATGAGCAAATACAATGTAATTGGATGCGTTCATTAAATTGTTGGGTGAAAATTTCACATATACAAACTGAAAGAGTTCGACCAAAAAAAAAAACTGAAAGAGGCCCAACAGCCAAAACAAGCCTACAGCCCAAACCACATGTGTATACGGCCCATTCCATGTGGTATTTGCCACTTCAAAGAAATACATAGCATGATGTCTGAAAAAAACATGACAAAATAGTTGAAAATTCCAGCCTAAAAGAAACTTGAAAATTCAAACATCAGTTGCAGTTAGAATAATTGTTGCTTCTTGCAATTATCAATGTCTGGTGAGAACCCGAACCTCAAAATAGCATATGCATACATCAATATATATCAATAAATATGTGGTGCCGCAACAACACCCAAAAAATCATGGTGTAGAAAAGAAAAAGTCAAAGCTTCAACATCAACTAGGAATTTAAAAACTCGTTTATGATCAACACGCATACATAAACTACAATTTCTAATCCCCACTTAATTAAGATGAGCATTATTACACAAAAAAATATTATAAAATTATCACACCAAACATCAATTGGTCAAACATAAACTTGCTCAAGCTGCACATCCTTAGACTTCAAAGGAACATAATCTCCAAGATAAACCTCCAAGTGATCTGATAGGGCAGACTTGTCAATGTTTTCATGGTGGTATGATTTGCAAACGAAATACAGCACTGTCTGGATGACAAGTGCAAACAAAATCAACTTGAAAAGCAAGAGCAAACATATAATCCCATAAGCGACCCTATCCAACATGCCAAATGACCTCCCACGCACAACCAGTTGCTGAAACCCAAATTGGAGACCAAAAGCCAAAGCATTAAGCTTGATATATATGATGGTAGCCACCCACATGTTCCCTTTGAGTAGTTTCTTGCTCTTGGTCATGGCTTGAATCCCTCTTGCTTGTTCTAAAACAGAGACCACACTAGCGAGTTGCCAAACTATGGTCATGTAAACGAACCCAACTATGTACAAAACGAGTAGAAAGAAACCAAGTATGACACCAGCATCACTAGAGCCCATGAGAACCACCCAAATGATAAAGACTATCATGGCCACTATGTTGTAAACAAAGAAGGCGATGAAAGTGCACAAAAATGTGACCATGACTCGCTTCCAAACCTTTGGGACAACGCTCATGACCTTCTTGAAAGTAACGTCGCGGGCGGTGTATATGCACGCGATGGTGTAGACCACGGCGGAGGTGGAGAGGAGGCCAAAGATGAGCAAGAAGGTGAAGTATGCAGCCTTGAAAAGCCAGAAGGTTGCCCATTCGGAGGATATGGCATCGGATATTCGTTCGTATCTTGGACTACCCGATTTTGTTTCATCCAATTCTATTTGTTTGTGAATGATCTTGGAGATGAGGATGTTGGAGAGTTCTATGTGAGCCAAGAAGATGAAGCACAAAGGGAGGATCAAGGTCAAGGTGATTTGGCTAAAGATCTTCCTCCATGAAAATACAATCTTGTAAGCTTCTTTGTAGATGCCAAAGATTCCTAGGAATTGCAACTCATCTTGTTCTCTGTCCATGGTAGCTAGCTTGAGTTTCTTGAATGGGGGTTCTGAATTTAGAGAGGAATAGAGGGGAGGAGATCGAGAATATTGGCTTATTGGAGAGGAGAGTTATTAACTTATTATGGTCTTGGAGAAAGTATATAGGAAGTTAGATTGGACTTTATGATACAAAAGTACCCTTGTTTTTCCAAGAAACTAAACTAAGTCAATGTCAATATTGGGTAATTAATTAATTGAAGAAAAATACAATATGTGAGATTTGAAATACTAACCTACAAGCCTACAAGTCAATTTCCTTTTTCCTCTAAAAGTCAAGGCCTATTGGTGATTAAGGAATCAATAAACTGATAATAAATATATTTTGAAAGTAACTTGATATTTTCTAATATCTCTATGTGATTTGGTTTGATATATATAAAATAAGTTATCAATAATTATTTGGTTCAGTGTGAGATCATGAGTTGGAATCTCATACAATAGTTGTTGATTAATGAAAATAAAATATAAAATAGTTGTCGAACTCGCTCTCTTACCACGCCTTTCACACGCATTTGCCATGCTTTTCACACGCATTTTAGATCCGCTGGACTTGGCCCAGGCCCAACTTTTTTGGCTTTTGTTGGCCTGCCCCCCATCATCATCTGGTCAAGTTTGGACTGATCTGTTTCTTTATCACAAAAAAAAAAGGTGGAAATTAATTATTAAAACAATGGTATACATGGAGTTTATGTAAGATATGAGGGTATATATGGAAGTAGGGGCTGAGTTCCCAATCACATAGAGCCATAGACCAATGCGTCAGGTCGTTCATGCCAAGGAGACCAAGGTTGCTCTCATTGTCAGAGTCCTTTTCAAAGTCTCTTGTGGTGACTTGGTCCAATTCAGCTGAGTCAACACGCTCATCTGCCTGCTAGGAAAATTCGTCCTTATTAATGCTTTTATTTACTATTTAACGCAATTTCCCTTTCATATTATATTAACCACAAAATTGGAGCATAGTCTCTGTCTATTTAAGACTTCTAATTCCAACTTCCCTCAAACTAAGCCTAAGTCTAAATTTTTTTTATTAATGGTTTTAGAAACGGTGAAATTTGATAAACCCCCAAGCTTAAATCACAAATGTTGGTAGTCTATGTCATTTCATTTAATAAGATTTAGAGAAAACAATTTTCACACAAGATATATAATTTTTGCACACATATACATGCAGAAAAATAGTAGCTGCTAGAATAGTTTAGTTGGAAGGACCGTTGAATTTCTTAGTTAAAAGAGCCGTTGAATTACTCCCCTCTAATAAAAAAAATAAGATTTTAATACAATTCTATACAACATAGCAGATTGTGAAAACACAATAGGATCCTTAATTTTCTTGATCTGGATCTCTTTACTCTCACTTCATCTATAATAGAACTAGCCTCTTGGCACACACTCCACATGCACCAATTGGCTCTTATTTTATTGTGTTTATTAATTATTTGTTTACGGTGTAAACATTTGAAGAGAAAAACAAATAGTGTGTAAACATATTAGATATGGTGATGAACCAATTTCATGAGTGAGTAATTGGATAATTGTAATAAAAAATAAATAGATGATTAATAACTATTAACTAATTAAATGACTTTTGAGTTTTTTATTTGAGTATGTTAATTTCAATGTAGTGACAAGTTAAAAATTTAACCAAAACTACCATTATACACAAACTTAACTTGCAGGTAATCTTCTAAAAGACCCAAGATAGGGGAGTCAGCAAAAGGACAAAACACAACACAACAAATATAAAAAGTATCAAGCGTGTCCCTACTGGACTACCTTCTTTAACTGCGGGTCGAGGAAAAAAAAATATCAAATAACAAACTGAAACTAACACAAGCTCAATCCACCCCAAAATTAAAGACTGAAACTAACACAAACCCAACCCACCCAAAACAGCTTCAGCAAGCACCAAACTCAAATTGCAAATTGAAACTGCGACTGCAGACATATTTTCACTATATTTTGGACAAATATAAGTTTTATATACCAAAGAAACTAAGAGAATTTGAGAGAAAAAAAAATTCAAAATGAACAAAACTAAAAAGAATGAACTGAAATTAAACTAAATAAGCTAACTAATGAAAACAACTAAAACTGAATAAAGGGAAAAAACATAAATGACAAAGTTATCAGCTGGAAATTGCATTTAGCTAAGTGACCAAAAAGTTACAAATGTCACCTTATTGTTACATTATAATAATAAGTGTACTAAAGATTAAGTATGATGTTTGTCATGCATTTTACGCTAATTTATTATTTTGATTTTTTGAGAGATAATACTGTTGGTAGTTCCTCTTATGTAGGAACATGTTTTTTTCTATTATTTAATTTTTAAAATTTTTAAAATTTTTAAAATTAAGATATTAGTTATTTATAATTTTATCTTTTATTAATTAATTTGTCTTTATCTATTCATTTGATTAACTATGGGTGTTTTAGGCAGTTTTGAAAATTTCCATATGAATGTAAGTGAAACAAACTAAATTACTATGATAAATTATATTTTGCACCCTAATCACAAGCTAGGCCTTTAATTAATGGGACTTTGTTATGAGGCCTTGTTGTCTGACGTTGATTGTAACATGTGCATCCAATTGGAAGTTGTTGGCAAATTATTATTTTCTAATAGAATGCAATAATTTTCCTTCTTGGTAATATAAAATAATTCGTCTGATCAGGAATTCTTTTAATTCTTATACTTTTGTAAAATATTATTTTAAGTGTGTGCAGCACTGCAGCCTAGCTCTTTACTATTGTTTCGGCCATCTTACATTAGGATCAGATTCGGAGATCACAAAGTTCTCTTTGACTTCATAATGGTTTTGGTTTGATGGGACATCATGCTAGATATAATAGCCCCAAAAAATCTTAGGAAGGTTTACCGGAAGATGAAGAGAGGTGTTTAGAAGTTGGGACAGATGACTATGAAATGGATATATGGTTCAAGATAAATTAAGTTCCTAAAAATGCTAATTATCTATGTTAAAATTGTTGGGTTGTTTCAAGAGAAGTTGTTGTTAGGGATTATGTGGATAAAATATAATTGTCGTAGACTAATTGACTATTTATTATTAGGTACATTAAATGAGATATTTTCTTAAATTGCATCAAGGTCTTTCTTAAGTGAGATATTGAATCGTAGATAAGTAAATTTGTCATCATACACATTAAACCTAGCTTATTAAGTTGGGAATAATATCATTGCGATATAGAGGGTCAAGTTATTGGCCCCTAACATTTGGTATCAGAGCCGATGGTTCAGCTAACCTCTAAGTCAAACACGCGACAAGCCATAAACGACCTAGGCTCCGCATCAGTAAGAGGAACCGTCAACAAACCCTCATTGACTGGGCAGTGGACTAAAGACATGGAAAAGGAACTTTTTACTGATTTGACTGTCGGAGTGCCCTTGGCTAGCAGCGGTGCCCCCTCATTCTAGGGGCTTTCTCTTGTATTCGCTTCTAAATAAGCAAAGCTGTCCGATCACAGTCTTATAGTTGAACAGCCTAGTCTTCTTCATCATGTCAAAGAACCCCCTGTACATATAAAAGCTTCTTCATCTTTATTAATCATAACCAGTACATACAAAAGCTTGTAACAGTGGTCCTCTAACTACAAAGTATGGGAATACATCATCATTTATTAATGTCCAACATGAAAAGATGAGAACATAGTACATTAACATTTGATCGATCAATTAAGAAAAACTTGGCCACACAATTTGATACGACAATGATACTGTACATATTAAAAGAAAAACTCTTAAGTTTACATATTTTGGTTGGTGTTGAAATTTGATAGATTAAATGCTAAAAGATGTTTGAGAGTACTTTCTGATATCTTATTCATTTTTAGACGACGGAGGTATATATAACAAATATATAACATTTACAAGATATACAAATGGTAAGAGTACAAAGTCAGCTCTACACCAACCACCCATTAATTACAAATCCCAGATCCCATGAAACTCTCTAATGTTAATTACATAAGTTGACGCCTGCCAATACTAATTATTTACATTAATTAAATGGTTGACTCACGCCAACATTAGATATAACAAGAAATTTATCTACAAAACTTTAAAGTAGAGTATATACAAAGTGACATCATGAAGTACTTAAGAATAATATTCTGTTAAATTGCTGATCCAAACCGTTGAGCCATTTTCATCTACATTGCTAATGATATGGGATCAGAAATGATGAAAATCAACTCAGCTTCACAAGCCTACCTTCTGAAGGCAATTTCTATTTACCAACCTTTGCTATGTTATAGTAGCGGTGGCAACCTACAAAATGTTCAAGGCAAATAATTATACATCCATTTCTCCTAGTATGTGTGCTTTAAAGTCTTGATAAACATCCATTTATCCAATGTCAAAAATAGATTTGTAAAGCATCATCATTTCAGAAGGGTGGAATTCAGGCTCTGGTAATCCTTTTGCAATCCTCTTCAACTTTGTGATAAATAAATTATCAGAACTAAGATAAGAAAAAAAAAAAAAAGAGGGGGATAAAATTAAGAATGATATTGAAACCCTAACTGCAAAGTTTTGTATATATTCAAGAAAAGTTTAGGTGACAAATTGATTGATGGGTTATATATATAGCTCTGGTAAATCATTGATATGATCTGTTTGAACCCTTGGTCGATCAGGCACTCCAGCTAGTACTAGCACCATCTTCCTCTACATCTAGGTCTTCAGACGCCTCAGACCCCTTCACCATTCTCTTTGTAAGTGGAAGCCAAAACTTAGTTAGCAATTAGATCGAGAAGGAGATAACAACAGGTTTGTGAAGATGAATATGATACTAATTCAGTGTTTATGTCATTTTTATAGATGTTCGAAGTGTATAGTAGGCAGTGACGGATCTAGGATTTTCAACCCGGGGGGTCAGAGTGTAAAAGCAAAAAAAAAAATTTGGACGACAATAACAATAAAAAATTAAATGATAAACAATATTACAAATTACATGTAAATATGTAATAACAATTTTTAAATTTTACAAAAATTGTGTTTATTAAAATAATTACTTGTCTTTATATTTATTTATATTTAATTACTTAAATTATTATTTATTTATATTTATATTTGTGTTTATTAGTATTAATTTTAATTACATTTTAATTATGTTATAGTATATATATATATAAACTTATGTTATATATACATATATGTATTAAAAACAAAAACAGAAAAAAGGTTGTGATTACGTGTGTGTGTGTGTGTGTGAGCTTTCCTAGCTTGTGAATGGCTGGGAGTGAGGTGTGTGTATGTGTGTTTAGTGGTGTGTGTCAGTGTGTGTGTGTGTGTGCGCTAGGCGGTGGTGTGTGGCAAACCAGAGAGAAAGAAAACAGAGGAGAAGAAAGAGAGAGAAACCAAAAGAGGAAGAGAAGAGAAGAGAAAAGAGAGAGAAAGTCCAGCAAAACCAAGATAGGAGAGGAGAAGAGAAGAGAAAAGAGAGAAAGTCCAGCAGCCACTGAGGCTTTTCATCAAGCAGGTGGTGGGCGACTGGGCAGCGAGGGGTCACCGGCTAGAGGTCGAGGGGTCACCGTCCAGAGATTTGGGGGGTCACCGGCGGTTGGGAAAGGAGGCTCACGGCTAGGAGATCCGGCGTTGGGGGGTCGCCCGACCCCCTACCTCCCAACGTGCGTCCGTCCCTGATAGTGGGGGGTTATGGTAGGAGTTTTTAAAAAACAAGGGGCTTGAATTTGGTTTGGGACAAGGTTTAATTTGATGGCTTGATCTTATCTAGTGTAGGGCTTTTCTCTAGATCTGTTGGGTAGGTCGAATTGTCACTTTGCCAGATTCGTTGTACATATAGGCACTTGCCTTGGTTGGCACTTGTCAGGTTCGTTGTACATTCTAGCACTTGCTTTGGTAGGCACTTGCCAGGTCTGGCTTTAATGCCTTTTTGTAATGAAATTTCCTTATTTATTAAAAACAAAAATATGATTAAAGATATAAATTAGCTAGGGAATTCCGAACAAAAAGCAAAAAATAAAATACTTGCTTAGGAATTTCCTTGTTATCTTTTCTCTTTTATTGGTTTTCAGAAAACTGTATATGTTCTGAAATTAAAAACAAAAATATTATTCATTGATGTTTAACCAAATTGAAATATAAGTGAGAATGTACATAGATTTGAATCCGTATCATTCTCTGTATCTTTTAACTGTGGGACTACATATGCATGGATGGAACTACCTGCATGGCCATGAACGTATTAAAACTTAAAGTTTTTCAGTTTTATAATACACCCCATACAAGTTCTTTTTTTTTTTTTTTTTTTTCCTCAAAAGTCAGATTTGTTATTTGAAAGTATCCCAATGAACTTTCTTAAAAGATATTCAGAGCTCGCGTTTAATAAATTTGAAATGATTAGATCATAAAAGTTATTTTAGATCAATTAATATTGTTGAAATATTGCTTTGTAAATTATTCTTTGCGTAATTAACTAAAAGTTCCAAATTTCAGTTGTTAGAATTTTATATATATCAAGGTCATAGTACGTTCTTGATTTGACAGACTAGTAAGCCAAATGAAAACAAAAAGGAACTTTATATGTATATATATATATATATTTTTTTTTTGTCTTTTTTTAAGATTTCCATATATGAAAAATAGTCTATATTTGTTGGAGAAACCAATTTGATTAGAGCTACGTATATATGTTATCCCACAATGGCTAAGTAGTAATCTATTGATTATAAAGAAGGCAACCACATATACTAATGCTGAGGTCTTTTGGTAAAAACAAATGTGCATTTTAATGTGACAAACAAATTATAAGGAGATCATTCAAAAGTCTCTAAAGCTTAATTTATGCAGAACTATCAAGTCTTAATCAACTATTCGATCCATTATAGTTATTTGGATTTGGTTGAAAGATTGCAGTTTCTCAAAAGGAAAAGATACTGGAGTAATTTCTTTGCCTCCCTCCAAAATCTGCCCTACATCTGTTGTAAGGGAAGGATTGGACATGTTGTAATTTGCTCATCTGTTGTTTTTTTGTCGAATTTAAAGTCATCATTGATTCTTGGATTAAATGGAGCGACATATCTGCCATTGTTCAAAAGTTATCATTATTGTTACGGATAAAATTATTCATTGAAATTATTCCATAAAAACTGTATACGTTATGAAATTATTATCTTTTCTTTTTTATTGGTCTTTGGAAAACAGTGTATGTTCTGAAATTAAAAACAAAAATATTATTCATTGATGTTTAATCAAATTGAAATATAAGTGAGAGTGTATATTAATTTGAATATGTATCATTCTCTTTTCACTGTGCGACTATTTGCATGGACCGAACTACATGTATGGCCATGACATATTAAAAATTAAAATTTTACACACCATACAAGTTATTTTCTGTTTTTTGGGCTTGCGATGCTTGTCAAAATACAATATCAATGTCTTTTAATGAAGTGAGAAGAAGAAGAAGGGGGCAGACAAGCACAATATGATAATAGGTGGATCTCTCCAAATTAAGACACACAACTGCAGACGCACCTAAAGGAAGAGGATCAAGATCCATCCTAGAGATGGATAGAAGACGAAGACGAGTCATTAGGTTGAGGAGTATATGTGTGGGAGCTAAATGATTCTAGAACGTTATAAGCAAAAAATTAAGGTCAGTTTTGGCAATTTCATTAACAGAATAATATTTAATAAACAAAAATTGAGAGATGAGTGCAAGAATACAAAATAGAAGTTTGAATAGAGCCTCCCTAAAAAATAAATGGCTTATAACAAGCATGAAACATAAATTTTTTTGCTGATATTAAAATTTCAAGGTTTTTTATTACCAATAGTCCCTCTACTTTCACTCAAACATCAAATTAGTTCTTAAAGTGCATTTTCAATCAATTTCATCCCTTATTTTTTCCATCGAACATCAATTTGGTTACTAGACACACTTTGAAAATTAGCCAAAAATAGCTCAGGATACAAAAAAATTCCCCGAAAATTTTTACGAACTCATCTTGACTACTACTATTTTTATATGGGGTCAAATTCTCAAATTGATTTTCCAGAAAATTTGAAATTCCCAAACTAATTCCCTGAATTTTCTGGAAAATACTAAACGTCAATTTGATAATTTGACCCCATATAAAAATAGTAGTAGTCAAGACGAGTCTGTAGGAATTTTTAGGGAATTTTTTTGTATCCCAAACTATTTTTGGCAAATTTTCCAAGTGTGTTTAGGGACTAAATTGATGTCCGATGACAAAAATAAGGGATGACATTGAGTGAAATGCACTTTAGGGACTAAATTGATATTTTGATAAAAATTAAGAGACTATTTATGATAAAAAGCCAAATTTCAATTAGTCTTATTTTGTTAATTTCTTTGTTACCAAATACTCTTGGTTGCCAGGCAGCACCTGATGATGCTTAATATGAATATTAATGATTTGAAATAGGGAATTCATACATCAACAAATTGAAATATAAAAAATAAATTAAAAGGAAAATATATCATGTTAATTTTATATATCCAAACCTACTCGATCAGTGTGAGCTCAAGTGGGTTTGGTTTGACTTGTTCACGAGCCTGCCATCTGACGACATTTTCTCTTGACCAGCCTTTGCTCCGGTATGAGCGGTAGCAACCTATAGAATTTTCAAGCCAAATAATTATAACTTTGATTTCTCCTAGTACGTGTGCTTTAAAGTCTTCATAAACATCCTGGCCAAAAAAAAAAAAAAGTCTTCATAAACATCTATGGCATTCAATAGCGCACTGTCAATTTGCTATCCCTCGTTTTCTTTACGAATATATAAAAGATAAAATTAAGAATGATAATGAAACGTACTCTAGTTAGAACATGACCCAAAATTTAGATATCAAAATTGAAAAAGACCCTAATATTAAATATTCTTGTCTTCTTTATAGTTTGTGAAGTTCTGTTTTCTTCAAAAAGAATGTAATGCTTCAGCCTTCAGCCCACTCCAAAATATACACAGGTCTTATAATTAATGCTTCAGGCTACTTTTATTTCCTCTATCTCCCACAAAGTCTCTCACACCAAAACCCATCAAAACCTAATAAAAGGTTTTAAAAGGGATATGATAGGCTTGCAAAGGAAGGAATATCCAATCAAATGCAAGCATCTATAGCTCACAATTAAATTTCCAAACACTTTCAATGCAAAAGTGACTTCACTCATATAAGCTTAATGAACAAATTAATTAGAGTTTAGTCCTTCTAACATTTTTTATTTGAAAAAAAATCTTATGCCTTTTTTTTTTTTTCCCCAAATAAAGCCCTTATTGTTTTTAAATAAAGTCCTTTGACCATTGCCTTGTCAAAGAAATTTATCATTATTTTTTTATTTTTTGAGGGTATAGGGTATGGGTTCACCTCATACCTTCTTAGCGTATAAAATGAGGTTTGTGGAGACTGCCCCAAAATCTCAGAGTTAAAACCTAATATAAAGCTGACAAACATAGTTAAAGTATACTAGTGAATATAGGTAAAATAAAACGGTTTATTGATATTGGGTTTGAAAAAGATCAATACAATGAATTGTTTCAAGACCGATCCTAATTGACATCATAACTAAATTCATTTGATTGATACATGTACCCACTAATTTAACATAGATCCAAAATATTTCATTGAATCATTGATAAAGAAATTCGGCGTGGCCTTTGAACCAAATTCTTGGCGAAAACAAAAATTCTATAGAATTGCGAATGTCAGAAAGATCCTTCGTATCGAGTCATACGTACCATTACATTATATTGACAATTTAAAAAAACTATTCACACTATGAGCATAGTATGATGGCGGTCGTGCAAGTATGCCCCCATTGTCTAGTGGTTCATGACATCTCTCTTTCAAGGAGGTTGCGGGGATTCGACTTCCCCTAGCAGCGCTTAAGGAAGAAGTAAAAATGCGCTGCCAAATACTCGAAAATGGTCACCGAGCACTCGACGCTTGATATATATGAAAAAAAATAGAAACTAATGGACCAATATTAAGTAATATGAAATAGTTACAATATTATTGGACTTTAGTTATAATTTTAAAAGCCATAAGGCTTTAGTTAATAAATTGTAAAATTAAAGAACCTAAATAGAAGTCTCCTATAAAAAATTTGCAATCTTTCATACAAGATTATCTTAAGACATTTCATTTCACCATTTATAAGGATAACAAAAAAATTTTATTATTGATGGAAAGAAAAAGGTACAACAAAATGGCTATGTTCATCCTTAGTCCACAATTAAAGAGCCCACGATAACATATATATACTGACACCCATAGGAGATTGATGCTCATTGTTATCTGGAGGAGCTCGATCCAATTTTCAAATTTTACCTTACTGAAGGAGTTTGGAGCCATTCATCAATGATTGTTGAATATGACCTTGTAATCTTCAGTGATGGAATCATAACCGAAGCCATAAAACAGTTGACCCCAAGAAAAATTAAGTACATTGACTGCTGAATATAATCTTGTAATCTTGAGTGATGGAATCATAACCGGATCCACATAATTAACATGGATCCCAAATGAAAGAAGTTCTGGCAACTGGTGGAACTCTTCAGTACGAGGGTTCCATAATTCTTCTAAACATATCCAAGCATTGAAACAACTACAGTGACTAAAGATTTCACTGGTAGCCTTCACAGTATCTCAATTCACAGTTTCCTAGCAAGACCATAAGGGAAACAAAGATTAGCTTGGCAGTTTCCTAGCACACACGCACACACATATAACATGCATCAGATCCAATAACCAAACAATAGCAATTAACAGTTAACCCATGATATAATGAATAAAACCTTAACACGTACTGAAAAATTGTATGCATCTTTCAAAACATTAATTGCACTTCAAAGATGCATACAATTAATGTTTGATACCAAACGGTGTATCTGATATGTCATATGTGTTCATATCCAAATTAATTTTCTCACATGGGAACTTAAACTTTCACATTAAATAACAAAATCATTCCTCATTTCAACAAAGAAAAAACAAAAAAAATATTTTTCTATATGTAGATCTCAGATAGCTAGGATGACTTGTTATGAAAAACGTGAATTTGTCAAACAAAAAACTAAAAGGTCCATTGACTTTTGACTTTAGGTACCAAATTTCATTGTTATTTCATTTTAACTATTAAAATATTTATGTCATTTCACTTTAGATACTAAATTTTAGTTTAAGTACCAACGTTAAAAAACATGGTTCTACCGAGCTGTGACTGTTAAACAGTCACAACTTTTTATTGATTTGTTGTTTTTTCAGTGTTTGCAAGGTTTAAACTTTAATGTTTAGTCTCTAGATTATAGGACTTCATCTCCCAAGTCTAAATCAAAAGCACTGAACTCTTATAAACTTTAAATTTTTATGAATTTCAAATAGTCACAACTATAACTGTTCGACAATCACAATTGTATAGCAAACTGATTTATGACCTAATTCAAAATGTTTTGCTCTAAGTTAGTACCTAAACTAAAAAAAATTAGTATTTTGCTGTTTTGCTGAAAAACTATTAATATTTGGTATTTAATCCTAATTTTCTAAAAATTAAATCAAGAAATAAATTAAATACAAAAGAAATGTATTAAACTAATTTAAGGGATCTACTGATTTAATTTCCAGATCTGGATCTAAAACGTACATGAGTCGGTTTACAATTTGAAGAGCATATATAAAGAACATAATCAAGTCATTCATACCATTAAATGAAATACGTACAGTGTATGTTGTATTTTGTACCTGCTGGTAAAGCATTTGGTAAATGGATAGATTTAAAAGATGAGGAAAAGGATCACGAAATTGTTTGGCCTCCAATGGTTGTCGTCATAAATACGAGAGGGATATGCTGATAAAAGCCCATTTGAACAATAAAGCTGCAATTAACAAGTATCATGCCAAATTAACCAAGGACAAAAAATCACCACAATATAAAATTTTGAATAAAGGACACGTAAAACCGGCACATATTATTGACACGCACACACACAACTAATAAAGGGATTATGATGGGATCTAATCAAATTTCACCCCCGAACACAGACTCTGGTATTGTAGTGTGCACATATAGGATAACATGATCATTATATGTGTGTGTATATATATATATATGTTAACAAAATGAAACGGGACTCGGTAAATTTTTAGAACTAAGATCGAACAATAAAGGGTGACAGTTCGCAATGAACATCAAGAGACTTGGTGGTGAAATGAATATTGAAGGGTTATAGATATGGATTTATACCTTTGGTAAATCATTAATTCGTTTGTTTTTTTTAACCCTAGAAGCCATTAGATTGGCACCATCTTCCTCTTCATCTTGACCTTGAGACGCCTCTGCAGAAACTTTCACCATCCTCTCAACAAATTGATGAAAGCCAAGATCTAATAAGGAATTAGAGAGAAGAATGGCGACTAGTTCGTGCACATGACTCCACTCAGTCTTTAGGTCAGTTTTAAAGATGAGGTGGAGGGTTCTAGAAAAGTTGTTTTAGAAAAACAACGGGCGTGTGTCGTTTTGTTCGTCCAGGTGGTATGCTTGGCTCAAGAATCCATCCTTATCTCTATATAATGATGTTCCCAATTCTGGCATTAAGAATAGGCTGAATAATGAGCATTTCTTATTTTCTTTTTATGGAATGAAATCTTCTTATTTAGAAAAATAAACAAACATATTAAATATATGACATATGGAATTTCTTTCTTATCATAAAAAATGTACATGTTTCATAAAATAGCTTGAAATTTTTGTTGTATTTTATGCAAACTTTATTATGTCAAGAAAAGAAAATACTATTATATTATAATTAGATTAAAATAGTAGTGTGAAATTCATACCTTTTAAACTATTTCGATAATGGTTAGCATACCCTAAAGCTCAAGCCCACTGATGGAAATTTTTTTACACAATCCTTCCCAGTATAGACGGCTAGTTGGTCGTCTTATTTATATCACAGTGACCCAACCAGATATTATGTTTGTTGTGCATGTACTTAGTTTATTTATGCATGAGCCACGCAAACCTCATCTTGATGTAGCCTTTCGCATCTTACGCTATCTAAAAGAGGCACCAGAACAAGGCATTTTATTTCCTACCCAGAATGATCTCAAATTGAGAGCATTTTGTGACTCAGATTGGGCAAGTTGTCCAGTTACTAGAAGATCAGTGACATAATATTGCACTTTTCTTGGTAATTCTTTGATCTCTTAGAAAACCAAGAAGCAGAATACCGTGGCACGATCATCTGCAAAAGCATAGTACCGGGCCTGCTATGGCAGACACATGTTTTGAGCTTACATGCATGGTTGCAGTTCATCCTACAAGATCTTGGCATTGAGCATTCAGAACCATCAATTTTGCATTGTGATAATCAGTCAGCTTTGTACATTGCCAAGAATCTTGTGTTTCGCTAACGAACCAAACATATTGATCTTGATTGTCACTTTGTTAGTCAAAATATTCAGTCTGGCCGGCCTAGTGTCTACCACTTATATGCCTACAGCTCTACAAGTTGTAGACATTTTCACTAGCTAAGCCCTTAGGCAAGGCTTCTTTTTTGCTCACTCTTAAGCATGCAAGTTGGGAGTCTACAATATACAGTCTCCAACTTGAGGGGGTGTGTTGAGATATGGAATAGCTGTGATATTAATTAATTACTAGATAGTCAACTGCTTTGATTTATGATCTATATTGTAAATTGCTGTAACTAAGGATCTAGACAACTTACCATAGGTAGCTCTCCTTTCTTCTTTATATTCTTGTATCAAACAAAGCTATAATATATACATAAGATATATGGAATACCATAATTTCACTCTATATGCATGCTTATAATTATGATATAGAAGTCACAATTGAAAAATATTGAACGAAATTTGCTTTCTTGAACTAAAAGAAATGTTTGAGAAAATTATCAAACAAGGACAAGAATGAAGGAAAATTGAGATGTGGGGGAACATGAAGCAAGTTATAGTTCATGAAGTTTGGTTTGGAATAAAACAGAATCTAAACTGTTAAATTTATTGATTTATTTGCCAATCATACCAATAAGTATTATAAGCTAATAATAATTTATACACACATATGTACGAAAGAATGAAAATTTTGATCGATACATTTTCTTAATCTATAAATATGTTAGAAGGTGCACATACGGGCCGGACTGCATGCTCGTTTGGAAACTACTTGTTGCATGTCCATGAATGTAGGGAAGGAATACATGCATGGCCATGTATATATTAAAACTGAAAATCTCTTTCGATTTTAGTACACACCAGACAAGTTAATCTTTAACTCAAAAAAATGCAAGTGAACTTTCCTGAAACAGTTTTAAAGTTTTAAAAGATGTCGAGATTTAAAGTCTAATAAATTTGAAATGATTATATATGACAGGTTACTTAAATCAATTAATTTGAAGTATTAGAGTAGTGGTAAATTATTCATTGCACTCGTAACAAATCCCAAATTTTGTGTTCCTAGGAGTTTACAATAGCGTGCGTCTTATAAAATTTGTCTTGCCCTATGCAAAATTAATGTTGTTGGTACACGTACAACATCTTTGTGACTAGTTTGAGAGAGACTTCCTCATCTCAACTAACTTTATTTTGATTGTTTTCATGATCATGGATTATTTAGCCAAAGGATAGTGGCCAATTTTAGAGATTTCTGCCCAGGAGGACATTTACATTATCCCACATAAAAGAGAAATCGTCAATATCTAAAACACTAACAAATCGTTGATCTAATGGTTAAGTCGTCAGCAAATAAATAATTTTATCGAATCCAAATCTTATGTATGTTTTTTTCCTAAATTTTTAATTTCTTGACTTTTAATCTTAATTAGCCGTGTATTAATGGTGTGTGAGAAAAAAGAGGAAATAAATTCATAACACCATGGTGTGTTTAAGGTCACATTCATTGATGCATAACCCTTTTATTTATAATACAGAGCTTGGAAATGATTGTCGATGTCCCTTACCAAAAGTAGGGATAAGAGAGTTGAAGGTCAGCTCATGGCTGGAGTTGGCACCTTGGGAAGAGTGTACCACGCACATGAATCTAGTAAGACTCTATGGCTTCTAATTTGACACCCAGATGAGAGCACTTCTCATTAATTAATACATTCTCTATATTTTTTCCCTATGCGACAAAGAAGGACTGGACTACACGCATGGCTACGCTTTTCTTTTTACTAAATTCCAAGGACATAACTTTTATCAACTGGAAAAACTCAAGAGGACATAAACAGTCCTCGACATCCTGGAAGCAACATACAAAAGAAAAAACAACAAATCCTGCAATAACAAATCTACTCACAAAATCTATGAGCAAAACCTAAAAGAAAGTAGCCCATCATCTTATGGTCTAGAAACAACCTCTAGATGGAGAATCATATACCTCACCACAAGTTAGAGGACGTTCGAATCGCCAATTTCACTAGCGCATCAGCAACAAATTAAGTTACCTTATTTATAGATATATATGGCTATCCCAAAAATCCATTCTCCAACCAAGTGCAAAAAATGCCTTCATTTTGATCTGAGAGACCAAAGAATGACATCAGGATTTTAGAAATGTGAAAGACCTAGCTGAGAGTGAGAATCAATCAATATATGTTGTCATCCTTTTTGCCAACTCGAAGAGAATGTGTAGATAATGTCCAAAGCATATGCAATATGAGCAATTGAGGAACCCAAAAACTCATGAAAAGAACCCACCACCACTCCCAAGTTGTTTCTAAAATACCTCCATATCCAACTGGAAAGCCTTTAGCAGCATTATCAATATTAACAGGTGGCTCTCTTTGCGAAGGGGAAATACTAAGGGCCTGTTTGTATTATATTCAAAAACTTTTTTTTTTTCAAAAATAAAAAAACAAGTTTTAGTCAAAAAAACGTGTTTGGTAGACTATTTTCAAAAACAGTTTTTTAAAAAAAAATTCAAAAACATACCTCTTTTTAAAAATGATAAAATATCGTTTTTCTCATTTTTTGTTTACACTTCCTTCTTTCTTAACTGTCATCATTTTTTAAATTGAAAAATTGTTTTCAAATTTCATACCAAACATGTTTTCAAATTTTAAAACTTGATTTTGAAAACTCACATTTAAAAAAAAATCTTAATTTTTGAAAAAAAAAATAAAATTTGAGTAGGATACCAAACGGGCCCTAAAAGACCGAACAAATTAAAGTAAATTTGAAACCAAGTTGTTCAAACAACCCGAAGAAAGAAGGCTAGTTTCATAAAAACCATGTTTAAGAGAATTGATATTGAATCTAAGGTACCAAAATTCTCTAAACATAGCAAGTTTCAAATTCATAAATCTTTTGCTATGTCTTAAAATTTCCCTTTCCTTCTGGAAGCATGCTAAAGAGTTTGTTAGTCTTTGCAGCTTTTCTTGAGAGAGATGTCTCTCTAATTAGTACTGGTCATCTCTATTAACTTCTATGAATTATTCTGTGTTGTGGCTGTTCATACCCTCCCAAAATGGGTAATGGCCTATGTGAATAGTTATTGGGTTCAAATTGATGTCCTTACTACCCAGTTTATTTTCCAGCTTATTCTTAGCTCATGGATAGCTCTCCACCACTAAAGTGAAAATCATCTTGACCAAACATGTAGTTGCATCTTATTGAAAGCCTTGGGGACAAAGTCAATGGACCACTATAAAAGAAATTAAGCTCATAAGGCAATTTCAAGGATCTCTCGATCTCCAACACATACAACCCCAAAAACACACAACAATGTGAATCTCCCAACAAGCTTTTTGCTCCCAAGCTTATTTCTCAAAACTCTCTTTATTTTCATTTGCATAGCCTTTAAAGGCCCTTTTAATTGTATTTTCTTATGCTTATGCAATTTCCTTGTATTTTAGGTTTTTCAAGCACACCTCTTCTTCTTTGAATTTATTTTAGTGTTATTTACCATTAAGCTTTCTTTTAAATTCTTGTTACTCTTTTATCTACATTTTTTATGGTTCAAAGTCCTAGTCGATCTAGGCAAGAATAGAATCTAGATAGGCTTTTCTCGTTCATTTCATATCGTACAATCGTTGGTTAGAAGTTAGATATTTAATTTGGCGCATTAATTTTTTTTTTTGCACATAAAGTATTATCTTTATATAATCAGCTATTCCAAGCCGATTAGTATGGCATGCCTGCATTCACGCCAAAGGTCAGAAACCTCACCATCACTTATAGCGAGGCGTATTGTGATTGATGTCGGCCGTCCACGAGGCCGAGGCATTTGTTTTACCAAAACATATTGGCACGCCCAATGGGACCCAAATGAACAACCAATGACAATATTCCTACAACTCCTACAAGTCATATATACCCAATGGCGAATTTACATTAGGGGCTACATAGGCATTTTTTTTATATACCTATATATATTTTGATTGTTAGCCCCTAGAGTTTGTTTGTTTGTTTTTTTTTTTTTTTTTTTTTTTTTTTTTTTTTTTTTTTTTTTTTTTTTTTTGTATTACCTATAACCCAGTCCACTAGACATAAAATAAATCAAGCCCAAATCCAACTTAAGTCTCCAAACCCAAATCCTACTCTTTTTTTTTTGGCCTCTAAGCCCTAATCCTACTTAAGAGGGAAAGCATTAACCATTAAGCATGGGATCCCTCTAGCAAACAACCCGTTGACCAAAAAAAAAGCAGACAACCCACTTTCCCTTCGCCAATCCCCGTGTTCCTTACTTCCTTCCCTATACCAGTATACCCGATCCCCAAACAAAGAAAACTCCATCTCATTCATTTCTCAAGGCTAAGTCTCACCATGGTTTAAGCTTATACGTACAATTCTAGCTTTGATTCTATTATCAAGTAACTATTCTTCTTTGACCAGTTACTTTGTTGTTTATGAAAAATAAGATTACTCAAATTAGGGATTATATTAATTTCCCAATTGGTGTTTATTTATTTATTAAAATTAAATCAAAATGAAAGTACAATTTAATTAATTGAATGTGCATATTGTGGTGTTGAATTGAATGTGCTATGTGCATATTGATAGGGTTGGCAGTTGACTACCACTTGATTGACAGGTTGATTCGTCTAGTGTTGACTCTTCCAGTTTCAACATCAACGACAGAATATGCATTTTCATCTGTGAGGCTTATTAAAAATCGTCTTCGAAACAAGATAGAAGATGAGTTTCTTGCTGATTGTATGATCACCCACATTGAAAGAAAATTTTCAAATAGTATCGATAATGAATCAATAATTAGTGATTTTTACTCTATAAAGAAACGCAAAGCACAACTTCAATAGTGTTGTATTGTATTTGTACTCTTTTGTTGTTTTTTCATTAATAAAATTCACTTGTAACGTTGAGTTTCATATATTTCTAAAAAAAAAATTCAATTAGGAAAAAAAACATAAGGTAAGTTTAGCCCCCCCCCCCCCCCCAGTTTCAAAATCCTGGATTCTCCCCTATATATACCTATCTCGGCTTCGATGACAACCAAAATGATTTTGGTACCCATATGAGGTCGACGACACACAACCAAGGAAGATTCACTCGGCTACAATGGCAACTGATATGATTATGATGACTATAATAGGGATAACGGCTTAGCCGAGGGGCGATACAATCGCTATTCTCATCTGTATGGCTATGTTGACACACATGGGGCGCAGTATAACATTTTTCAACCCCAGTGTCAATATTCTCCACCAATGGAGGTTTCTAGAAAAATTGAAGAGGTCATGAAGAAGCTCAATGAGAATAATCAAAAGCTCCTTTTGTCGATGGAAGCCATCTGCTCAGGAGTGAAAGAGCATTTGACGAACCAAACAACCCTTTTGGAGCACATGCTTAACCAACCAATATGTGGTAAAGCCTTGCCAAAACCCCATTTTGAAAATGGGCCTCCACCTCTCCCACATAAGAAGAAAGAATGGAGGAAGTAAGTAAAGAAAACGTTTTGGTGGGCCAAGAAGAACTCAAGGAGAAAGAGATTTGTGCCCAAAAAGTCATCTCGATCTCTTGAAGCCAATATTAATATAGAGCCAATCTCTAAGTCATGCAAGGATGACAATTCAATGCTTGACTTTGGTAACTACACACTCGAGAGTCGAGAAAAAAGTGTTTCAGCCTCAACAAAAATGTAACCAACAAAAGCTCAATTTTTCCATGAAAATGGAAATCTTTTGGCTGGCCAAAAAGATACCAAAAACTGTGCATCAACCACAAAATTCGACATGGTGGTCAGAAACAAAGCCGATTTGAAAAATCCATTTTCGGCTAAAATAAAAAAAATTTCATATGGAGGTGATATTTGGTGGGTATGTCATACTTGGGGGGGGGGGGGTGGCAGTGTTTTTCAGCCTATTTGAAGGCTAAAAAACATAATTTTCACAACAAAAATCACCTTTATTCGTTATTTCACGGCCCACAAAAAATCGAGATTCAACCCGAAGGTGCAAAGAGATCAAGGCTAGACGTGAAACATGGCTGGCCACCCCACATTCTCGTGGTTATTCTTTTCTATCATTATATAATTCACTTGGACATTGTAATAATATTAATTTTTGCTCAATCTTTATTATTGTTTAAAAAATAAATTGTAAAATTATATGGCTTGATGCTAATTACTACTATCATTATTTATCATGATATGGTAGATAAGTTTGTGGTCATGATTATAATTATTTAATTTTCATTATTGATTATGACATTAATTGCATGCATAATCATACGTGCATAAAGTATGATTGTGAATGAATAATGTTAATAAAATGATTAATTGAGACACCAAGGAGAAAGTAGATAGACTTTATGATGTCGTGATTATTGGAGACACGAAAGAGAAATGGCATAGGATGGCCTTGGTGGTCTCATGATTTGTGGAAGAACTGTTGTGATCGGTGGAAATTAAAGTGGAAAGGTTAATATTAAAATATATGGGGTTAAGGGATGAACGGGCGTTGGCTCATATTATAGGGCATTCGGAGCCATAGTGGTAAGATGCATGGTATAAGATGTGCATGCTTACTTGTCTTATGTATGAGTGAACGAGAATAGATAATGAGTGAGTACATGTATATTGTTCATCTTTGAATGCATGTTATCTGACTGTGATCGATTATTTACTATTTTATTAAATATTTATTAAGCATAATAATTGTCCGTGATGAATAAAAAGTTCCTACTGAGCTTTAAAGCTCACTCTATTAGCAGATATGTGCAGATGTTAATTTCGAAGTGGAAACAATAAAGTGAATATACTAAAAATGTCGTGCTTGCTATCTTGTTATTATTATTTATAGATTTAATCCACCTATTTTATAGCTAGTTCAATTTTGGTCCACAATCTTTTTTAAGTTCTGTTTGGTCCATTAATTGTTGTACTTGTTCAATAAAGGTTCATATTTGTTTTCTTAAATTTAGCCCATATTTTACCCTATCAAATCTCACCTAAATTCAGCAAACATATACTTGTTTTAAAGCTATGCATCTTCTCTTTACAACCATATAAAGATCATTCAAAATGTAGTTCTAAAACTCAAGATAACTAACCCCAAAGTAGGATACCTGAAACAGCCAATTTTTACCAAAATTTTTTTCAGATTTTTCAAACTTCACCCAACTTCAATTATCTTCGATTCTAATACTTCAAATTGGTTCCTATGACTAAAAATGATGAAATATAATTTATACTTTAATTATAATTGAAGAAAACAACCCAAAGGATTTAAAATCATAAACCCCAAAACTGAAATTTTCAGACTAGATCTTTATTGAACAAGTAGAACAATTAGTGAACCAAAATAGGACTTAAAAAAGATTGTGGACAAAAATTGAACTAGGTATAAAATAAGTGGACCAAATCTATAATTTTCTCCTATTATAAATAAATGAAAGTAATTTAATGAACAATTACTATGCTGCTCAAACTACATTACACAAATTTAAAATAAAATTTTCTGTTTGCTTATTACGGAATAAAGCTTAAAATTATGGGCCGAATTGTTTTAATTTATGCTAGTAGTGTATCACGTCCTGATTGGAGACATTTTATCTACTTCAATCAAGATGAATATATTCCGAATTGGAGCGTGACAAACCCACTTACTGATTTGGATTTTTCCATAACTTTCTTGATTCCAAGCAGATTATTGTTAGTTTAATAATTTGTTCACACCTTTTTTTTGGTTTTAAGATTGAATATGAATTAGTGAATTCGACTTTCATAAATATGAATTTTTTCTTCATGGTGGGTTCTTCAGAGGAATTTCTATCCCTTTTTTCCTCTCTAAATGAATGATAAAAACCCACTATAGTAAACATTTTCCTCTTCTTCTTTTTTCCGTAAAAAGAATGTGATTGAGATCCTGCCTTCACATAGTTGTTGTGCATGGGTTCCTTTAAATGGGTTCCTTAACTTACAATGGGGCATTCTAGTTGCATAGGAGTGACAATTTACTGTTAACGTTGTTTAAGGAAATAAGAAAATATAATTTGTTTTCTTAGATTATTTTAGGCCAATTTAAGTTGAATTTATTTGAGAGTATGAATTTTGTGATTTGGGTTCCTCTGTATACTGTGACCTTGACTTTGAGCTATTTTCCTCTTGTTGTTCTTGATTTTTGCCTGCTTTTAATCTAGTGTCACGTAGTTCTTATTTTTTATTTTTTTATTTTTTTCATTTTGATTTTTTATGTCCAAATACATGTAATGATGCAGAGATTAGGACACATTAGAACAAAAGGACTTCCATGTATCCATCCACTTTGAATCAAACTCTTCTTGTGTGTCTGAATCCCAAATTCATTTATGTAATTCTTTATAACCCTCACTATGAACCGAAACATTTAGCTTTTCAAAACACTTGTTCGCGATATGCCAAATGCAATATCTATGATATGTATGTGGAAAAGCTTGAAAAATTGCCTTTGTTATTGCTAGATCTTGATTAGTGATAATAACTTTAGGTGGATCGGCTGATATGACTTTCTTAAATTGCTCAAAGAACCAAATAAAATATTCAATAGTCTCTTTACACAAGAATGCGCATGCAAGAATGAATGAATGATTGTTTGACGATGATTAACACTAACAAAATACCTACAAAGAGCAATTAAGTGAAAAACTAGAAATAGAAAAAAAAAAAATTGAATGAGGAAATACTATCATACACAATGAGTAAGATTTTGGACAAGTGTGTTTCATATACAAATCTAAAGAACAAGAAACAATTTGAAACAAAAGTTTAAACTAAAAACTAAAAAACAAGACTGTACGTACCAAGTAGAAATGAAGAACACAGTAAGCAAAAATTAAAAGCACAACAAGAAAAGGAAAAAAAAAAAAAAGAGGAAGCTGCATTAAGAGGTTTTAAAAACCATTAAGCTTTTTCAAACCCATTCTAAGTTTTAGACCTATGTTTTGGGTCCAGGGGATACAATAAGAAAAACAGTAGAAGCCTCATGTTCAACACTAGTTGGATCACTTTCTTAGCTACAATTCACCAAGAGAAGAAGAAAACAAAATGATCACAAAACCCAAATCAGTAAGTACGTGGCCGGGTTCTTCATGAATCGTACACAGAGAGAGAGAGAGAGAGAAAACCTGGTTGAAGCAACTTGATCCTTTCTTGAATTCTTCAGTTCGTCGATCGAATCACCATGCCGGCGTTCATCTCTAGGGCAATGGTTTCTCTACAACGTTTGGGTGTTTTCATTGTACAAAATGGGTTGCACGCAAGTTATTTGTTAAAACGAGTTGGGGTTTTATGTTTTAATCAAAGCCATTGATTGCATCTAACGACCATCTTTATTCGTCTGCATTTAACCGCAAATTATTTTATCCACAACAGAACCGTTCTTATCAAGTAGATAATAAAATTAGAGTGCTGCTATTTGCACACATTTTTTTTTTCCTTTTGCACACCCTTTTCTTATTTTTTCTCACTTCACACCCACATACTCCTCCCATAATTGAATTTTCTCATACACATACCTCTCCCAATTACCAAATTACCCTTAACTCACCAAATTTCTCATTTCACACCTGTAACACCCTGGATTTTTGCAATCTTATCATGTTTTAACACGTGTTTTCAAATTTCTTTTATACTTAGAAACTTATGATTTCTTAAGGGAAAGAGGTTTCCTTTGTCTTTTGAGTAACTAACTTGTACCAATAGAGGTTTAGAGTTGAGCTCTAGTACCTTTGAGTGTGATTTTGGTAATTATCAAGTTAGAATTAATTTTTGGAAATTAAATTCATTGGGGTTGAATTTTTTATAATTTTTTCTAGAAATCAATTTATTGTTTTGAGGTTATAGGAAATTAGGATTAATCACTACGAGTCCGTAGGATTTTTTGGGAAATTATTTGGAGTCCTGAGCTATTTTTGATGATTTAAAGAAGTTTGGAGAAATTCGAAATTAGAAAAAAGAAAAAAAAAATAAAGAGATGCTGACTGGGCCGACAGCACGCCACGTGGCGCACTGAGACTAGCCTAGCGCATCTAACAGGGCGCTGACAAGGTGTCAGCTGGCATAGGTGGACGAGCTCACACCGAGCTCAGTGGGTTGCGCCACACCGAATCTCTCTCTGTTCTAATCACGGCCATTAATTCGAGATCATTAAAGGACATTTGATCTCAGTCATTGATTGGGCTTGAAGAACCGGTCACTGTTCACCGGGTCAGTTGACCCACGTGTCCTCTGATGGACTGACCCGCGAGCTTTTTGTGATTGCAAATGGATTTTTTGATGGGTTTTTCTGACCCATTTCAAATTTTAAGCATCTTTTAAGCATTTCTAGTGCAATTTATCCCACAATATTGGAGATTTACAACTTTTTCCAAACCTCTAGTGCCTATAAATAGAGACCCGGCCTTGTCCCTAATTTTCACTTGCATCACCAAGTGAAATTAGAGTTACTCACTCCTTGGTTATTTGAGAGTCTCTATAAAAAGAGACATACCAAAGGGGAATAAACTTCCCATAATTTAAAGTTTTGGGAGTGCAAGGAGGAGTTCTTAGGAGTGAAGTCTAACTTTGAAGGTCTACAACTGAGTAAGTATTTTATTAATTCTGCTTTATTCATTCATTTTTATGCTTTAATTTTAGGATACATACTTAGATTAATTAAGTAGGATTTATTTATTAATTAAGCATGTCTAGCCTTATTTTTCGAGAATTATTTGTTTATTTTAAGAGTAATTAGCATGCTAGGATTATCAAGTTTCAATTGTAGAGATTAAATTGGATTAATATAATTTATTTTGAGGAATTGTTTTGAGTTAAAGCAACTAGTCAATTGGTTTGACTTTAAGATAAAAGTTGAAACGTACTTGTAAACCTTTAAAACTTTAGTCCACTTAGGACTAGAAACGAGTAACGCGTGACTAAAGGAGATGTCATATCGTCTTCTCTTATTGTTAATCGTCCTTAACTTAGAATTTGTTTTCTTTTGTCGTTTATGTTTCTATCAGATTACCTAGTTACCCAGTTGCCGAGTTATTAAGAGGTTAAGGTTGCCGTATTTTTTAGTTACGACGAATTTGCCAAGATAGGATCGAACGCGAACATGGAAGGCTTGTGGAAGAGAATACTTGAAGAGCATTAGATTCCAGGTATGGAGATTTATCCTACATTCCTGATTATGGACTTTGTGTGTGTATATGTATTTTTTAAATTGTTATAACATGCTATTATGCTTATTGTGTTTGGTTTGAGAGTAAGGTTAGCCTTGTTGGTGACCTTGGATTCAAATCTCTAAACCTTCTAAAAGAATTGATCGCTTACGTTATCGGGTGCTTAGCCATATTGTCATATGTATCGTGTAATTGTGCGAAGCCAGGGCTCATAATTAATCAGGTGGCAGTTGATACGGTTTCTCAATTGTGAGTTCCTATCTTTGTTTACCAGGGCACTCTTGCTATGGTAGCTGTCTCCCGCAGCTGACATCATAGTTGTACCTAATGTGTATCGACCATCTGTTTCACTATTATTTATGGTTTTTTTATGAATGTTTACCATATACTGCTACAGCTGAGGTGTTAAATCGATTTTGTGAAAATATTTTGGAATTTTGAAAATCAATCTTTCACAGGGAAATGTTTTTAAGGGTTTCAAACCTAGTAGGGTCTCCTGAGGGAAGCTATGATCGTATGAGATGCTTACCCCCTACTTTCTTTGTTTGGTTTGTTCCTTCTCTATTGCTTATGGAGATTTACCTCTTGGAGGAGACCTTAACTGAAGGGGTGCGCAGCTTGGATTCTTTTGTCAGGTGTCTCAAGATCTCTGTTGTATTATCTTTCGCTTTTGCAGTGGTTCTTGCTCTCAGGTTAGAAACCCATTTTGGAACAATGTTATTTTGTAAACTTATGTGGGTTTTACTTACTTTGGTAATCCCTTGATAATGTGTTGATTTAACTATTCCACCATAGCGGGTTGGTTTATCTTTATTTTGATTACTATTTATTTTGATCTTATTATTTCTTTAAAGATCCTATTGTCTAATGAGTACTTTAATCCATCCCGATCCATTTAAATACAATTAAAAGGCTCAACCTTCCTCGAGCGTTTTGGGGAATTAACGTCGGTTGTTTCGTATTAATCTCTCGAGATACTCAGGGGAGATGCTTCTGTCGCATACCCGGGGTTTGGGGTGTGAGAACAACACCCCACCCCCAACCCTACCTCCTAACCAAAACCAGCAACACACACCCTATCTCTGAAACCTCCCTCAACCACCCCCACCGCCGGCAAGGTCGCCAGTGGCTCAACCCTTCCCTTCCCTTCTCTCTCTCCCTTTTTCCTTTCCTTTCTCTCGTTCCCTTTTTGTTCTTCCCTCTGTCTCTTCTCTCTTTCCCTCTCTTTCTGCTCTCTCTTTCCCTCTCTCTTTCCATACACACCCCACCCCCTCCCTCGCTCCTCTCTCCACCCAACTTGCGCCCATGGATGCAGAGCCGCCAAGACCACGCCGACCACCCAACCTACCCAGTTCGCCGGAGAAGAAAAGTAAAAATATATATAGGTGGTTTAGCAGACCAGTGCCGAAACCGGTGGTTTCATTCAGCAGGTAACCGCCGAACAATCCTATTCTATTCGGCGGCTACCTACCGAATAGCACTGAGCCGCCAAACCACCTGCAAATTTTATTTTGGATGTTCGGGGTGGTTGGGTTCCTGTCGCCAGGGTGTGTGGTCGCAGACAGAGACAGAGAAAGGGAGAGAGGAGAGAGGGAAGGAGAGAGAGAGAGAGAGAGAGAGAGAGAGAGAGAGAGAGAGAGTAATTACTGTTTATTACAACACTTGAAAACATGCTCAACTGGTTTGATTGAGATCTTGGTAAATGTCCGGATTCGAATTCAACACAAATTTATCGTTGTTTGGTTTTACATTATATAAGGTGCAGGGCATCACAAATGACAATCCAGACTCTTGGCCACATTGGGTTTGCAATATCAATAACCATTTTGCTTTTGGCATTTGGATTGCTTTGTGGGTTAACAAGATTTAGTTGACACCCCGTATTGTCAGCTTACCAAAGGCCAAATCTATTTGCCAAGAAATGCGTAACTTTCATCACCCTTTGTATGATGATTAACTGAACCAATTTTGCTTGTGAAACTGAGAGGCAATAGGAATTATTCTGAGTTGGAAAAAGCGAGAGACTGGAAATTGGATCTACATATGTACACACACTTTGAGTATTTTACATTCTTGCAGAAAAAATATGATTGATGTAGAGATTATTGAGTAAAGTTTTCTTGTTGGGTAGTTTGTTGTGCTGGGTCTTCTTTGGGTCCTCCGATTTTGTTTGTTTCTGTTTTTGCACTGTGTAACATTTGTGCATGGGATTCTTGGTAAGAATTTTTGCCAAAAAAACAAAGGAAATTCTTCATATGAACTATATTTGTGCATTTGTAATTTCTATTATAAACTATATCTTTGAAATTTGGTTTGGGATTGTCTTCATATGCATGTGTGAGAGAAACGGAGGGAGGAGAGAAGGAAAGAGAGAGAGGGGCTCGGTGTGGGTGGAAGAAGAAGAGAAAGGGTGGGGGCCGGTGGGGGGAAGAAGAAGAAGAAAAAGAAGAGAGGAGGGGGGTGTGTTGGGTGTGGGAATGAGAAAGAGAGAGAGAGAGGGGAGGGGCTGGTGGTTTTTTCCTTGAATTTTTCTTTGTTTTTTTTTTTTTAAGAAGGGTGTGTAAAAAGAAAGAAAAAATAACAGTACTCTAAAATTATAACTCCTCTCTCTCTTTCTCTCTCTCTCTCTCTAAGTGCATAGAACATGAAACATATTATTCAGACATGAAACCACCTCACACATAAACCAAAAAGCTTTAAATTAATTCGTGTGGGGGAAAATATTTTCATGGCCTACGTTTAAATTTAAGATCTAAAGCCCAATTAATCAATAGAAATTTGGGGCTAAACCCATTGGGAGAATTATTAAGTTTGAGTTTGTGTGAAGCCCATCTTGTTAGAAGACCCAGTTGTAGCTGTATGTGTTTATTCATGTGATTGAATGAAATAAAGAGCGTGGATGTGGAACGCAAGTAACATCACGAGAACATCAAGATGAAAGACGCGTGGAAGGAGTTACTTACGCGTCACTCTGTAAACTTTATCCTCAAGAAATTGTTGACTACAAATATAGAACCAAGGTCATAGAGAAAGGTACGCAATCAAACCATTTGAGCACTCATTCATATTAGACGTAAACTGACTTTAGCGTTGGAGTATCTTTTGTAGGTACCCCACCCCCATTCGAAAACAAATTCAAATTAAAGTCACAAAGCGAGTGTGATCCAGAGTTCAATTCCAAAGTCAATAATAACAACCTGTAGACCAAGTTATTTTCTTTGAAGATTTTGGTTTCAACAATACCCAAAATGACAATAACTTCCATTAAGTTGATGGACCCTCATACATTTGATCAATTAGTACGTACTGTTGGTGTGAGTCAACCCATATTATTATTGTGTAATTATTAGGGTTAATTAGGTTATTTATTAATTCCTGTATTTTAGTTATAGTCCCATGTATATAAACCACACTTTGTGGTCTTATTCAAAAAATATAGAAATCATATTGAAAACCCTAAACCTAAACCTTTTCTGTTCATGGTATCAGAGCATGGTTCTCTATCCTACTGGTTTTTGAAGAATTTTTTTCCAGAAAAATTCTATTACTCTATCTAATTGTTTGTATCTTTCCGCTGCAAACTTGCCATTGTCTGGTTACCAAGCCACCTGGCTAAACACCCCCCACCCTTGTTACCGTCGCTCACTGCACCCCTCTGTCACTGTTGCTCGTTGCACATCCCCCTGGCACCGTCGCTAGCTGCACACCTCTAGCGACCAGTGACGCCGACCAGCGACTGAGCGACGCCGACGCCTGTGAAGTTGACGGCGTGTGTGACTGAGCGGCGCCCCGCCTCTGCCTTCCTCGTGCGAAGCGACTGACCGCGACGGCTAGAGGCTCTGTGCGACGACCGGGCAGCTTTGTGCGACGCCCCTGACGACCGGCGAAGTCTGTTGCGCGACGTCCGGCGGTGCGCAGCTCTGTGTGACATCCCTAGCAGCGCCTCGGCTCTCCTCTAGACCCGACGCCGACGCCCCTTCTTGACACGCCGGCGACTGGGCGCACCTCCACCTCTGCCGACCTGCTTGCCCGACGAGACGCCGCCTCGCCTGCTCGACACGATGCCGACGCCCCGCCTCCACCTTCCTTGAGCGCCGGCGACTGATGCTCGTCCGTTAGAGACGTCAACCCACTGCCGTTGCGTGAGTTCTCTACAACGCGACGCGGCTGGGACGACGATTTGGATTGGGCGTGGCTGTGAGCGGCAAGGAAGAAGAAGAAGGAAAAAAAAAGGAAAAAATAATATTAAAAAAAAATGCTGCATTCCAGGGTGAACTCTGTTAGTTCCTCTAGCTTTGTTGTCAAGTCAGGTATCTCTAACTCTTCTTTGAGTAATTCTGCTTGTACTGGTAATGGTGCATGGATAATTGATACAGGTGCTACGGATCATATGACTTCTGATCGTTATGTTTTTAGTCATTTTTCGTCTATCTGTTCTAAGCCATTTATTGTCAATGCCAATGGTGTGTCGTCTCCTGTTTTAGGAGATGGCACGGTATCCTTTTCCTCTGATTTGTCTTTGCATAATGTGCTGTTTGTTCCTTCCTTGAATTTTAACCTTATTTCTGTTAGTCAACTAACCAAAACTCATAATTGTGTGGCCACATTCTTTCCTACCCATTGTGTTTTCCAGGACATTCATACCAAGGAGAAGATTGGCAGTGGTAGAAAGAGTGGTGGATTGTACTATTTGGATAGTGGGGTTTCCGCTTCAGATGGTCGTGGCATTGTGAGTCTAGTTAGTGATGGTTCCTCCGAAAATCAGAAGAAGATTTGGTTGTGGCATCGCCGACTTGGTCATCCGTCCTTTAGTTATCTTCGGCGTTTATTTCCCTCTTTATTTCGTGGATTGAACATTTCCAATTTTAATTTTGAAGTTTGTGTGTTGGCCAAAAGTCATCGTTCAGTGTTTCCTTCTAGTGCTACACGTATAGATGTTCCTTTTTCTTTGGTCCACTCAGATGTTTGGGGTCCGGCTCCGTCTGGTACACATAAAGGAATGAAATGGTTTGTGACATTTATTGATGATTGTACTAGAATGACTTGGGTTTATCTTCTGAAACATAAAAGTGATGTGTGTGCTGTTTTTCGCCTTTTTCATCATATGGTCCTCACTCAGTTTGCCTATCCTATTAAGGTTTTGCGCTCAGATAATGGCGGTGAGTTTGTTAATACAGAGTTGACTCAGTATTTTGCTTCTGCGGGGATCCTTCATCAGACTTCTTGCGCTCATTCTCCACAACAGAATAGGGTTGCTGAACGCAAAAATCGACATTTATTGGAAGTCACTCGGTCCCTTCTTCTGGGCGGTCATGTGCCTTCTTTGTTCTGGGGTGATGCCTTGAGTTCTGCCGTCTATCTGATTAATCGGACCCCATCTAGTGTCCTTGACTTTCGGCGACCTTTGGATGTTCTCTCGGATTTTGTCTCTCTCCCAGGTATCCTTCATTTGGAACCCCAGGTTTTTGGGTGTGTTGTTTTTGTGCATTTACATTCTCATCAGCGATCCAAGCTCGCATCTCGGGCTTTAGAGTGTGTTTTTGTTGGTTATGGTCCATCCCGGAAAGGGTAACGGTGCTATCATCCTTCTACTCAGCGCTTCTATGTTTCTATGGATGTCACTTTTCATGAACATCAACTTTTTTACTCTCCCCGTCCATTGGATTCTACCCTTCAGGGGGAGGTTTCTAGTGAAGTGCAGAATCGAGATGATATGTTGTTCTTTGAGGAAGGGTCAGAACAGACTACTGATCACCCAGTGTCTGAGTTTGAGAATGAGACTAAGACTGCAGAAATTACTGCGGATGAGACTGAGATTGCGGAAATTACTGGGGATGATACTGAGGATATAGTAGGACAACAACCCACGAATTTTGAGCCTGAGGAATCACCACTCTATGATAGTACCGCCATCTCTCCTACTCTATTGAATCAATCTTCTTCATCCATTGAGGTAACAAACAATACTCTTGATTCACATTCTAGTTCAGATGTTGTTTCTAATGCTTCTAAATTTACACTTCCTCCTCGGTCTAACCGAGGACAACCACCAGCTAAATATGAGCCAGATCCAAATGCCAAAGTTAGGTACTCAATTAATAATCATGTGTCATCTGTTAGGCTTTCAAAGTCATATGAATCGTATGTTCTGCAATTATCTTCTGTTTCTATTCCTAGTAGATTGCAGGATGCTCTTGCAGATTCTAGATGGACCAAAGCTATGGCTGAAGAAATGGCGGCATTACAGAAGAATTCAACCTGGGAGTTGGTTTCTCTACCTAAGGGGAAGAAGACAGATGGATGCAGATGGGTGTTTGCAGTCAAACACAAAGCTGATGGATCAGTTGAAAGGTATAAGGCAAGGTTGGTAGCAAAGGGTTATACACAGTCCTATGGCATAGACTACTTGGAGACGTTTCCTCCAGTGGCCAAGTTATATACAGTACGGGTTCTGTTGTCTTTGGCCGCTAACAAAGATTGGCCACTCCTTCAGTTTGATGTAAAGAATGCATTTCTCCATGGTGATTTGACTGAAGAAGTATACATGGATCCTCCTCCAGGTATTCCAGAGTTTGATAATACAAGATTAGTATGTAGACTGAGAAAGTCTTTATATGGTCTTAAACAATCTCCAAGAGCCTGGTTTGGGAGATTCACCCGTGCAATGAAAAACTATGGTTATCGGTAGAGTAATTTTGATCATACGTTGTTCCTAAAGAAAAGGGGGAAGAAGATTACTGCTCTTATCATTTACGTTGATGATATGGTTTTGACTGGAGATGATTATGAGGAAATCTCTAATTTGCAGAGGTACTTGTCTAGAGAGTTTGAAATGAAACAGCTGGGGGACTTGAAGTTCTTTCTTGGGATAGAAGTTGCTCGGTCTAAACATGGCATATTCCTATCTCAAAGGAAATATGTTTTAGACTTGTTGTCTGAAACTGGTATGCTTGGGTGTAAGCCAGCTGTCACTCCTATGGAACAAAACCATAGACTTTTCGAGTGTTTGGGGGCCTTGCCTGCAGATAAGGGGCGATATCAGAGACTTGTTGGAAGATTGATATATTTGTCTCACACTAGACCTGACATTGCTTATGCGGCTAGTGTAGTAAGCCAGTTTATGCATGCCCCGTGTAAACCCCATATGGATGCTGTGGAGCGAATTTTGCGGTATTTAAAATCTGCACCTGGTAAAGGGTTGTTGTTTGCTAATCATGGTCATGTGAATGTTGAAGGTTTTTCTGATGCAGACTGGGGTGGTTCAGCAGATGATAGAAGGTCTACCTCAGGCTATTTTACCTTTGTAGGGGGGAATTTGGTGACCTGGAGGAGTAAGAAGCAATCAGTTGTATCTAGATCAAGTGCAGAGGCTGAATACAGAGGTATGGCACTCGGAGTAGTCGAACTTTTATGGTTGAGACATCTATTGACCGATTTAGGGTGTCCACCTACCAAACCTATGGACTTGTTTTGTGATAACAAATCTGCTATTGATATAGCACATAATCCTGTTCAGCATGACAGAACAAAGCACATTGAGATTGATCGACACTTCATTAAAGAGAAACTTGAAGCTAAGATTATTAACTTCCCATTTGTGAAGTCTGAAGATCAGCTTGTAGATGTGTTGACCAAGGCCGTAGCAAATAAGGTGTTTTTGGACTCACTAGACAAGTTGGGCATGTGCGATATATATGCACCAACTTGAGGGGAAGTGTTGGTGTGAGTCAACCCATATTATTATTGTGTAATTATTAGGGTTAATTAGGTTATTTATTAATTTCTGTATTTTAGTTATAGGCCCATGTATATAAACCACACTTTGTGGTCTTATTCAAAAAATATAGAAATCATATTGAAAACACTAAACCTAAACCTTTTCTATTCACATACTTGATCCTCTCTCCCAAACTAACACAACCATACATTTGAAGGAACTCGACCATACACAACACCAATCATATGTATTTAAGCAACTTGATCCATCAATGCTAAACTCTACGAAGTGCAAAAGCAGACAGCATAATCAAGAATATAAAGATAACAACTGCGACGAATGCCGAAATGACAGCTCCACTAGTTTGCTGGCAGAAATCACCAAACTGTTGGCAGATAGCAAGCCAGTTTGAACCAGAATTTCCGTTGTGTGCCAAGTAAACTATGGCAGTGGCCGCGGCAGCACTTGAGGTGTTTAGAGTTAACGCCAGCTAACATAAATAAACAGATTATTTTCATGTCAAACATATATAAGAGTGGAAGTTCAAACATATATATAAGTGGACAAATTTACTCTCGCCAGACAATCTCGACCATTATATTATCAAACAGTAAATCGATCATAACCATAGAACTATATATGTTCGAATGTGTACGTTGTCTCAATTTATGTTATGATAATATATATATATATTAGAGGAAATTATAGATTTGGTCAATTTATTTTATAAATAGTTCAATTTTGGTCCACAATCTTTTTTAAGTTCTGTTTTGGTACACTAATTGTTCCACTTGTTCAATAAAGGTCCATATTTGTTTTATCAAATTTGTCCTGTCTTTTACCCTATTAAATCTTAGCCAAATTCAGTAAACATATACTTGTTTTAAAGATATGCATTTCCTTTTTACAACCATATAAAGATCATTCAAATCGAAGTTCTAAAACTCAAGATAATTGGTCCTAAAGTAAGAAATCCGAAACTACCAATTTTTCTTAGAAAAATTTCAGATTTTTCAAACTTCACCAAATTTCAATTTTCTTTTATTCTAATACTCCAAATTGGTTCATATGACTAAGAAATTATGAAATATGACTATGAAATGAAGAAAACTCAACCAAAAGGATTTAAAATTATAACTTAAAAAATATCGTGTACCAAAATTAAACCAGGTATAAAATAAGTGGACCAAAATTGAACATAAAAAAGATCGTGGACCAAAATTGAACTAAGTATAAAATAAGTAGACCAAATTTGTAATTTTCTCTAATATATATAACATATCATAGATCTGAAAATAATAAGAGGGAGTGTGTTAATTGAGAAATTGAGGCAAATTAATGGTTGGAGATGTAGCTTACGGTGTCAAAAATAAGCAAGAGAAGCCTTGGAGCAACTGCATTGGGACGAACAATGGTTACTATGGAGAAGGGAAGGGAGAGGACGAGGTAGCCACTCACTATGGCCATTGCTATCACAAAAAACCTGCAACATGAGCATATATACCCATGTCTTAGAGTGAGAGGCTGGCAGCATATTTTTGTATAGTCAATAAATCTATTGAGTATATTTCATTATAAAATAAAAAAAATAAAAAAAACTATTTATATAGCATATTTTGTATTAGGTCACAAATAAACAGAATGGCTAATATGAGAGATAATACATTCAATGGTTGGATTCGAACCCTTACTTGTCAAATTTCAATCAAACCATTGGATGCATTGTCCCTCACTTATCTCAGTCTTATATATATTAGCCAGACTGCATAAATAAATATGGAACACATCTATTATAAGTGGATCTCACCTCTATTAATTAATAATGTGGTTTACAATGTAGTCAAAAAATGTTCATAAAACATTATTTTTCGTAAAAATGTTTACACCATTACATGGTCATGGATAGTGATGCTAAATGAATCATATTTCTTACCACATTAATATAGTGATCATATTATGTGGCATGTGGAGTCCATGTATATATAAATTATTAAAATTAGTTATTAACCATAACATATGTCGCATAATGTGATTATTATGGTCGACCAATGCATCAAATTGAAATTGGTCATAATTAATTGACAAGATGCAGAATATATAGAAAGATAAATAAAAGAGCCAATTAAGAATGCACTTACGTGAAAGTAGGCAAGTCGTCATAACTGGCATCAAATTGGAAGAACTGTGTGAAAAAAGGAAGAGTCTGACCGCTAGACCCCATGGTAACCGTCGCGCCAAGGGCGGCTGCCGTAGCGCCAAGCCTCAGAATGAAGTCGAGTACGGCAATGCCCTTCTTCCATCCTCCCTTCTCATCATGCTTAGCATGAGCAGCTGCATATGCTACATATGCCGCTTCGGCGTTAGAAAGCTGCTTATTTCTTGACGACTCTGCAGGAATGTTGATGATTGTGCTTGAATCACCGTTCTTCATCATTTTGACTACTTGCAAATTTAAGCTTCTAAAATGAGAATAGCTGAAGCTGAATATTGGAAATTTGAAAGAGATTAGAAAAGCTTGTGATTGAACTGGTTGATGGGTTGAGCATTTTATATATGAATTACTTGATTTTTAAAGTCCTATGATCACAAAAGTGGAGAAGTGTCACAGGTAAGATTGGGATGAGTGGTTGATTTGATTTATATAATCAGTCAATACAATTATAAGTAAGTAATATTTTAATTGCAATGCATCGTGTACTAAATTAGTTATGTATTTCTTTTTCTTTTTTGAACAATACCAGTGCTCCTTAATTTCATGGCAGGCCCCTCTGACTTTTGAGGAAGTCAAAAGGTAACCGTGAGATCAGTGAGATATGAAGCTAATTGTATATGTACATTGTGATTAGAGTATGGAACAGGCAACTAAACCACACCAATCTATTCCTAATCCAACTAATGCTAGTAGGGAAAGTATCGATACCACACCCATGAGGCCATGATATACAGTATTCTATAAAAAGTCAACGAAATATTCAAACCTTAATTGGTCTAATTTTAATATAGTTGAACATGATAGACTACTAAAAGGAAATCTGGTGAAAAAAAATGAAAAATAACAGCAACTATGCTAGATTTGTCTTAGGATTGAAAATTTAAAACAATATTATGTTTTATGACTTAAGACCAAATGGAAGATCAATAACAAAAAAAATGTGAGTAATGATTTAAAGAAGATTTGGATAAAGAGGATAAAATTTAAGTGAAGAAAAATTGCGGACACTCGAGTAGCCAAATATGAATTTGTAAGTTTTTTTATACGCTCAAGTTTGATCACATGAGCTCGAGCGATTGCATTAATGTCTTGACTTTTCTTGTATATAAACACGTTTAATTTTGATATACTTTAGTTTTTTTTGTTACAATGGGACTAGGTAAATTTTTTTTTAAAATTGTAATATTAGTTGGTTAAGTTTGAGACAATATAAAAATAAAACAACCTGGTCTCCAACAAGTAATACCAATGGTTTGGCTTGGGACACATAGCACGGGAATTGAGTCAATAAGCTCTATTCCCAATGATGATCACATGAAGATGGAGTAGTCCAAAGAAAACACCTAAAGCCCAAACTAGGTGGAGCAGACTCAAGAAAATTTTGATTAAGTTTGACGTGGAGTTGCAAAGATCAATATTAATCCCTAAGATGGAGTTGCCCGTGTGATACAAATCGGATGATCGCACTTAGAAAGGACCTTTTTGTGTGTTTTGGGTCAGGAAACAATCTTAGGCATTAACTGATCTTTGTGTTTTTGCAAAGATTGTCCAAAATGCATGCAAACCCCTTTTGTTTGTTTTTGGGTCAGGAAAAGCATATCTATAGAAAACACCCAATATTAAGAAGGGAAAGCCCAAAACGGAAGATAGGCCAGTCCAAAAACACAAAAGAAAACAAAAAAACATGTCCCAACCAGAAAAACCCAGACTGAAAACAGAGACAAAAAACAAAACAGAAACACAGAGGCCAAAAGATGGTAATTCTGACCAAAAAACAAAACCTTGTAAGATGGTAATTAATCAGAGCCGAATCTGTGGATGGCCTACCTCCTAGGGTCCCAAGTGTCGAAGGCCCCTAAAATTTATAATAAATTACTTTCAAATTCTATTTTTGAAATATTTTTAATTGAAAACTCAGCCAAATAAAAATTTAAGTTTAAGCTTAATCTGTGGATGTATGCGTACTTGCGGAGTGAAAAAAGTAACTACAAAGCGCTTGCAGATATATTTTTTTAAGTTGCAGAAACTGGAAACACCACAGCGGCACCCGTCTTAAATATCCTCAGACTATAATACCCCTTACCCCGAGTATTATATTCCCAAGCTCTCTAAAACGAGTTAAGCCCTTTTTATTGAAGAACCCGGGTTGGATCAGAGTAGTAAAAATACAACGGAAGAAATTACTGAAAATGCCTCATATTATAAATAATAGTAAAGAGTACCAACCCGTGAGGGTTATATGTTTCAAATACACTAACCCTAATGCTACATAGTAAACAGTAGATAAACAGATATGTCAGGATAGTCCAACCCACGCCAGAGTGATTCAGTCTTCAACAAAGTGGTGCAACAAATTGGATTCATGGATAGCCATTGGAATATGCCACCTATGAGGATGAAAGAGAAACACCACCACGGATCCAAAGAAAGGATCTAAACCAAATAGCAAGACTGAAACTGACAAGCTGCAAGTGCCACACCCACGACATCAATCTTGGTCTCCAACAACTGGATTATCTGCACTCACAAGAGTACAGTAGGGGGTAAGCGTCACATACATTTATCGCTTTCCCTCAAGGGAAAATCCTGGTTAGGTTTGAAACAATACTCGAAAATATAGGATTTCAAGGAAAACAGCTTAAAAGCAATGTACACTCAAAAACAGGGTATCAATACCAATAATATTGTAACTAAGGCCAGTAATGATAAAGGTAATTATGCCAATAATCAGTGAGTAAAGCCTTTGCATGCTCATACATCTTTTTCAGTGAAAATCCTTCTTTTCACGTGACATAGTTCAGAAACATATCTGCGACCGATCACATACAGGCCAACCGCCAGTATCGAAAATTCAACCACCACCTCGATACTATGGTGAGAGTATCCATTTACCTGGTAATACCACATTGGTTAGCCTCCCCAGAAGGACATTCGACTAACCAGTCCGTACTTACCCCTCCGGAGGTTTAGGGGATCGAAACCCAAGGTCACAACACGTGCCCGTTACTCTCAGGTCGTCCAAGGTATCACACAGAAAATCACACAAATATGCCATACAAAAATCATGCACATTCTCTGTGAAAGACATTTTCATATACATATAGTACGAAAATAGGCAGGAAATCCAATAACCGGGATATGGTACCTTCCCCCTACCTGCTTTACCAAAGTGTGTCCCTTGCCTGATCCCTTTCCTGTGTCTGGGTCCCACTTGTACCTGTTGGGAAACTGGAGATCCGAATCCGACGACAGCTATTAGGAACGTACTAAACGTACTCTCGACCTTGTCTGTTAAGACCAGGTAAAATTTAGAGGTTTGGCACTAGCGTAACTTGCTAGGCTTCTCTAAATTCTTGATCCGGCATGACCCTGCTCCCCGAGGCAGACAGTCATGTCAGACCGTGTGGTTTCTAAGTTTATTTTAATTTATTGTCGAGCAGGTTGATCAGATATGAACCTTACAACGTGACCAGGTCAGTGCATGGGGAAACTGAGGGAGCTCTGGCTCAATACCCAACGCTTGTATGCTCATGGACTGACCTTAGTCATCACGATATGGCCTCAATATTTATTAAGTTCATTTAATCAGTTAAACGACGTTTCGTCTATAACTACCACTTAAACAACAGCAAATTAAATAAGCTGGGTTAAGGGTATACCTGTTGAAGACTTTCCACGAGCAGAGTCTCGGTACTACTAGATTTGCTAAATAATAAGATTAAAATAGCCTAATTAACAAGAGATTTATTTAACAAAATTTTAGCAGAAATTCGACAGGTATCAATAAATTACCTATGGAGCTCAGGAATGATTTTTTTAAAACTTCACCAAAATGTAGCCTTCACACTACTAGAATTAAAGAGCTCGTCACCACGATCGCGTAAGCGAAATCGGATCGTCGATCGGAGCTCTAGAACTCAAGATAAACTCGAAACAATGTTGAAGAAGAGAGAGAAAGGAGGAGAGAGGAGAGAGAAGCTCTCTCTTGGGAAGCGTGCGGCTGAAATGAATAAAGAACCAGCTGATGTGCGGCTCTATTTATAGGGTGAGTGAGTGAGTCAACTCGGTTGACTCATCCGAGTTGACCGGGTTGACTCAAGTCAACCGTCATAACTTTGATCAATAAGAAATTGACACGTGGCAAGTGTACTGACACTTGGCTGCACATGCAGCCATCAGATCTTGCTGCCATGCAGCGATGGACGCTCCAGATCATGCCATGTGGCGCGATCTGGTGATTTACTATTTTATTTTCTTTTTCCTATATTCCCCAACTTCAAAAATTAATTAAAAATAGCTCGGGACTCAGAAAATTACTACGGACTCATATCGACTAGTACTAATTAACTATGAGGTCAAATTACCAATTTGCCCTTCAGAAAAATTTCGGAATAATACGAGACTTGCTCCGTTGGGTTTATGAGTAAAAGTACCACCTTTTAAAGGTCTAACTTGGGTCAAAACTCTAGTCAAAGTTGGTCAAACAATTAAACCCTAAGGTGAAAAATATGATTTTCTGCCCAACAATTTCTAGAAAAATTCTAGAAATTAAAGAAAAATTCCAAAATAAATTTGGAAAATTTTGGGTTTCACATCCTCCCCTACTTAGAAAAAATCTCGTCCTCGAGATTACCTGAGTTCACTGAAGAGATGCGGGTATCTCTTCCTCATGTCGGATTCCAGTTCCCATGTCGCTTCCTCGACTCCGTGGCGCTGCCATTGAACTTTTACAAGTGCTACCTTCCTATTCCTGAGTTGTTTCGTCTCGTAAGCTAAAATAGAAATAGGTCCTTCCACATAAGGCACGTTAGGTTCTAGCGGTAAACCAATCCAAGGCATCACTTGAATGATGTCAGGCACACTCTTTTTCAACTGGGACACATGGAATACGTTATGTATGTATGCCAATTGAGGCGGCAACTCCAACCTATAAGCAACTTTCCCGACACGTTCCAAAACCTTGAACGGTCCAATATAACTGGGTGCCAACTTGCCTCGCATACCAAACCGAAATGTACCCTTCAAAGGACTAACTTTTAGAAACACCAAGTCCTCAACTTGAAATTCCAAAGGCTTCCTCCTTCGATCAGCGTACGATTTCTGCCTACTCTGGGCGGTTTCTAGTCGTTTCTTCACTATCTTGACCTTTTCGGTCGTTTCTTTGATCACTTCAGGACCCAGAACAACTCGGTCCTCAACATCGGCCCAACAGAGTGGCGAACGACACGGCCTTCCGTAAAGTGCTTCGTACGGTGCCATCTTGATACTGCTTTGATAACTATTGTTATATACGAACTCGGCGAGCGGTAAGTACTCACTCCACTTACCTCTGAAATCTAGAACACAAGCTCGCAACATATCTTTCAGTATCTGAATAACTCTTTCAGATTGCCCATCCGTCTGCGGATGATAGGCACTACTAAGATTCAACTGAGTGCCTAATTCAGATTGTAACTTCCGCCATAATCGAGACGTAAATCGGGGATCTCGATCGGAAACAATCGTCTTCAGAATACCATGCAATCGAACAATCCATTCAACATAGAGATCAGCAAAAAAATCAACGGCTGAGTTCATCTTGACCGGCAAGAAATGAGCTTACTTCGTGAGTCTGTCCACGATAACCCAAATACCATTGTGCCCTTTTGTATTTCTCGGCAGATCGGTGATGAAATCCATAGTAACACAATCCCATTTCCACTCTGGAGTAGGTAACGGTTGTAACAATCCAGACGGCTTCTGGTGTTCGGCTTTCACTTGTTGACAGGTCACACAGTGATTAACAAAATCAGCCACGTCTCTTTTCATACCTTTCCACTAGTATCTTCGTTTCAAATTTTGATACATTTTCGTTCCTCCAGGGTGCATAGCAAAACTGGTAGAATGAGCTTCGTTCAGAATCCGTTGTCTTGTTTCTTTTCTGTTTGGCACAACTATTCGGCCTCTGTATCTCAAACTTCCATCAGAATGTACCTTCCATTCCCCAGGTGCATCTCCTGAGTATACCTCCTTCTTTTTCTGTTGTATCTCTAGATCCCCTTCTTGTTCTTGAACTAATTCTTGCTCCAATTGGGGCTCAATCTGCATACTTGCAATCCTTCCATCATGGCGTACGTTGACGTTGTACTGATCCAAAGTCTGTAGGATCTCTCGTTCAGCCATCATTAAATTGGCTAGAGTGTTTTTCTTTCTGCTCAGTGCATCAACTACTTTGTTGGCTTTTCCTGGATGATATTGTAATTCAAAATCATAATCTTTAAGATACTTCATCCAGCGTCGTTGTCGCAAATTCAGATCTCTCTGAGTGAATATATGCTTGAGGCTCTTGTGATCTGAGAAAACAGTGAATCGGCCTCCATACAAGTAGCATCTCCAGATTTTTAGAGCGTGTACAACAGCGACTAACTCCAAATCATGAGTTGGATAATTCTTTTCATATTCCTTCAACTGTCTTGAGGCATAGGCTATCACTCGCCCATTCTGCATCAGTACACATCCGACTCCTATTATGGACGCGTCGGTGTAGACTTCATAAGGATCTTCATTCTTGGGTAAGACTAACACTGGGGCAGTTGTCAGTCGTTTCTTGAGCTCTTGGAATGCTTCTTCACACTTCTCGTTCCATTCAAACTTGAATCCTTTTCTGAGTAATCGAGTCATCGGGGTAGCAATCTTGGAAAAACCTTCTACGAACCTTCTGTAATAACCTGCTAATCCAAGAAAACTACGGACTTCTGTCATGCTTTTCGGTTGTTCCCAATTTAGAACTGCTTCGATCTTCTTAGGATCAGGAGATAATCCTTTTTCTGAGATGATGTGGCCAAGGAACTGTACCTCTTTTAGCCAAAATTGAACTGTACCTCTTGGAATGCTTCTTCACACTTCTCGTTCCATTCAAACTTGAATCCTTTTCTGAGTAATCGAGTCATCGAGGTAGCAATCTTGGAAAAACCTTCTACGAACCTTCTGTAAGAACCTGCTAATCCAAGAAAACCATGGACTTCTGTCATGCTCTTCTGTTGTTCCCAATTTAGAACTGCTTCGATCTTCTTGGGATCAGGAGATAATCCTTTTTCTGAGATGATGTGGCCAAGGAACTGTACCTCTTTCAGCCAAAATTCACATTTTGACTTTTTGGCGTAAAGTTGCCTTTGAAGTAATGTCTGTAGAACAATTCTCAGATGCTCTTCATGCTCTTCCTTACTCTTGGAGTAAATCAGGATGTCGTCGATGAAGACAATAACAAATTTGTCCAAGTATGGACGGAATGCTCGGTTCATCAGGTCCATGAATGCGGCAGGTGCATTTGTCAATCCAAACGGCATCACAACGAACTCATAATGTCCGTATCTGGTACGAAAGCAGTCTTTGGGACGTCTTCGTCTCGAACTCTGAGTTGATGGTAGCCGGATCTGAGATCAATCTTTGAAAAGTACTTTGCTCCACTAAGTTGATCAAATAGCTCATCAATTCTAGGCAATGGATACTTGTTCTTTATTGTGACTTGGTTCAGCTTCCGGTAGTCTATGCAGAGTCGCAATGTCCCGTCATGCTTTTTGGAAAATAGAAAAGGGGCTCCCCATGGTGATATACTTTCTCTGATAAAGCCCTTCTCCTTCAAGTCGTCTAGTTGCTTCTTCAGCTCCACCATCTCGGCTGGTGCCATGCGGTAGGGCGGTATTGAAATAGGTTGAGTGTCTGGTACAAGTTCAATCTTGAATTCTACTCCTCTTGTTGGTGGGATTCCGGTCAGATCTTCTGGAAAAACGTCTGGGTATTCGTCTACCACTGGTATTGGTTTATCTTCTTTCTGCTTGGCTTGTGTGGAAATGATGAGTGAATAGCATAGCATAACTCTCTTGCTTTTGAAACAAACTCTCAGCAGTGGGTTGATGGGTTGTAGCGGTTTGTGCAATCGGATGATCAACTCTTCTTTGTTACTCGTGACTACCTTCACTTTTCTTTTCTCACAATCGATCTGTGCCAGATTTTCTTGTAACCAATCCATTCCTAGAATAAGGTCGTAGTAATCCATGTTCAAAGGGTATAGGTTTGCTGTCAAGACTCGGCCTTGGACTACTAGTTGGCAAGATTGGTAAATTCTATCTACTTCGGTTGTTGTTCCAATGGGTGTACTCATGTGTATGGTTTCAGCTAAAGGTTCAGCATGCAATCCTAATTTCTCAGTAAAGCCAACAGAGACAAATGAATGTGAAGCACCCGTATCAAACAAAATTCTAACTTCAGTATTAAAGAGCAGTATAGTACCGTCAAGTGGGGCTTCTTCCTGGTTAGCTCTTATAGCAAAAACTCGTCCTCCTCTAGCTAGTTGTGGTCTTCCTCCACCACCTCTTCCTTGTCCTCCACGATTGTTGGGCTGCGGTGGTGCCTGTTGCAATGGTTGAGCTCTAAATGGTTGTGGTGCAGCCTGAATATGTGGTTGTGGCCTGGGGGCATTCTGCTGTGTTCTAGTAGGACAATCATTTCTGTAGTGGCCTTCACCTCCACACTGGAAACAAATTTGAAGTCTAGTCTTCTTCCAGTTTCTTTGGTTTCGGGAGGGTCTTCCCCTCTGAAAATTTCTTCTTTTTCCTAGTCTTGTTCCCTCAGACCTCGCAATTTCCCCTTTCTGTCTAGTTGCAAGGAAATCCTGCTCCTGAGCATAAGCAGCATTGACCACATCTTTGAAAACTGTAAACCTTTGACTTGCCAAGTATTGGCGAATCCCGTTCTTCAGACCTTGCAGAAATCTGACAGTCTTTGCCTTCTCATCATTCATGGTAGATGGGATGAAACGTCCAAGTTCAGTAAACTTTCCCACGTATTCAGAAACAGTCATGTTTCCCTGCTCTAGATCCATAATTCCTTCATCTTTGTCATCTGCAGTGGCTCGAGAAAATATCTGTCGTAGAACAATTCCCTAAATCCTTCCCAAGTCATAGTGTTAATATTCTCTCGGTGCCTAATGCATCTCCACCATCCGTCAGCTTCGCCTTCAAACCCATGTGTGGCTAGCCAGATCTTGTACTCATCTGATGCGTTAATCGACTCGAGCTTCTTCTCGATGTGCATAACCCAATTCTCAGCTAAATCGGGTTCAGAACTTCCGTGAAACTTCATCGGCTTAGTCCTAAGGAAACGATCTAAGTACTCGCCTCGTCGCCTATCTTCACGTTCAGCGGGAGTGAGACGATTACCAGCTTGTTGAGCAAAGAAATCCTGCATAAATTCAGCCATTTGTTGCGGGTCGAACCGATTATTGGCATTACTGTTAGTTCGATCGAAACGGGGCGGCATCTTGTCAGCAAGACTGAAAACAAATAAGGGAATGATTGACACAAATAATACAAGGACAAAAGTGTTCCAAGGGAAAGACTTATCGAAGAATGTGTTTGGGTGAAAACTTCGAAGGAATCTGCTGAATCGGCTCTGGGTTGGCATATCCTGCATATTAGTAAAGATAATCTACTAACAATCTTACAAAGTTATCTATTTATTTATTATTATTATTATTTTTTTTTTTAGGTCGTACCGCTCTGATACCACTTTTTCTGTGACGCCCCGAAACTGGGAACACTACAGCGGCACCCGTCTTAAAGATCCTGAGACTATAATACCCCTTACCCCGAGTATTATATTCCCAAGCTCTCTAAAACGAGTTAAGCCCTTTTTATTGAAGAACCCGGGTTGGATCAGACTATTAAAAATACAACGGAAGAAATTACTGAAAATGCCTCATATTATAAATAATAGTAAAAAGTACCAACCCGTGAGGGTTATACGTTTCAAATACACTAACCCTAACGCTACATAGTAAACAGTAGATAAACAGATATGTCAGGATAATCCAACCCACGCCAGAGTGATTCAGTCTTCAACAAAGTGGTGCAACAAATTGGACTCATGGATAACCATTAGGATATGCCACTTACGAGGATGAAAGAGAAACACCACCACGGATCCAAAGAAAGGATCTAAACCAGATAGCAAGACTGAAACTGACAAGCTGCAAGTGCCACACCCACGACCTCAATCTTGGTCTCCAACAACTGCATTATCTGCACTCACAAGAGTACAGTAGGGGGTAAGCGTCACATACGTTCATCGCTTCCCCTCGAGGGAAAATCCTGGTTAGGTTTGAAACAATACTCGAAAATATAGGATTTCAAGGAAAACAGCTTAAAAGCAATGTACTCTCAAAAACAGGGTATCAATACCAATAATATTGTAACTAAGGCCAGTAATGATAAAGGTAATTATGCCAATAATCAGTGAGTAAAGCCTTTGCATGCTCATACATCTTTTTCAGTGAAAATCCTTCTTGTCACGTGACATAGTTTGGAAACATATCTGCGACCGATCACATACAGGCCAACCGCCAGTATCGGAAATTCAACCAGCACCTCGATACTGTGGTGAGAGTATCCATTTACATGGTAATACCACATTGGTTAGCCTTCCCAGAAGGACATTCGACTAACCAGTCCGTATTACCCCTCCGGAGGTTTAGGGGATCGAAACTCAAGGTCACAACACGTGCCCGTTACTCTCAGGTCGTCCAAGGTATCACACAGAGAAAATCACACAAATATACCATACAAAAATCATGCACATTCTCTGTGAAAGACACTTTCATATACATATAGTACGAAAATAGGCAGGAAATCCAATAACCGGGATATGGAACCTTCCCCCTACCAGCTTTACCAAAGTGTGTCCATTGCCTGATCCTTTTCCTGTGTCTGGGTCCCACTTGTACCTGTTGGGAAACTGGATATCCGAATCCGACGACAGCTATTAAGAACGTACTAAACGTACTCTCGACCTTGTCTGTTAAGATCAGGTAAAATTTAGAGGTTTGGCACTAGCGTAACTTGCCAGGCTTCTCTAAATTCTTGATCCGGCATGACCCTGCTGCCCGAGGCAGACAGTCATGTCAAACCGTGTGGTTTCTAAGTTTATTTTAATTTATTGTCGAGCAGGTTGATCAGATATGAACCTTACAACGTGACCAGGTCAGTGCATGGGGAAACTGAGGAAGCTCTGGCTCAGTACCCAATGCTTGTATGCTCATGGACTGACCTTAGTCATCACGTTATTTGGTTACCACTGATATGGCCTCAATATTTATTAAGTTCATTTAATAACAACAGTTAAACGGCGTTTCGTCTATAACCACCACTTAAACAACAGCAAATTAAATAAGCTGGGTTAAGGGTATACCTGTTGAAGACTTCCCACGAGCAGAGTCTCGGTACTACTAGATTTGCTAAATAATAAGATTAAAATAGCCTAATTAACAAGAGATTTATTTAACAAAATTTTAGCAGAAATTCGACAGGGATAAAGAAATTACCTATGGAGCTCAGGAATGATTTTTTTAAAACTTCACCTAAACATAGCCTTCACACTACTAGAATTGAAGAGCTCGTCGCCACGATCGCGTAGGCAAAATCGGATCGTCGATCGGAGCTCCAGAACTCAAGATAAACTCGGAACAAGGTTGAAGAAGAGAGAGAAATGAGGGGAGAGGAGAGAGAAGCTCTCTCTTGGGAAGCGTGCGGCTGAAATGAATGAAGAACCAGCTGATGTGCGGCTCTATTTATAGGGTGAGTGAGTGAGTCAACTCGGTTGACTCATCCGAGTTTACCGAGTTGAATCAAGTCAACCGTCATAACTTTGACCAATGAGAAATTGACACGTGGCAAGTGTACTAATACTTGGCTGCACATGCAGCCATCAGATCTTGCTGCCATGCAGCGATGGACGCTCCAGATCATGCCACGTGGCGCGATCTGGTGATTTCCCATTTTATTTTCTTTTTCCTATATTACCCAACTTCAAAAATTAATTAAAAATAGCTCGGGACTCAGAAAAATACTCCGAAAAATACTACGGACTCGTATCGACTAGTACTAATTAACTATGAGGTCAAATTACCAATTTTTCCTTTAGCAAAATTTCGAAAATTTCAAGCTCCACAAACTAGGATAAAATGCTTTAAAGAAAAAGAAATTTTGGGAAATTGATAAAATAATTTCCCGGACTCGGAATAATACGAGACTTGCTCTGTTGGGTTCGTGAGTAAAAGTACCACTTTTTAAAGGTCTAACTTGGGTCAAAACTCTAGTCAAAATTTGTCAAACAATTAAAGCCTAAGGTGAAAAATATGATTTTCTGCCCAACAATTTCTAGAAAAATTCTAGAAATTAAAGAAAAATTCCAAAATAATTTGGAAAATTTTGGGTCTCACACTTAGCAAAAATCGTCGAGTACTCAGTGGACAATTTTGGATTCTACTTAATTTTTGGGCCTGCTGGAATTTGAGTTAAATTTCTTTATCATTTTGGGTTTCTAATTAAAGCACCCAATTTGGAAAATTTTAGGTCTCACACTTAGCAAAAATCGTCGAGTACTCAGTGGACAATTTTGGCTTCTACTTAATTTTTGGGCCTGCTGGAATTTTAGTTAAATTTCTTTATCATTTTGGGTTTCTAATTAAAGCACCCAAAATTTATATATCCCTTATATATTGTGTTATGTCTTATAAATATAATAAATAAGCTTAAATCAAAAAAATAAATAGCATGATACAAAATGCTACATATCCAATTAAACCCATAGCTCAATTATCCAAAAACCCAATTAATTTTTTAGAGAAAAAAAAAATCAAGTGAATGTACATAGAGGATCAAGGGCTCCACTTTTATATTTCACATTGGGCCTCAATATCTTAGCATTGGCCATGTATGTATACTTTGTTTTTTCAGTAAATTAGATTCTACTACCCAATCACTAATATAATTAGTAAGAAGGACACTAAGTTTCTAACTTGACTTAAAAAACAATCCATGCGTGTAAAGGGCTTCTGTCAACCTAAATTAGGTCGCCGAGTGTTCGACATGTGCATCTGCATTTTTGCGACAGGTGCATCTGCATCTGCATTTTCAATTTTTTTATTTTTTTTAATCTTAATATTGAGAGATTAATACGTATTTTATAGTGTATTTTAGGAGATTTATTGTTAAAAATTTAAAATTAGGATTTTTTATTGAGAATATATAATGTAGCAGTAATGTTGTAACTGGAGATAAATTTTTGCAGACGCAGTAATTTTTGCAGATGCACCTGTATGCTGAACTCGACACTAGCAAGTGCTCGACGTAAATTTTTATCCTGAAACTCAAATGGTTGAACTAGGGCTCACCAAATAGCCCAAGGCCCGAAGCCCATCCGAAACCCGCCCGGCCCATTGGGCCCGAAGCCTGATTTGGCCTGACATTTGGGCCGGCCCGGCCCGGCCCGAAAATTTCTTAGGTTGGGCTTGGGCCATCCCCTTGAAGCCCACGGCCCGCCCAAAACCCGACCCGCTAGGCCCGCCCAAAGCCCAGCCCGAAGCCCGTTTAATATCTTCAATAAAAAAAAATATAGAATTTTGCCTATATTATGAATCGAACTTGAGACTTCATAGAACAAATTTCAACTCTCAACCAACTGAGCTGACTAGTTTATTTGTATAATTTGTGAATCATAACATATTTAATAGGTTTTTCGTTTGTTTACTCTAATAAATTATTAATATGCTTATTAAGTTATTATATAATTCTATAATGTTAGTAAATAGTAATAGTGTAAAGTGTAAACTATACTATGTAATACCATAAATAATAAACTTTGAAAATTATATACAACATTACAAATTTACAACTATAATAAAACATAAATGTATATGTGTATATACAACTTTTATAATACAACTATAATTAAAGTTATTAAACCATGATTGTTCATTAATTTAACAATTTGAACCGTTCATTTTATATGTTGATAGTCAAAGATCATTCTTACAAAAAATCGGTCAAATCAGAATTCATTTACCCATTCGATTATCATTAGAAAAACCATGATCATTCATTAATTCGACCATCGTTACGTCACTTTTACATCTCTAATTGAGCTAATTTTTTGTAAGGATTCTCTTTGAATGGGGAACTAAAACTTGAAAGGTTCGGATCGTTGAAAACACGATCGATATGTGAGCTTCTACATATAAATACACTTGAAGAGTTGAAGAGTATAATTCTAATAACTTTCTCGTTGAAACCTTATTGTTTTCATAATTGTGAAGACCACAATGTGATTTCAACAATCTGAGCCGTTCATTTTCTATATTCATAGTCAAAGATCATCCTTACAAAAAATTAGCAAAATTAGAATTCATCTACCCATTCGATATGTACTAAATATGGACTAAATATGGACTAAAAATTAAATAATGGTCTTCTACTATATGGACTAATATGGTCTTCTACTATATGGACTAATATTAGTCCATATTAGTCTTCATCTCTGTGTGATATTTAGTCTTCTACTATATTCACTTGTCACAATTCATTAATATGGACTAAATATGTAGCTCCTTTTAATATTATTGACACACACACAAATACATCATTATGATTCTAATATCTAGAAACACTACAACAGAGTACACTTTTCATGACACGCAAAACATGTCATGGAAAACATTTCATGGCGTCAATAGAATGCCGCAACAAACGCCGTAGATGCGGCTGTCATAAAAACACGGATTAATTTATGACATCTAGTTCATGCCGTCTAAAACCTGTTTCCATGACACCAAAGGCATGTCATCGTTTCCTTTAAGATGACATCCGTTAGTTGTCATTGAATATTTATGTGATGACACAGAATGGACGCCCTGAAAACTTTTGAATATTAAATGGCATTTGGTAAAAGCCGTCTAAAAGTTTTAGATGACATGAGAAAAACGCCGTTAATATCTATTACTCTTTAATGACATCTGGTAAATGTCATCCAAAGGTTTTTATGACATTTCTTTTGCGCCATTAAAAATATTTGAGGACAGATAAAGAATGCCATATAAACATCTTTTAAGACATTAAATAAACGTCATTGATTAATATTTTAATTTTTTTTAATATTAATACAATTGTTTTACATATATTTCTTTTCAATGTAAAATTAAACCAAGAAAAAAAATTCATTCATCATAAACAAAAAAACTAAGTTCAAAAGATATTCATAAAATTAAATAACCAAAGTACTTATACATAAAATGTCATTCAATCTAATAAATCCTGATACTTCTATTTAGTCCAAAGGAAAGTTAATGCATGATGAGGTACTTAAAACAAAGTGATAGATAGCTAAGCTCAAAATGTGCAGAAAGTGATGAATCATGTGCTATTTGAAGAGCTTGATACTTGTTACTCAAAAATGTCATCACAATACTTTCATGCCTCTTTTTACCTGCAATAAAAAAGAGTACATATTAAGTTTCATAAGTTACATTAATGTTATATATTTACACATTATGGCCAACTACTATTCTAGAATATATCTTGATAAATAACAAAGAACAAAGACGCCTTGGGAGTGGATGCATATATATCATAATGTTGGCTTCCTCCTTCCAGGAAATAACCAATAATTGTTTAAGCCTTTGGGTCGTCTACGGTTTATATGAAGAAAGTCTTCCTTGGGCCAACCTACCCTCCAAGCCCTCCATGCATGGATCATGATGCATCCCCTAGTCCCCACCTATCATTAACACTTTGTCTAGATCTATACGTATCTCCACGTGTAAATCCAGAAGAGAGTCGAGTCAATTCAGAAAATGTAGAAAAATCGAACTTGGACTCTGCTCGATCTGGTACAAAGACTACAGTACGTGCTAATATGGTCCTACACATATGTATATATATATATGTATGCATGTATATGCAAGTTGCTCACAGTCACACATATGGTTATATATTAATCAAGCTAGGTTACTCTCATCACATGGTTGCTATATATTTTGCTTTAATTCCACTTCTGCAACTAAGCATATCCCTTTATTTTTTAGATTCTCAATCAGTGCATACACCAAAGCCAATAACATGCATGGACCATGCCATCTAATTAGCACAACTCTCCCTATGACTACAAGAGACTCTTCAATTTATTGAGCACTAATCTCAAATTCGTTGGACTAAGACCCGGTTTTGAAATTTAGGTTTGAGATCCGTTCCTCACCCTTGAGGACTGGACCTCCAGTAAGGTTGGGGTTGGAAACTAGGCTTGAGGTCCGGATCTCTCCTTTGAGGACTGGACCTCCAGTAAGGTTGGGGTTGGAAACTAGGCTTGAGGTCCGGACCTTTCCTTTGAGGACCGGACCTCCAATGGCGATCTCAATTTTTAATGAGAACACAAATATCTACAGCTATCAAAGGCCTAAAACCCAGCAAAAGAGTGCGTTCACAAGCAACTCTATCAAATACTTCCAATGCTGGGTACAAGTCATCCAACCCTATTAAATAGAAGTTTATCACTAGGTACAAGTCACAAACCTAATCCTAGTATCAAAAAATTGACCCAAAAAAAAATTCCAGTATCAAAAAAGAAGGAATTTCAAACAAACATATATATTGGCTTACAAGAGCAGTCCAAACACTATAACAAATTCTAGCAGTACTCACTATTTTTTTCTGTGATCTATTGCTACTTAAGCAACTAATTAGTTGGATAGGAGATTAGCCACCCTGCACCCACTATAAACCTGAATGTGGCACAGAAAGGGTGGCTTAGAGGCTTTAGCAATCCTTATAATGGAAGGGTTGAAAGAGGAGACATAAACTGACAGATTTGCTAAGCAACCTTTGCTGCAGTGGGTTGCTTAGTTGTTTCCACCATTTTGCTAATGGTTTGTTTTGTAGTCTGTTAAGGAAATTACTAAATAAACTATAGCCATGGACAAACCCACCAAGTTGTTTATGGTTGCCCCAATGGTGGGCTTGCTTGTTGCATAAAAAAATGCTGCAGTAACCATACTGCCATAATGGTGGCTGTCTTATGCTTGATAATATGGTTTTATCCACCATTTTCACTGCAGTAGATATAAAGTGCAATTTATCCAATTCAAAAATTGGATAATAATTCAGCCCTGAATATAGTTATGCATCTATTAACTAAAAATACAACAACAAGGCACATTATCAATCTGACATTATAATACACATGGATAAATCTACTAATTTGAAAAGGAAACTTGCTTTAGAATCATCATATATACAAAATCTATGCATTAGACATCATCCCATTTGGTTGCATCAGCCTTCTTAGAACTAGAGGCATCTAAACCAATTCACTTGGTCATGTCACCACCCAAACATACATGACACAATCTTAAACACACTGCAAACAGACATGACATAATCTTAAACACACTACACAATACAATTGTGTACCAAGTACAAGCTGCCAACAACTTCTTCAATTCAAGTCTGACCTCCCTGCACACTAGACAAATCAGGTTTGGCATTTCAATTACATCACAAATCTGCCCCAATTGTTGTCTAGGACCTATGCTAATTTCCATTAGTCCCCTTAATAGATATCAGCTTCATGCTAAAATAGATAACAGTTTGCAGTAGTCTCCTATGTAAAATCTAAACATTTGAGCAGTAAGGTAGTTTTCATATAAAACAGGGTTTAAACTTTTAAATGTATTTTCAATTACCTGGACCAACAGAATTTCCTCCAATGGCAGCATTGACTTGGCTAAAGAATGTGGTAAAGNAAATTCTAGCAGTACTCACTATTTTTTTCTGTGATCTATTGCTACTTAAGCAACTAATTAGTTGGATAGGAGATTAGCCACCCTGCACCCACTATAAACCTGAATGTGGCACAGAAAGGGTGGCTTAGAGGCTTTAGCAATCCTTATAATGGAAGGGTTGAAAGAGGAGACATAAACTGACAGATTTGCTAAGCAACCTTTGCTGCAGTGGGTTGCTTAGTTGTTTCCACCATTTTGCTAATGGTTTGTTTTGTAGTCTGTTAAGGAAATTACTAAATAAACTATAGCCATGGACAAACCCACCAAGTTGTTTATGGTTGCCCCAATGGTGGGCTTGCTTGTTGCATAAAAAAATGCTGCAGTAACCATACTGCCATAATGGTGGCTGTCTTATGCTTGATAATATGGTTTTATCCACCATTTTCACTGCAGTAGATATAAAGTGCAATTTATCCAATTCAAAAATTGGATAATAATTCAGCCCTGAATATAGTTATGCATCTATTAACTAAAAATACAACAACAAGGCACATTATCAATCTGACATTATAATACACATGGATAAATCTACTAATTTGAAAAGGAAACTTGCTTTAGAATCATCATATATACAAAATCTATGCATTAGACATCATCCCATTTGGTTGCATCAGCCTTCTTAGAACTAGAGGCATCTAAACCAATTCACTTGGTCATGTCACCACCCAAACATACATGACACAATCTTAAACACACTGCAAACAGACATGACATAATCTTAAACACACTACACAATACAATTGTGTACCAAGTACAAGCTGCCAACAACTTCTTCAATTCAAGTCTGACCTCCCTGCACACTAGACAAATCAGGTTTGGCATTTCAATTACATCACAAATCTGACCCAATTGTTGTCTAGGACCTATGCTAATTTCCATTAGTCCCCTTAATAGATATCAGCTTCATGCTAAAATAGATAACAGTTTGCAGTAGTCTCCTATGTAAAATCTAAACATTTGAGCAGTAAGGTAGTTTTCATATAAAACAGGGTTTAAACTTTTAAATGTATTTTCAATTACCTGGACCAACAGAATTTCCTCCAATGGCAGCATTGACTTGGCTAAAGAATGTGGTAAAGAAGCACGTGTGTATATATATATGTGTGTGTGTGTGTGTGTGTGTGTGTGTGTGTACAATTGCCCCTTTACTGCAGGGGGAATAATCAAGTAAGGCATCCATTTAAAACCGCAACTACCCCTTTACTGCAATTACAAGACTCTCTCTTTCATATCTCAGACCCAAAAAAAAAAAAACAATGCACAACCCACAAATGAAAGATGACAAATTGACAAGTAGTACTAGTACCTCAAGAGAAGTGAGAATTTTGAAGCTAAGATAAAAACTCTCCAAGTTCTTAAACCAGACATTTCCATTACATATATGAAGTCCTATAAAGCATAATTAAGAACAACAAAGAAAAGATAAAAAAGAGATCTGCAAAAAAAATAATAATAATAAATACCATATATTTAAAAAATACCTGATCGAAGTGAATTTGTGGATCACTCCCAAAAACAACTTTTTTATATCAAAGCCAAATCACAGAGCTCTTTAAGCCTTCCCCTTGATATGAAGTTTTCTACTGTATAAATCTTGGACAAAAGACATTGTAGATTTTTTAGTTATATAGAGGCAGTTGTACTTTTTTATGCCAAAATACATGCCAAAAACTATCATTATAGCATGAAGGAACAAACTTACTTGAGGTTGAAGTGTCATATACTATGTACAGATGTAGCAGGATTTTTGCAAACTTCCATCGATGCTATGCCCTGGAATAGTCTGAATCATTTTGCAGTACTTCCTCAAAACTGAAAAGAAAATTAAATTAAATTAAATTTACTAAAAAAGCAAACAAAATTAAATTAAATTAAATTTACTAAAAAAGCAAACAAAATTAAATAAATCACAAGCAGGAACATACATAGATGTTACCTTTGAACCATGTCTAACATTTCACAATACAACCCACACCAAATCAAACATGAAGCCAAATAGAAATTCAGTCTTGGATTAATATGAAAACTAAAATTCACAGACAGAGAGAGACATACCGAGAGTAGGTGAGAGAGCTCATAAAGGCAAAGATAGCACAGAGAGAGAGAGAGCCCAAACAACCTGCAACCATAAAATAAATAAAATTTTCAGAAACCCAAATCAACCCATTAGAAATTACTCATGCACCCAAGAAATTACTCATGCACCCATGAATTAAACGAAAATTAAAATATAATAATAATACCTTTTTGCGTTAGGGTGTGGGTCGCTGGGGTTCTGGGTATGGGTCTTTGTATTTTTAGAGGGTGTTTATAACGCATCTATTTCATGATAAACAAAGCTAATATTTCCTACCTGAAATATACCATGAAATAATATCTGTAAGTCTACCAAATGACAAATATATCAGTCGAAGGAGAAGAAGATCCACCTAATCGTTGCATTGGTTCTCCCTTGAACATCAATCTACGTAGTCAATTCAAATGCAAAACTTACCTTGATCTTTAAGTGGGTATCAAAAGCCCTAATTTCTTTGGGGTTTGGGGAAATTAGGGTTTCTGGAAGTAGGTATGAAATGGGATGAAATGTAATCATGCTAGCTAGCTCAAAATCTACACGCCCTGAATTGATAAAGAATGGTGGAGAAGGTGAAGAGGAACTCAGGAAGAGAAATGACAAATGAGACAGAGACAGAGAGAGATAGCCAGAGAGACAAAGGGGTACATTTCATTGTGCTCGCTTTGGTTGGATACGAGACAAGACTGGAGGCTTGGGTTTGTTTTGGTGATCTGACGAGAATGGGGGCTTAGGCTAGCTAGAAAGTCCAATGAGTTTTCTGTTTTTTTTCCTTAAAGAAATGAAAGGCGCGAAATGAAAAATCGAACGTGGAAAATTTTTGGAGAGATGCCAACTAACGAAGGGTAAATACCCTTGAATCTGAAATCTATGACAAAAGCAAGGATGCCGTCCTTTTGTTTTTTATGACAGCAAGAGGATGTCGTAGATATATTAACCTTTTAATGACATGTCCAAAATGCCGGAAAAATGTAATATTTATTATGGCACACTAATAAATGTCATTGAAACCCTTTTTAATGATATACTCATTGAAATGTAATTATAAATATGTCATATAGCACATTCAACGACGTAGATTTTAAAATTGCCATCTTTAATAATATTTAATGACATCAATTTTTTAAATGCCATGAAATCTATGTCATTAAAAGTAACTTTTGTTGTAGTGAAACACGTACGAGAAGTTCTATAATATCAGTCCATGCCAATATTGATCCCTTTCTATAATAAATTACTCTTAACTCTTGTTTTTTAAAGATTAAGTTCAAGTTCAATTTGTCTGTGTATGCGCACGCAGAGTGAGAAAAGCAACTACCGAGCGCTCGGCAGGGTACCGAGTGCTTGGTAGTCTGCGAGCCGAGAGCTAGGTGGATGCAAATGCATCCTGCATCTGTATCTACATTTACACATTTTTAGGTTGCAGATATATATTTTTTAGGTTACAGATGTATCTTTTAAGATTACAAATGATATGTTTAGATTGTAGGTGCACCCATGTAGGTTTTAAGTTGTAGATATAGTTTACTGATGCAGGTTAGGTTGTAGATGCATGTGTCAAGCGCTCGGTGAGAGTCGAACGCTCTGTGGATGGTAGTTTGAGCTTCTACTTAATTTTTGGACCGGTTGGAGTTTGAATTAAATTTCTTTTTCATTTTAAGTTTCTAATTAAAGCACCCTATTTTTTATCTACATGCTTAAAAAATATTAATTACAACTCATGGTAATTAATATACTAAACTAAATTTACAACATCAATTTATGGAGGGAGAAAGAGAGACCGTAATCCTCATAGGAATAATACTTAAGATGTCACACATAATAAATCACGATTGGGCATTTACGTGATACATAAAGTTCACTTATTACACCAATTATTATTATTATGTATACTGGTAATTAAATATCACTCAATCACATGTATCATAATTCAACAATATAGTCAAACCCTGTATATGGTCCTTTTAGCATTATTGGCGCACACATACGTACATACATGGATTCTAGTGGCTAGAAAGACAAAGAGAGACCAATAGAGGCATTAGTCTGACATGATTACACAGCATTGACAGCAATCTTCATCCCAGATTCGCAGTGCCCTGCAAAATTGCAGATGAAGTAGTTTTGTCCTCTCCCAAGCCTTATCCGATCCTTGCCGGATTTATAGACCTTTGCACCATTCGGAGTTGTGCAGTTGCTGTAGCCACCACTGTCCACAGCCACCACATTGTGAAATGTGGGGTTGTAGTTGAATACTGCAACACCATTACACCAACACATGCACACGTACAACAAAATCAAAGTCAACTTAACTAGACCGGCCATATATATTCTCCGACTCCAAAAATTTTGGACCATTAGATCATATATTCCATTCTAATTTTTCTACGTATAATTCCTCAATTAACAACTCTTCTAATGAGCATGTGTCCATTAATTGTACATTTTAATATTTGATTTCTTGACTAATGAGATCTTGATATGTGATTTCCTTGTAATCTAAACTAAAATCTAGGCTCTAAACATTTTGAAAAAAAAAAAAAAAAGTTCAAGAAAGGAAGATCGGAATGACAATTTTAGATGGACGTAACGTTGTGTTTCGTTGTTCATTTTGGACCATAATATGTCAAATCGAAAGCAAACATATCAGTTATGTGTATGTAAATGTTAGTTTCTTCATTCTTTGAAAAAGGAGGAGAGTGATCGAATGGGTTTGCAAAAATAATAGTATTAACTATTAAGCAAAATAAAAAAAAAATTAAGAAATAAATAACTAGCAATAAATATTATGGATAGTGGGTGATGAGACAAACTTACTTAGCACATCGCCTGCTCTAAAATGTTTTTCTTTGGGCCACGTATCCAAGTTAAAGGTCCACCCACCAGAGTCTCCAACTCTGTGATCAACAGCACGAACATGCTCGAAGTGAACCATTAGGCACACTAACAATACAACCAGCACAATGATGGTACTTGGATCAGCACTGCCTCTTCCCTGAGACATCTTGCAGAGAAAAGCTGGTTACTAAATAAAGAGAGCTGAATCTAGTAGCTATGTGAATGAGAGAGGCAACAAAGCAAGAAGCCAGAAGGCCAGCCTTTATATGGGTTTGAAAAATTATTTATGCAGTGTAATTGGACCTACTTGCACTTGCTTGATAATGGTGACCTTGGGGGATGGGCCTTGTTAATTAAAAATGGAGCCCAATTACTATATGAAACGTACCACCATTTGTAAATAAGTAAAAAGATTGTAACTTGTAACTTATAAGGCAGCAAAATTTGGGTGCATAAGTCACATGCAGCTCTTCTAGGCCACCCCGTGAACGCTTGGTTGGACCCCACAGACACTCTCATTTTGTTTGCTTCTCCTTTTTTATGCCAAGAGGACGAAAGAAAGAGAAGGAGAAAGAAAAGTTTGTGTGAAATTTTTAAAGATGACATGTATTTAAGAAATAAAAAATTATCATTAAAGTTGGATATATCTTATTTTTTAACTAAATTATTCTGTCATTTAATTTGGCTACTTAGTTGCAAAAATTATAAGTTTTTAGTGAAACCCGACAAAAAATAAAAATAAAAATTATACGTTTGTGAGTCAAGTTGAGAGATACTAAAAATTCATGTAATTTTCCTAAATCATGTAAATTGTTTTATTTTTTTATCAAGCTAAACTATGTAAATTTATATCTTCTCTTTCTTATTAGAAACTCTTCAAGCAAAATAAAGAGAAATATTATTAATCAATAACTAATTAATTATTTTTATTTTTATTTTTATTTTTTTGTATTATATATACTTTGTTACTTAGATAAATATATTTCAACTCGTATTATTTGTAGTCACAAATAATTTGATTGTGACTACTAATTTGATTCTATTCAAGAATGATACAAGTCCAACAGAATTCCATTTGTTATATATATATATATATACATGCATATAGGGCCCTTTCAATAAAGAATCCCTCATTTAGTGTTAAATGAGGGATCACTTTGTGGGGCCCATACGGGTCATTCTGTGTTAATCCGAACCGTCCATTTTTTACATCTCCATTGATAGATCAACCCTGCAAAAAATCAGCTAAATCAGAAATCATTTACTCATTCGATTAAGCGGTCAAAGTTTAGGTGTTTATAGAAGAATTTTTTGTTCGTCCATTTGTTTAAAACTTTGACCGCTTAAACGAACAGGTAAACGATTTCCAATTTAGCTGATTTTTTGCAAGGATGATCTATCAATGGGGATGTAAAAAATGAACGGTTCGGATTAATACAAAACGACCCGTGTGGGCCCCAAAAGGTGATCCCTCATTTAACACTAAATGAGGGATCCCTTATTTGAAAGGCCCTGTATACATATATATGTATGTATATATATATACACACAATCATATACATATATATATAATTGAGACCTAGGTGCCAAAATTTGCCCTCTATTACATAAAACTTAAAAGAGTGATTGTCCCACCTAGCCAACGAGTGACTAAAGTTTAAGAACTTAGTGATTGTCCCACTGGAATGGCACAGTTACTATGATATTTCAACTTAGAGATTAAGAATTAACTATGAATGACAAGTCACACAAGTCAATCATTCATCATCAAATTAAGAGTGAGTACTCCAAGATATATGGGCTTAGTCAAATATGGCGGTCGTTCTTCATACAATGAATATATCCTTAAATGAAATATGTTGTAAAACACACGTCCTTGTAAAAAAGGGTTAATTAATGAAGCTAGGTAGCCACATATATAAATTATTAGGTAGCCACATATATACTAACTTCTATAATAATAATATATAATAAAATAGAAAAAAAAAAAAAAACTATAAATCAAAGTGTGAAAAAAGAACAGTAAAGGTGGCAATCTGTTTCATGCTTGAGCGTGCGTGCTAAATATGAGGGAGAGAGGCGGGGAATGTATACTAGTGTAGAGCATTGAGTTCTAGCTCGAGGATATATAACGAGGAATGCTACGTACATTTTTTTTTTTCCTACATTCTCCTTTTACTTTCTATTTTCTTTTGCCCATTGTCAGACAGTCGCATGATCAAAATTATTCATTTTCTAGATTGCCCTTTAAAGATTATCTTTATAAAAAATAAACAAAATTAAAAACTATTTAGTTATTTAACTGTTATCAAATAAATACAGTAAATTTAATTGTTATAAAAATCATCTATTTATTTGATAATAATTACATAACTAAACAATTTTTTATTTAGTCAATTTTTACAGAGATATTTTTTAAAGGATAATCTAAAATATGAGCTATGAGGTTACATGTACTGCAAAATAAGCAGAAGAAGAAAAAATTTAGCTAGTATTTCTCATAATGTAATCCTAATCCTCTATAGGTTCCAATTGAATTCTCTTATTTCTCCTTCAAAAACATAGTCCTAAGGTATTGTATATGTTTGGTTTAGAGTAAGGTACGTTGGTAATGGAATGGATTGGAATCATTTATATTAAGCTTTTTATCATGTTATCTATCTGAATTTTAACCCGTTTTTTACTTCACCACCTAATAAATTTTTTAACTCGATGTGCCACCTAAATTTTAAAAACTTTTCAATGTGAGACCTCCATCCAATTCTGTCACATTTTCTGTTAAAAATAAGGCTATTTTAGTCTTTTTATGTTAATTTACTGTTTATCATCTTCAACTTCAAACCTCATGTTTTTCAATTTTTATTTCAACTTCACTCCTATTTTTGACTCATCAAATTTCAACCAAATTCAACAAATTTATACTCATTTTAAAGCTATGCAACTCCTCTTCATAACTATACAAAGATCACTCAAAATGGACGGGTAAAATGCAAGAGAATTGGTCTCAAAGGTTGGTACCCGAAACTGTCCAAAATTTGCAAATTTTCCAAAATTCGGTTCCTAAGGCTAAGAAATGAAAAATTATAACTTATACTTCAATTAAAATCATAGAAAACTCGACCAAAAGGAATGAAAATCAAAAACCCAAAACTGAAAATTTACTCTCTACACCCCAACCCGAAAATCACTTCATTTCTTCTTTAAACTTTTGGTTGTTTGTGATCCTATAAACATCTCTAACAATTATATAAACCTCACCAAAACAGATTTCATCACCAAATTTAAAATCAAAGAAAAACAGAGTGTATGGAATTGGAGTTTACCTTTTCTTCCTCTTTTCCTTTCTCCTTTCTCTTTCTCTGTATTCCTCTCTTTGTCCCTTTCTCTCCTTCTTCTCCTCTCTCTCTGGTTTTTCCTTTCTTCTTCATTTTTCTTTCTTTCTCTCGAGTTCTCTTTGGTTCAGCTGGGTTGGATGTTCTAAGTTGTATTTAAAACCCCAGCCTTATACCACCAAAACCACACCACCACACCACCACAAACACACACCTCACTTAAACCATCACCCAGCCACCTCTTAGAATAACCAATCAAAACTATACTCTAAAACAACAAAAGAAAATAGGTAAGTGTAGAAGCTACTATCTTCTACACAAATCCAAATTTTTTTTAAACATAAATATAAAAATAATTGCAACTAATTAGACAAAATTATTAGCTAATTTAATGAAGACTGAGTTATTTCATTTTACTTCTCTTGATTTTGATTTTTTAGTTTTGAGGTTTATGTTCTCAATGGAGATTTTAAAGAAAATTGAAGGAATTTGGAGTTGGGTGAAATTGGAGGTGATGAATTTGAAGAAAATTGAAGTTTGGTGAAATTTGGAAAATTTGAAATTATTTTAGATAATTTGGCAGTTTCTGGTAGCCTAGTTTATGACTCATTATCTCGAGTTTTATAACTTATTTTTGTATTATTTTTATATGGTTGTAAAGAGGAGATTTATAGCTTCAAAATCAGTATAAAATTGTTGATTTTGATGGAGATTTGATGAGTCAAAAGTAGGGGTGAAGTTGAGATAAAAATTAGAAAACATGAGGGTTAAGATTGAAGATGATGACAGTAAATTAACATAAAAATACCAAAATAACCTTATTTTTAATAAAAAATGTAACGGAATTGGACGGGAGGTCTCACATTGAAAATATTTTAAAATTCAGGTAGCACATCGAATCAAACAATTTATTAGGTGGTGAAGTGAAAAACGGGTCAAAATTTAGGTGGGTAACATGATAAAAAACTTTTATATTAAATAACCGTTTCAATGTTTGGTTCCGTAAGAATGATAATTTTCATTCTAGCTCATTTGGCAAAACATTAGAACTAATGGATATTTTAAAATTAAATTGTTAGAAATGTAGGACTTTAAACCCCAAACTTTAAACTTTGTACTTGAGTCATAGGCCCAAGACATTAATTAGAATTGAGATACATAACCAAGACTCGAACCCCAGACCACTTGAGTTGAAGATTTGAGCCTCAAACTTGAGATCCGAGACTCAAATATGGACTCGAGCTCAAAACTTTCTATTTTTCTTTTTTTGTTTGAAATGGATCCTCAAAACTTAAGACCCTGACCCAAGACAATGAACCAAGAACCTTCGAATCGAGAAATTATTGTATGTGATCGTAACATCACGTGGCATGATGACGTGGTGTTACTAATCCACTCAAATTATAACACATGTATAATAATTAATTTTTAAAATCTTAAAATCTAGGAAAAAAAACCCTTAAAATCGTTCATATGTTATAATTTTAGTGAATTGGTAACACCACGTCATTATGCCACGTGGTGTTACAGTCATATACAATAATTTTTTCTTGTAATCATGCAAATGGATTTGTTTAGTTCATATAAGATTTATGCCAAAGGGTTAGTGAAGTCAACTCAGCATTTTAATGAAATTTTTTACAGAATTGACAAAATATTCTTGATTGAAACACTTCGTTAATTATAGTGCTTGATTGAATCAAAGTGAAAACAGAATCCTCAACTGAAAATAGTGGTACGTATAGCAAATGGATTTGTTTAGCTCATATAAAACTTATGCCATAGGGTTAGTGAAGTCAACTCAGCATTTTAATAAAACTTTTTACAGAATTTACGAAATATTCTTGATTGAAACACTTCGTTAATTATAGTGCTTGATTGAATCAAAGTGAAAACAGAATCCTCAACTGAAAATAGTGGTACGCATAGTTGGAGTCCTTTTGCAAAAAAATTTCCTTTTAAATATAACATAATTAAGTAGCTCAATTATTTGTGATTTATCCATATGTTAATTTATACAAAATTTTATAGTACAAATTCATGTCATAAGAACATAACATTTTTTAACCTTTGGATTGATATGTTTAATTTTTAGGGCTATTTACAAAAAAATTAATAAAACATTTCAAAATTATAAATAGGTCAATGAACAATTTTGAAATCCCAAAACAATCACTATTGACCTATTTGTATGAAATGAAATTATACATTTTACAAAAAAAGACATAACAAAAACTACAAATTACAACCATTGTCACTAACATCACTAACTAACGTACGTATGAAAATTTCAATAAATTAAAAAAAGTCAATTAAAGCTTATCCATCGATGATGTTAGCAATATATCCTAATTTTGAAAATTACAAAATGGTAAGTTCCCTTTCTCCTTTTTTTACATATAGCAACGTGTAATTTTTTTTTTATTATTATTGTTTTCCATTTCTCCTCGATTTTTTTACTTGTAGTAACATGTAAGATTTTTTTTTTCCTTTCTCCTTTTTTTACCTACATCAACGTGTAATGGTTTTTTTTCCCCCCCATTTTGTCTCCTTTTTTTTTTTTTCCTTGCATCTTGTTTATCTTTATCCTCTTGTTTAAGATGCATATTAGACACATGCAGTGTACATATTAGACAATATTTTTTAATTGAAAAATGTCGCAGAGTTACTAATTTTAAATTGAAAATTGTTGCACAGTTTCAAAAACATATTAGAGCCAGTGTCTAATATGCCCATTTTAAATTAGAAATTGTCAGACAATTTCGAAAACATATATATTAGACACTGTCAGTAGTGTCTAATATACCGATTTTAAATTGAAAATTGTCGCACAGTTTTGATAACATATTAGCCACTGTGTGACAGTTATTGATTCGAAATCAATAATTGTGTGATAGATACTGAAAATCAATATCTGTAAAAACCTAAACAAATACTGTCAAACTGATACTAAAAATCAACATCTGTTTTAGTATATGTAAAAACCTAAACAAATATTGTTACATAAATGCTGAAATAGATACTGTAACACATATACTGATATAGATACCGTCACAAAGATACTGAAATCAGTATCTATAAAAAACATAAATAGATATTGTCACACATATACTGATTTTCTGTATCTGTAAAAACCTATACATATACTGAAATAGATATTGTCACATATATACTGAAACAAATATTGTGAGATAGTCACTGATTCGAAATCAATAATTGTGTGACAATCACCAATTCACAAGTGTAAATTATGTTGTTGAGACCGTCATTAGTTCATAAAAAAATATTAAAATGATAATTAACAAATGCAAATTTAGTTTGACATGTCTCAAAAATTAATCATGACAATTTCCCGCTAAAATTTAAAGAGAAGAATTAGGGTTGGCTTCAAGTCTCTTCAATGACAAATCGTGCATCACATCATTGGTATAAATAACAATTAAATAATTGATAAAATAGTACGTAAAGGATTTCAAAATTTCTCTTTTGGTAGCTATTTTTGACATATCCATTAGTTCCTACTTACTACTTACTAGAAGACTTAAATTGGTTTATTTAAAAAAAAAAAAAAATGGTATCCTCAATCTATCCAAAGAAGACCTTAAGGCTTTGATTGCACATGAGACGAAATGATATGGACAATTTTGGAGAGTGGCTAGCTGCTATATGGCTTTAGGGTTTCAACTACTTGCCAACTTGCCTTTAGAGTGCATCAAATTTATAATCTCAAAAGAAATTAAAAAATATATAAGTTATGAACTTCTTTTATGGAATATTTATGGATTATATATATAGTTTCATGGGGATTTTCTAAAAGTGGCTTTAAATGTCAAAACTTAATAGGGAAAATTTTAGCTAAAGAACTCCAATTATACCCCATGTCTTTATTCAGGACATGAATTTCACTTTGTGTCAACTGAGGACTGAAACTTTTATTTTGTGCCAATTAAGGACTCACAACAACCATATAAAGATCACTCGAATTGGATATCTACAACTCCAAATAATCGGCCCCAAAGTTGAGCACTCAAAACTATCAAATCAGACATTTGGGAAAATATCTAAAAAATTGAACAGTTTCGGTACTCTACTTTGGGGCTGATTATCTAGAATTGTAGAGGTTTGATTTGGGTGATGTTTATATGGTTATAAAGAGGAGATGCATATCTTCAAACCTAGTATAATTTTTCTAAATTTGGTGGAAGTTTAATGGGTCCAATGTNAAAGAAAAAAAAAAAAAAAAAAAAAAAAAAAAAAAAAAAAAAAAAAACAAAGTCTTTAATTGACACAAAATGAAAATTTCAATCTCTAGTTAACACAAAGTGAAATTTATGTCCTAAATAAAGACATGAGGTATAGTTAAAATCCTTTAGTTAAAATTTTCCCAAACTTAAATCGCTAAAAAGAATATATGCATGTGTCATCAGGTGACACTTGAAAACCATACATATGTTAAAATGCCATTATATATGCTAGTGAACATCAATGTAATAAGTTGTTACCCTAAAAAATCACGGCAAGTTAGCCGAGATCATGAATAAGAACACTATAGTCATTTAAGGGGGTGTTTGTTACACAGGATTAAGGGGGACTGTCTTAAATAAGACACTAATCTCATGTTTGATTGGACACAATATTAAGTTTAATGGGATTATGAAATCCGGTCCCACTAAAAACTCTTCCTTGGCCATTCTAATTTAATACCATTTGAAAGCAGCTCACTAAATAAGAACTTCCCTTCCTTGCAGCATACCCCAACCCAGCCCCTCCCCTCCCCTACCCAGCCCTTCCCCACCTATCCCCTCCCCCCTTACCTCACTCAGCCCATCCCCTACTCGCCCCCACCCATCATCCCCATTTTCCTTGCCCGACCCACCCTCTCCCCCTCACCCAGCCCCGCCCCACCTCCCTCCTCTCCACCCAGACCTAACTCGCCCCACCTCCTCCTTTCCACCCAGACTTGACCCGCTTCACCTCCCTCTCCCTTCCACCCAGACCTGACCTACCCCACCTCCCTCCCCTCCACCCAGACTTGACCCACTCCACCTCTCTCCTCTTCACCCAGACCTGACCTACCCCACCTCTCTCCCCTGCACCCAGACCTGACCCACCCCATTCAATCAAAACCAAGAAACCAAAAGCAAGAGAACGATGGTCTCGTCGGTCGACGTGGGCTAGAGAAGATGATGCTGAGAGAGAGAGAGAGAGAGAGAGAGAGAGAGAGAGAGAAAAGAAGAGAGAAACTGGGAAAAGGGAAGAAAAAAGAAAAAAAAAAGTGGGAAATAGTGAAGGCCTGATGCACCACCAAACATAGAACAATATTAGTCTAGCTTAAACCTGTCCTAGAGAGTTCAGGACAAGACTAAGAAATAGTGAAGCATACCCAACGAGCTCTAAATTTTTTTTTTTGCGTGCCACTATTCTCGGCCGAGAGGCTATAATAGATAATATGTATTTGTGTGATTCGCACCATGAATCTAGCTACTAACCAAACAATTGCTCGGCGAAAAAAGGAACGGGAAACTCGCCTAGGTTCTTAATGCCTTGATCTTCATCATTAGTTTAAGTGATTGTGTGTTCAAATTCGTAAATGTGAATGATGGTTGTTTGGGTGATTGGGTGAACAAGAAAAATAATGAACTTTAATGTAAAAGGTGTGGACGATTTGATTATCAAGAAATCTGGAAACAATTGTAGTTCTAACAGTAAATCTCATAGTTAATAAGCAAATATGAAAATCAATTATCGAAACCTCTAAAGAAATCAATACTAAGGAACAAGATAAACCCTAGCAGAGCTAAACAAAGAACAAAAGCTTGAAGGCTTGAAAGCTTGGAAAATCGAAAAGATGCTTGGAAATTTTGAAGTTGTGAGTTGTGGTGAATGTTGAATGTGTTGAGAGAGCGTTTCTTCATCTGATGCCTCCTATTTATAACGATCAGGACCCTAATTAGTCTTTAGGAAACCTTCTTCAAGTTGCATTAGGACTCCTCTTTCTTTCCTCCCAAGTAGGGATGGACACGGGTCGGTTTGGTTCGGTTTAGCCCCCAAACCGTAGACCAAACCAATGCCTTCGGGTTAGTGATTTTTCAAACCAAACCAACCCATTGAAGGTGAAACACCCAAACCAATTAAAGTCGGGTTGGGTTGGTCGGTTTGATTAGTTTAGGAATGTCTCAAAATACAATTAAAATTTAGGCTCAAATTATAAATGAATGAAACTCCCTTTAAGTTATAAAATTAATGTCTCTATTTTCTACACATGAACCTAATTCAATACATGCCTGCTTTTACAGTGGAACAATTACAGTCACATGTAAAACAAGAAAGTCATATATGTGAAACATTAATATTAATATATTAAAGAATAAAGCCATGTGAAAGATTAATATTAATTTATTATAATATTAAACAACATAGGCCATGAAACTAGGGAAGGTGAGATGAATTATCATTGCTTTGAGCCTTTGACTATTCTAAACAAGGTGAGATGAGAAACTAGACATATGAATATTTAATTTAATTTTTTAAAATTTTTAGGTCGGGTTTGATCGGTTATTTGGAACGTCAACCCGCTAACCAACCCATTTGAAGTCGGGTTAGTCGGGTTATAAACTGACCTCTCTAAATTGGGTGTTAGAAACTGAACCAACCCAACCCATTTTGGTTGGGTTGGTCGGATTGGTCAAGTTGCATCGGGTTTTGTCCACCCCTACTCCCAAGACTTGCCTAAATTGAATTCCTAGCTCACCAAGGATTCTCGGTACAACTGGATTCTTTCTTTTAAAAACTAGAACTTGGACCTTCATTTAAGTTCTTATGGGCTATTCCTGGGCTTGGCCGTGTATCCAGCCCAAATCCAATTTAAGGTATAAACAATGCCAAAAAATTGTACATATATGATATATACATGATACAGCTAGCAGATCCAGTACCGTAAAAATGTGGTAAAAAATACAATTACAACCATACAGCTAGCATTTCTTGTGAAATAGGGGTCACCGATCATATCCTTCTATATGGAGTTAAATCCAAATGCATGGGTCATCTTTTTTCCATGCTATTAAATTTTAATGCATTGATTGAAGTGAGAACAGTATGAAATCAACAACTTTTATTATCCTCAAGGACAAAAGATTGGATTCTTAAAGCCTCAAACCTAGAGAATAATATATATATATAATTAGGATTCTTGTAACTACAAGAATAATTAGAGTACTATAATATATCATATATTAATAATATTTTAATAGGCAATATTAATTATTCCGTAGGTATCCCAACTAGTACTATATCCTAAACATTAATTTGCATGCTACCCTAGCTAAAACTAGATCAATAAATTAAAAAAAAAATTAAATTAAATGTCCTTTAGGTGCATATACCATATGGATTATTAAGAAGATGAGATCCCCACACCAAGAAAATCTATGAAGGGAATTTCCTTGTGATGATCAATGGATTGGTGATGATGATGATGATCTTGATGATTATGGTCGTCAAATGTTGATGCTTTGTCACATAAACTAACCAAATCTTTCTTCATGATCCTTCCATGGTGCTCATGATCATGACGATGGATATGATCTCCAAGACTGAAGCACCCAAAAGGACTTGAAACATTGACCCTCATATAATTTGGTCCCCCAAATGCACTACTACTGGTACCTCTATAGCTGGCAAATGATGAAGAACTTGGATACTGTCTCCGGTGAAGAAAGGGGTGATCCGAACCTTTCAAGCCCTCCGAAATTACATAATTAGGACGAACATTATTGATATGACCTCTTCCTTCTCTCGGCATCAAACCCCTTGATGAAGTTGAGTTGTTGTTTGATGTTGTTCCCGCTGAAGCAAAGTTCCAATTATAAGGGGAAGAAGTAGTAGTAGTAGTAGTGGTAGTAGTAATGGGCCTTGTGTCCATGAACATCTTCCTATCTTTATTGGGGTTCTGGAATTCAAAGATTTTAGTACCACTGCCACTATGAATCTGATCATACCCAGTTGATGATCTTTGATCCCCCTGTGATTTTATATTTTTCCTTGCAAAAATTTCAAAGTTGTTGGAGATTGATGAGGAGGTGTTTGATGAGTACTCATTAGTACAGATCATGAAATCTTGGTAATTGGTGCTACTTCTCTTCCCACAGAGTTTGGATTGTTCTCTTTGCCTTCTTGCCATTATAACATGCCAATGATTCTTCACAGCATTATCAGTCCGACCAGGGAACAGTCTTGCAATCAGTGCCCACTTGTTCCCATGAATGCGATGTGCTGCTAAAAGTCTCTCTTCTTCTTCCTCACTAAATGGCCTTCGGTTGATTCTTGGGTCTAGTTGATTAAACCACCTCAATCTACAACTCTTCCCTACCAAAACAAAAAACAAATAAAAATTAGAATACAAGAGAGAGAGAGAGAGAGATAAGGAGTAAAAAGCATATCATCTCCCAAATTATGTATATGTGTTCAAATTAATTTAAGCGGTTGAAACATGGTCAGGGTGGTACAAAGAAAATATTAGGTTTGAGAGAGGTGAGATAATTAGAAACGATTCAAGATGACCTTGAGAAATTCTTGCATACAACTTTCTCTCACAAAACTAGTTAGATATTGCCTAACATGTGACGCGTTGAATATGATCGAGAGAGAGGTTCTACATCGGTTGTGTACAAGATTTTTTGTATAATAATTATAAAATACTAAAAATACTCCCATAGAAATTCTTGCATACAATCATTCTATACAACCTCCTCTCACAAAATTGGTAATATATTAATTAACTGATATTTGATGGGTTGAATGAGAGAGATTCAACAACGTTTTGCATATAAGATTTTCCCCAGATAACCAATTAAACAGACACAGGCACCACTACCCACCTCCAACAGAGAGAGAGAGAGAGAGAGAGAGAGAGAGCTCTAAGTAATTTGCGTATGATAGTACCTGATCTTCCTTGAAGCTTCTCTGCAATGGAGTTCCAGTTCTGGGGGCCGTACTGTTTGACAAGTTGCCGGAGTTTTTCATCCTCAGCCGGTCTCCAATGTCCACGTGGGCAACTACTCTTCCCTTCATCCGCAGAGCCTGAAGCTCCATAGTCCTCCATGGCAGCTTTTTGTTGACGCTTCTAATTAGCTACCATATCATATGTATATATAAATATATATATGACAAGTCATCGAGTGTTGGACATGATCAATTACGTATAGGGTACTTATCTGCCCACACCAAGATTATATATGCAAGATAGAGAATGAGAAGAGGATATATCAGACAATAAGAAAGTGAGGGGTCGGTTTAGGGTTATGGATGGGCAGTCACTTTTGTTGGTTTTACACGACACATTAAGCTAAAGCCTACCTATGATATGTATAATTGTATAATATGCAACATCCTGTAGTTTGTAGAGAGCCAAAATGACCCTTTCTTGTTTTTTCTTTGGCCAATAAACTTCTCCTCTCATATTCCCAACTGTTTCTCTCTCCCTCTCCCTCTAACACGTCACGCGCATGCACACACGCGCAGATCCAATAAAACATAATTTAAAAATTTAAGCCATTGTACCACGTTAATCAGACCTAAAAACTTGGGCACTTTATAATACACCAGATTCATTTATCAATTTTTGTTCATAAAATAATGTGACTATTATTATTTATTTAATTAAATAATTTTAAGATGCTAAATTTATGTATTAAATTTAGATACTAAATTATATGTCAATATATGTGTCAGTATTTTATTAATGTGTTGAAAATAAATGAGTCTCATAGTAAACGCAAATAGGATCAGTAAGACATTGCCACAATATATAGTAAATAGAGTTTGATGTTCTTATCAGTATTCTTATTTAATTAAAGGGACATTGATCCTAGTCTAATTTACTAATTAAAAAGGCATTATTAATCATTATATATTTTTAGAGTTGGAACATTCAGAAATCCCTGTGACAAGTTTCAACCCCCCACCATAAATTGTTATAGTAATTCGATTATTTGAAGCAGTACTACCAGTAACATATATGGACCAATAGCAATACTAGGACAAAACGATTCATGGTACTAACTACTAAGTAATAACCTTATATTTTTCATGTATTTTATAAATGAAGTTTTAGGACAACCTTTTTTTGGAAATATGGAGGTCCAAATCAGTGAAGATTAATTAGGGTAATTTATTAAACTTTGCTGTTTTTAGCTCATGATGCCTCTCATTGGAGGCAGTTTATATGGTAGATGGAACAGGTAAACTCTTATTAATTAATGTAAAGGGAAGTTGGTAAAATTCAAGCTGGCATACCCAGAATTGGCTACAATAAATTGATATAACTAGTAAGTTGTTAAAGCATCCACATGCTCCATGTAATGCAGCTTATATGTACTTAAAAAGGATATATTTTGTTGAAGTATATAAGACCTTGATGCCAAGAAGGGTCATGTAAATGGTAATGGCCATACAGTCATACTTACCACAAGATGTGTTATATTTAGTTAAAAAATTATTATGTTACTTTGCTTTTTAGGTTAGCAGTTAAGATGTGCAAGCCTAATTATTGGTCAGCCTATATGCTTCTAGCAACTCACATTAAGCTAACTGAAATAGTATATGAATCTTCAAATAGTGCTCTAAGATCATAACATTATCTTATATATATTAACCCGACCTCACCAAAAACCCTTCATAATTTTGATCTGTATGTTAATTTGATAATTGTTTTGCATATTCTATGATCAGAATTGAATTAACATAAAATAATAAGAGATATACTATTTAGAGACACTATATACCTATGATATTTATAGGGTAAAGTTAATTATCTTTTTAGATTATAAATTTGAACGTACCGCACATTTAATTAAAAATAAATTTAATAAACGGTTCAAATTTAGTTTGATAACATGAACATTTTATGTTGACTTAAGTTGTGAGACGGTCTGAGAAGGGAACATTTATAAATATATATTACATATTAATTTTTTTTCAAATATTTTGAAATGTTATATTGTCAAATTGTAAATCAATATTGATGTTTGGATGATGTCACATCTAAGTTTGTAGGCCTAATGATTTATACTATAATAATAATAAAATATAACATGTCATTTATTTAATGAAATCTAAATGATGAATAAGAGTTTATGAATATTTTTTTTCATGAAAATTAAAGAGAGAGTGTTTACTCAAAAAAATAAAATTAAAGAGATGGTGTAGTTTTAGGTTGAGGCTAATAATGGCGTGCAAGTACAAGATGAAGAAAAGTATGGGTAAACCGTCTGCCTTATTCCATACTTTGTTCCACGCAGATGACAGGTCAAATAAAAGCATTGAAACATAATTTTGTGAAGAAATTAATGAGTGTTATAATTATAAATATTATTATATAATGTTTCTTAACTGATTGAGATTTCATATCCCACGAAATGAAACACTTTTCTTCAATCCCATCTAAAATATGCTTTGATCGAACTAGCTTATCTATTAACATCAACATTAACCAATCACACTATGCACCAAAATTAATGTCATAGTGGGTATGAAATCAGTGGGCAATTTGCAATTGGTGGATGTGCCAATCCAAGTTATCCAACAATTCCATCCTAACCTGAATTTTGATATATTTTTCTTTTTTAATGCTAATCCTAATTTTGTAGGTGGAAGGTGCGCAAGTATTAAATGTTCATTTGATTAATTGGTCTGTCTTGATCGTTAAATCAAATTTGTGACAAACCAGCTCTGGAGTTTTAGTTATATATATATGAACTTCCAACCTCTTTTGTTTTTATCTGAGCAAAGAATTATTTTGGTCCTTATACTTTGACTCTTATTTCAATTTTGTCCTTATTGTTTAAATTTTGTTACAATTGATTAAGTCCAAAAAAAAATTTCATCTAAATTTTAGACATTATTTTTTGGAAAAATTTTAGCAAAATGACTATAACTATATCCCGATTTTCAGTTGAGTATCTTATTTTTACTTTACTTCAATAAAAAACTATTATTTTTTAAGTGTTTCAATCAAAGATATTCCGTCAGCTCCGTATATTTTTCGTTAAAAACATGTCACGTGACTCGTACGTGACCAGTTTGCAGGGGCATTTATTTATTTTTTGTGCATTTAAAAAATAATTATAAAATATGAAAAAAAAAAGCTGAGAATTGAAACCCAGCCACACCGACCTCACCCCCCAGCCACCATTATCGACTCATCTTCCATCACCGATGACTCCCCTTCCACCGACGACTCCCCCTCCACTGGCCATCCCTCTTCCCTATAGCCTCGCCCCGCCCATTTCCTCTCTCTCAGACTCACTTTCTCTCTCATCTCTCTCTGCCTCTCTTTCTTTCTCATCTCTCTCTGCATTTCCTCTATTTCTCTCTCATCGATCTCNGAGGGGGAAGGGGGAGGGCCAGGTCGGCATGTTGCAGGGAGTGGCGGTGGTGGGAGATGTTTTTATTTTTTTATTTTTAAATTCATTTGTTTTATCTTTTAATATTTTTTTAGAATAAATTACTTTTCGTCCTTATGAATTGGTCATGTGACCTTCATGTAATCAATTTTAATAGAATTTTTAAAAGAGTTAACGGAATATTCTTGATTGAAACACTTGAAAAATAATAGTCCTTGATTAAAATAAAGTGAAAACGGGATCTCAACTGGAAATATGGATATATATAGTTATAGTTTTTTTGCAAAATTTTTCCTAATTTTTTATATCAAACCATGTGCAATGTTAACCTTTGTGAGTTTAAAAGTAAAAAGGCCATAAAATTCATATAGTTGCACTCCCGCATCAATTAAAAAATAAGGATTTCACAATTTAAATTTGGACGAAATTTTAATTTTGAATTTGATTTTAATAAAATGTAAACTATGAGAACTTAATTGAAAAAAATTAAAACAATATGGCCAAACTACAAAGACCAAACTGGTGATTTACCCTTTTTATTTTTGAAACTACAAAACTCTTTAAGTTAGTGAGAACCCTAATTAGGTCCGTTTGGAATGTTAATTAGACTGGACTGAATTATCAATTTGAACTAAAAGAAATTTATATTTGACTGAATTTATTAAAACTGCTATCTCTTATTAAATATAAAAAAATCTGAACATTAAACATCATGCAACCTCTTAAAGAGAAGATCGAGAGGCAAGATGGGCTGTTATTAGGTGTATCTAATATAACGACACGTGTTGTATGTAACTAATTAAACATGTAAGGATATTATTAGACGATATATTTATATTAATAGAGCATAATATTAATAACATCCACCTATATTATAATACGTTAAATTGGTTACACCACGTGACGGTGTATCGGTTACACAGAATAATTTCTCCCTCTTCCATCCGAACACGAATTGTATTGAACTATATATCGTGTTATTTTGGAATATTGTCCAATAAATATATTGTAATAATTTTGGATTATTGTTCAATTTAATTGTGATTTCTATGTCCTCGATCAACAAGTAATAATTCTTAATTATATTAAAGTGGCACTATTCTCACCCCTCATTCTTATTTTTTCACTCACCTTATTTTTTCACTTCTCACCCAATTGCAAAAAATATAAATCTACTGATATCATCCACTTTTATTCCTAAACTAGCTACCACTTCCCCCCTTCCCCCTTTCTTTTTTCCTTCCCCATGGCAACATTGTCATGACAGCTCCTCATCTGATGGAATAAGCAATGTTCATTATATCTAGAATGAAGTTGCTCATTCACTAGAGTATCTCAATTCTCACCAACAATTTTAATTTCCCAACCACTAGAAACTAATAGTACGCCATTTGAGAAGCATCTCATGAAATGCAATCATACTTTTTATTTTGATGTAATATGATAATATTAAAATCAGTAGATGATGAGGACATATAAGGTGGCTAATTGGGGTGCTGAATGTGCAACGATCATGATAGAAGTTGGGTTCCATGGCTGCCAGGCTTTCTTGTTTTTATTATTATTTTTTTCATGTGTCTGTCTTAGTCATTTTACAAAAAAAAAAAAAAATTATAATTAAATATTTTTTAAAAAATGGATGGGGAAATAAGATTGGTGGGTGGTAAATTGGTAATAGGATCACTCTTATATTGGGCATGCCCGGCCTATGGGATTTGTCTTATTAATTGAAAGAGAGAAAGGGTAAAGGAGGATCACAGAGAGCAACCATTATGTTGTCCTAATTTTATCTCTATATGGTAGATTTTTCTTTTGGGCAAATATCTCGATATAGTAGATATATATTAATTGTTTTCCTTTGGCAAGCTAGGAGCCCCACGTGGACTGAGGACGAAACTACCCACATACACAAGAGTTTAGCAATTAATTGGGCATCAACAACTTCTAAACTTAAAGAGTGATTGAAATAAAACCTTGATGCCTGTTTAAATTTTTTTTATGATAATTGAAAAACAATCTAAGATACCGGCCATGATATGTTGAAACTATTTTTTTGGTCCCCTTCATAAAGGGTCGAAAATAGAGACAAAAAATCTCAATAGAATTCAATAACGATAGTTTTAATTATAGCAAAAGAAAATGCATTTCCATAAGTCTTAGGCTCTCATGAGGATAAATCCTAGGCAGTTAGGTTTAACATTTTTATTTTTGAAAATAAAAAAGAACTTTTATTGAAAAAAAAAATAATCTAAGAAAGTTATAATCATAATAAAACTGTTGTTGAAGCCAAATATGGCTTTCTCCAGCGAAGTAGTAAGCATTTCACAATGTAAAGCAAAGCGAGCAAGAGCATGAGCCGCCCCATTACAATTCTAGAAACATAACTACAAGTACACTAATCTCGGAACATTGAATCCAAACTCTTTCGCCTCCTCCAAAAGGTGTTAAATCCTCATTCATCTTCTGAAATCGAGAGATGATAGTTTGAGCATTGGACTCCATAATGATAGAAGAAAACCTAGCACCCAAGACAAATCGGATCCTGTGCAAAAATGCCAATATCTCTACTTTTCGGGAGGAAGCAATACGACTAAGAGGTTGAGCCATAACCACCACAACCTCTCTGTGCGAATCACGAACAATCGCACCTGCACCACCCACCTTCAAAAAGGAATCAAAAGCACCATCGAACCTAAAAAGCAACTGAAGAAAAAGAAAACCAACAAGAAACTAAAAAGAGTTCGTCTCTATTGACAATAAGTCAAAGAAAAATCATAGAAAAAGCCCTTTCTAAGAGTAAGAAAGGGAACTCGAAACCAAAACTAAACTATAGTTCATGAAGGAACCCTAGGCAAACTGTAGAAACTTATCACTTTGATTAAGATTCAATGCTACACAATACATGTATATATAGACATTGTAGTACTTGGCCTACAAGAAATCTAGACACAAGAACAATCAATCGAAGTCCTAGTCCTAGGAGGAGTACAAACCATACAAGCAAAAAAATCCTAGGAAGACGTAACCACTTCTCTAATACACCCCTGCAAATTGGACGACCTGGGAGAGACTAGTTTGGACCGAAAAAGAAGGAAATGTTGCTTATGTAGGCGTTTGGTAAGGGTATTTGCAAGTTGATCAACAAATGAAATAAACTGGATGCGGTGAGTCCCCATTTTAACTCGCTCGCTGACAAAGTGATAGTCAACTTCTATATGTTTAGTCCGAGCATGGAACACTAGATTTGCCACCATATAGGTGGTGCTTAAGTTATCACAATAAAGGGTAATAGGAGAAGACAAAGGGCTGCCACAACTCTTGATGAAAATAAGCGACCAAATAGATTCAGTATAAGCTTGAGCCAATGCACGATATTCAGACTCAACACTAGAACAGGACACTGTGGGCTGCTTACAAGAACACCAAGAAATCAAATTTGAGCCATGAAAAACCAAGTACCCCGATGTAAAGCGCCAACTAAGCGGGCAACCAGCCCAATTAGCATCAGAATAGCCTAGAACAAAAATGGGACCAGAGGATGAAAGGAAAACAATTCCCAAATTAATCGAGCCTTTGATGTTGTGAAGAATGCGCTTGACGACAGTAAGATGAGTGATGCGCAAACTAGCTATGAATTGAGCAATATGATTGACGACAAAGGCTATGTCCGGACGTGTGAGAGTGAGGTATTGAAGGGAACCAATTAAGTGAAGAAATTCCTTCGAATTAAAGAGAAAAGCATCACCCTAGTTGGACTGCTGGAGCTTGTAGGCAATTGGTGTGGCACACGGCTTGCAGTCCAGGAGGTTTGTGCGACATAAAAGACCTGCTGCATAGTTGGTTTGAGAAAGATGCATACCTGAAGAGGAGGAGAGAACTTCAAGCCCTAGGAAATAATGCAAGAGACCGAGATCCTTGATCTCGAATTCGAGCCCAAGGAGCGAGATGAAAGAACTGATGAGAGCGAGACTGTTGCCAGTAAGGACAATGTCGTCGACATATAATAATTATAGCACCATAAATTGACCTGAATGTGCATAGATGAAGAAAGATGAATCAACCCGGCTTTGAGAGAAACCATGTTGAAGGATAAAGGAGTTGAAACGATTAAACTAGGCACGCAGTGCTTGTTTGAGGCCATAAGTAGCTTTCTGAAGCTTGCAAACATGATGAGGCCAAGATGGATCAATAAACATACATCCTCATCCAAGAACCCAAGAAGGAATGCATTTTTAATATCAAGTTGGCGAAGACCACATCCCTTGAAAACCGTAAGACTCAAAACTAAGCGAATGGTGGCTGGTTTAACAACCAGACTGAAAGTTTCGTAGCAATCAAAGCCATGTTGTTGGTGGAAACCTTTGACGACGAAGTGAGCTTTATGCCGTTCAATGGTGTCTTCCGAGCCTCATTTAACTTTAAAAACTTACTTGCATCTGACCATATTCTGAATAAATTTATGGATTCTTAATTGATTTTCATTATTTACACCTACCATAGGACTTCACTAAGGTGATGGGCCTCTCCTTATCTTTTCTTTCTTTGCATCAAGGGTTTCTCTGGTTTATTGCATTTTGCGGTAGCACAAATTAGAGTTTTGCAAGGGGTTTTTATTGTAGTTGTGGAGCAGATAATCTCCCATCTATTTTTTATAGATGATAGTTTTCTATTTGCACATACTACTAGGGAGGAGAGTATTGTTTTGCAGGATATTTTTTAGATATAATTAGGCTTTGGTCCTTTATAAAAATAGTTTTTAGATGGAGACTGGGTGTATTTTAAAATTTATAAGAAAATCCTTTTAATTCATAATAATTTATAAGAAATTTTTTTTAATTCATAATAAAGTCATTTCCCAATTTGAAGTGTATTTCCCCCTATTTGAAGGTATTGTCCCTCTTATGGTATAGAGAGGGCTTTGTAAAGACTGCATGTTAGGTTTTAACTCCGAGATTTTAGACTCCGAGTTAAAACTTTATATAAAGCCGTCAAAGAAGAAAAATAAAATGACTTAATTAAAAATTTTAAATCACTACTGGTTTTAGTCTAAGAAAGACTTATAAAATGAACTAAACTCTAAATCTCCCTATTTTTTATGAAGCTAACCGCTTTAGGTCCAAAAATAAAGCAACAAAAATTCAACGCAATAACTTTTTTCCAACTTTTAAGCACAAAATGTGTTGCGTAAAAGTCAACAAATTAATGAGTCTAATCACTCATTTTTCCAGACTCACATATTACAAAATTACAAATACATAAATTAGAAATATCTCAATTTAACTATCCGCAACACCAAAAGAATATGAAATATTTTACAAAAAATGCGTACAATAGTTTGTGGTCTAATTTTTTATAGCCAATTGATGACTTCCTTGATCTGGGATTACAAAAGTTGCTGTAATATTCTAGCCACTTTTTCCAACAGCACGTGCCCTACATGGGCCCCATCTGAGAGAGTTCTATTACTGCCTGTAGAATGAAGCCATACCCATTTGATGCTATACACAATTTGCAAAGTTCTCCATATGTATAAGCTATTACAAAATTTACAAGAAGAATGAAAAGTAATGTAAATCCACCTTCATCGAAACCAGCTTTGGGTGGTTCAGCAATCAAGAAATCAATATATATCAGGATCACACAGGGTGTAATGTGGTTGTTAACTGTAGGTTGATAGTCAGTACAAAATGATAGATGTAATTAAAAGAGAACTATGCAAATTAATATGTCTAAATCAATTAAGGGCCATCAAAAATCAAATCAATATTGATATAATGAGGTATGATCTTCATGGAAGCTGCTTGTTCTCAACTCAAGCAGTACCCCAACTGTTGTGAAAAGTCATCTTACCCTGTTTTTGAGGTGCATATACCAACTTTCCAATATCTCCCTACACATCAGAATAGACCGTTAGAAGAATCTCTCTCTCTCTCTCTCTCTCTCTCTCTCTCTCTCTCTCTCTCTCTCTCTCTCTAAGTAGTCTGCGTTTGTGTGTGCATTGTGGAAGAAGCATATATAGAAGGGTTTGCAAGAGCTTTCAAACAGTAAATGCAAAGCATGGATTTCAGTTACTTGCACAGCCAAAACATCCATTTCCTTCAAATCTCTTTATATGAAAACCATTATATACCTTTTCGCTCACCTTCCCAAGAAACCCATGTAAAGCAACCTAATCTTATATTATGATCTTCCCAACCATACCCACCCCTATTAATCCTATATATTGTAACATCAATAGACCTTCATGAAAAAATTCAACAAATTAACTACTTTGACTACTCATCATATATATATATATATATATCCAACTCCCTCTTAGTCTTACACATATGCATATATGAATCATGATGCACCCACATCATACAAAACCTTTTTTTGGCCTTTTGTAAAGTACTCTACCTTTCTAAAAAAACTCTGCCTTTCTAATACTAGCTTACCCTGTTTTTGTTGTCCTCATTAAATGCATTTTGTTACATGGTAGCTCATAATAATATTAATGCATCTTGGCTACATTAAATTCTCATAACATGTTTTCAGAAATAAAATTGACGACCATGCTTGGATTTTGAAAAGATTTTATTCTTCTCAATATCTTCACATGGAGAATTCAATGTTCTACCATTTAAATAGTACAAATAAAAATGATATCTAAGCCAATTTGACGATGTTATCTTGGAAGTATTAATTTGATTTTTTTTTTTTGGCCACTTTATTAATTTGATTATTAACTATTGTAATTGGATCCAAAATCACATTTCCGTCAAATTAATTGGCGTAAATATCACATATATGTCACATGAAAGTTGAATAAAATTGATGGAATTCCTCAAGTCTCGTATACAATTACTATAATAGTCTTCCATGTAACTAAAAAGTGACCTTTTCGTCAATTTGAAAAAAATAAATAAATAAATACAATTTTTAGATTCAAACACAGATGTAACTAATAATAGTCTTCCATGTAAGTAATAAGTATTATAATTAAGATACAAGGATGTAATTGTTAAATATAAAATAACAGGTAACCAAAGCGAAATTGAACTCAAATTACATGAACCACAAATATGGTTAAGTATTTAACCTCTAGCTAGCACATGTCACCCCTTATCCCTTTGAAAGTTGTTGTATACTTGTATATATAGAGAAACAATGAATCGATCAATAGGTCATATTGGAATTGGCTTTTATATTAATTATATATGATATATATAAGCAGTCTTAAACGGCAACGATTTTGAGACAGCCAATTTAGAGGGTCGTCCTTAGAATACTGTGACGTGTTATCCAACACAATAAAATGAAGTAACCCATAAGGATTTGTATTTGTTGGTCGACTTTCCTTCTTGTTTCATGCATATATGCTTATGTAATAACCAACCCCTATTAAACCCCACTAAAATATTGTGTTTTATATAGAGTCAAGTACAGTTAGTTGGCATTTCAGTGGTGATTAATTCTCATCCCAAAAACAATACCACATAGCGATTCTCCATTGATGTTGATAATTCTCATTAAACATTATAAATTAGTGCCTTAAGAAAATGACAGTTTAGCTACCTTAATGTATTGAGGTTGCCTCTATCATATCTTATCTGGGTCATCCATTAGCATTTTCTAAACTTGATTCATTGTGTCTAATCTTCACTCTTAACTATCGAGCTAGATATATTATTTTTATATTGTAAATTTGAATTATTGATTAAGTTGATTTTTGATTAAATGTGTGTTTCAAATTTATAAGGGCCTATTTAAAAGTGTTTATGCTGAAAACATTTTTAATCAATAGTGCTTTTGTTAGAAGTACATGATTTTTTTTTAATTATATATTTATTGTAAATGCACTTAAAGCACGTTGTATATAAACAACTATTAGATAATTCTAGTATATATGACCTCAGGCTCCTTCTGTTGAGGTATACCTCAATTTATTTATGTTGAGGTATACCCTATTGGGGCCTACATGAGCCGTTTTGTGTCGATCCGAATCGTTCAATTTTTACATCTCCATTGATAGATTATCCTTGCAAAAAATTAGCCAAATCGGAAATCATTTGCAACATTATCATAACTGCTTTTAATTAACACTTCTAAAAGAAACAAGCCCACAATGTGATAAAATAACATTAAACCTTAAATCATACGGCATTCACAAAATTAATTAGCAGAACCATGAAAGGTTATATCAATGACGGTCCATGCTTAAACCTGCCAAGATATGAACCCATTCCCTATACTATGAATAATTCGAACCTGTCGCCAGCTGTTTATATAATTTTGGTATACGTATATGTGGGGGGTGTCAACATGCATCAGCAATCCAAATCAAGTTGGGCATATATAAATTATTGTGCTGTTGCGCAGCCTTTCAGTAGAGCATTAATATTGCTTGAGAATTTCCTATATATTCCTTCATTAAAATAAATTAATAAAATGAAAATTTATGGGTCTTAGTTGCATGGATATGTTTGCTTTATGGCATGCTTATTGCAAGGCTATATATGCTTTCAGTTTTTAGAATTTATACTCTAGATTGTGACGGTTATCATTTAGTGATAGTAACTTCCTACCTACTACTTAAGCCAATTTACAGTGCCATTATGCCACATAAAGTTGTATTAAATCCTGCATTAATTAAGATTCCAATTTGTATAGGCTGTCTATTTCATGATATCAATATAATCAAAGAAATGTAGGCTTTAGTTGTAATCTTAACTAACTCACCTCCTAATCTTGTTTGTCTCATGAAGCTCAATTGATATGCTTTGATAAATAGTGCTTAATATTCATTAGGTCAATTAGTTGATAATGTAGATCTTGTTTATCAAAAATTAAAGCAGCAGTGCATGCAACAGTGAGTTTAGGGGTCGGCAATGGGCCGGGTCGGGTTCAGGCTTGAATTATAGAAGCCCAATAGGGTTTTCGTACTGGGCCGGATCGGGCTTGGGCTTTAATACACAAACCCAAGGCTCGCCTATCGGGCTTTGGCTTGCGGGCTTGGAGGGTCGGGCTGGGTTAGGCCCAAAATGGCATATAAATATCTTCAAAAAAAAAAAAATAGCATTTTGGCTATGTTGTGATTTGAACCTAAGACCTCACATAACAAACTTCAACTCTCAACCAACTGAACTGGCTAGTTTATTTATCAAGTTTGTGAATCATAACATATTTAATATCTCTTTCGCTTATTTACTTAAATAAATTATTAATATGTTTATTAAGTTATTATATAATACTATTATGTTAGTAATAGTGTAATACCATAAATAATAAACTTTTAAAATTATATACAACATTACAACTATAATAAAATATAAATGTACATATGTTTTATTTTATATTTTATTATATATTTTTATAAACAAACGATGCAATTGTGTTGTCAACGATCTGAACCGTTCAAATTTTAGTTCCTCACTCAAAGATAATTCGTACAAAAAATTAGTTCAATCGGAGATGTAAAACTGACATAATGGTGGTTTTTCTAATGATGATCGAATGGGTAGATGAATTTTGATTTAGCTGATTTTTTGTACGGATGATCTTTAACTATAAACATAGAAAATGAACAGGTCAGATTGTTGAAATCATGTTGTGGTCTTCATAATTATGGAAACAACAAGGTTTCAACGGAAAAATTATTAGAATTATACTCTTCAAGTGTATTTATATGTAGAAGCTCACATATCGATTGTGTTTTCAACAATCCGAACCGTTCAAGTTTTAATTCCTCACTCAAAGAGAATTCTTGCAAAAAATTAGCTTAATCGGAGATGTAAAAGTAATGTAACAGTGGTCGAATTAATGAACGATCGTGGGTTTTCTAATGATAATCGAATGGTTAGATGAATTATGATTTAGCCGATTTTTTGTAAGGATGATTTTTTACTATGAAAATAAAAAATGAACGGTTCAGATAGTTGAATTAATGAATTGACGATTCTGGTTTAATAACTTTAACTATAGTTGTATTATAAAAGTTATATATACATATATACATTTATGTTTTATTATAGTTGTAATGTTGTATATAATTTTAAAAGTTTATTACTTTATTATTTATGATATTACATAGTTTACACTATTATTATTTACTAACATTATAGTATTATATAATAACTTAATAAGTATATTAATAATTTATTAAAGTAAAAAAATGAAAAACCTATTAAATATGTTATAATTCCCAAATTGGGCTTTGAGCGGCCCATGGATTTCAAGGGGATGACCCAAATCCAACCCAAGAGACTTTCGAGTCGGGCCGGGCCAGTCCAAATTTCAGACCAAATTGAGCTTCGAACCTTGGGCTTTTTGGTGAGGCCTAAGTGAGTTGAGGGCCTGAGGCATGCATGATGAACTCGTTTTTGAAAGCAATGACACAGAAACTATTAAACAATCCATAATGATAATTTTACTACTTGCTTAGTGGCAGATAGTTATATATATATATATATATAGACTGGCATTCATGCATCTTTTAGCTGATGGTTATTTTTGACATCAATAATACTAGATGCACTAAATATTATTTTAATTTTTAGTCATTAATCAATGTGACAGATAATATATTAATTTCTTATTTATTGTAAATAAATGAGATTCATAGTGAATTCCTAAATGATCATATATTCATATCAATTAAAATTTATAAAGTTATAATAATAATCGGTGTAACCTATTCTTTTATCCATATCTCTTTTTAATTAGGAACTGATGGCTATTCTTTCTCATAGTTGTTTTTTCTTGGTCCGAGTCCATTTTCTGAAATTTGGAACCGAAATTTACTGATATATGAAGTTGGGGATAGGCTTCAGAAGGGAATACTGACATGTTTTGGTTGTTTTGGGCCAAAAAAAGAAATAAAACAAAAAGACAAAGAAGACAAATTTTGTTAGTATTATGTGACTTTCAAGTGATAAGAGAATAAATTGCTTGGTAAGAAGAATCAACAGTGAACTTTGTTAGTGTTATTTGTGGCATATCTTCTGGCAATTGCAATAACTTTGTGCAACATATATTCAATTCAGGCTCAAACCAATTTTTTAACTGCTTTTAATTTGGGCTCAATTAGCACTGTCAATTCTTACAACAAGGCCGGAGGCCCATACATAAAGCCCAATTCTTGTTTGGAGATTAGTTATCATTCGGGTTCATGGACTCATCATACTGGGCATTGTTTAAAATAGTAACGAATTACAATTTATAAAATTAGGGTCTGTTTGGGAACATGTATTTCAAGAGGTAGATTTGGATTTGAGCTTCTCAAATCCAAATTCACCTGTTTGGGCTTATTTTTAAATAAGGATTTGGATTTGGCCCAAATCCAGGATAGATTTGAAAGGTCAAAATCCTTGTATTTGAAATCACTTCTCAATGTAGGTATTTGAAATCCTCAGTCCAATAGAAAATCTAACCCGATCTCGCCTTCACACAAACCCAGCCTCGCCACCATCTCCAGGCTTCGATCTGCTCACGCCGGCGTCGACGAGCTCCTTCTGGCGTCGGCCACCTCTGTCGGGTTCGACTTCACCTCGCCACCATCTCCAGGTTTCGATCTGCTCACGCCGGCGTCGACGAGCTCCTTCTGGCATCGGCCACCTCTGTCGGGTTCGACTTCTCTTTTTGTTTATGGTTCTACATGTTTTTTTCTTATGGGGTTTCGTTTTTTTTGTTCTGGTGCTTTGTATTTCATTTTTGGGTCACTTTTGGCAAAGCTTTGTGTTTGTTCCTTAAGAAAAGCTTCCCAGAAAAGAGAAAGTAGGAAGATTGGATGGGATAGAAGGAGGGGTAGTACTAGTTATCTGTCTGTACGTTATTGGGCTCCTCTAATTTTCTTTTGCACATTGTATTGTTTTTGGGTCATTTGCTGAAGAAGTATTTCCTCAGACATAATTTGAATTTGATGAAACCTGCTTCTATTATGACTAGAGACTAATGCCACAGGCTATATGGTCATCGGTTAATAGACAAATTTAATTTAATAAAATGAAATTTCTTCTTGGAGTATAAGTGATATATTTGCTCGATCTATACCACTATTTCTAGTAGCATTTCTGTTATATTCTGCCACCTACTTCATATATGCAATTGTATATAATATATATCACTATATCGTCAATAACAATATAAGATGGATGAAGCAATGTAAAGATATATGCATTAATAAATCAAGTGGGTAATTCTGTTGAGCTTGTTGGCTGTTGTCTATGTCATCTGCGTGACCTTAATTGTGAGGGGTTGGATATGTATGTCAAATCAACTAGCTAGCTTCTATGGCTTCAAAGAAGTGTTTTAGTAGTGCACAAGTAGTGTTTTAGCTAGTTTCTGGCCCTGATGCTGTTAATTTTTTATATAAGTATACGCAGAGCTTCAGTCCCAAGTATTGTTTGATATCTATCTACACCTACCAAACTAAGCAAAAACGACTTGGCAGCAGAGTTCATTTCTCTCTTTATATAAGTTTGCTTATTAGCTTGGTCAATATAGCATCTAGTAGTGCACAGAGAATTATTAATTAAAATAGTACTCTCGTAGCTGCAGAGCCAGGCCAGAGAAGCTTAATTAAGAGACAACTAGACAAGAGATCAGAAAAATGGAGATATTTTAGTAGTGCAATGAATATACTTAATCAAGGGATCCTTGGTTTTATTTCAGGCTGGGCAAGAATCTTTTAGATACATCACTAGATCTTACTACAGAGGAGCAGCTGGAGCACTTTAGGTTGGTGGGTGAGAATTGTATCTCTCTCTCACATTTTCATTTTAACCTCTTTCTCTTTTTTCCCCTCTCACCGATCCCTATACCATACAATGCAACTTTACAACCTACACTACAGCTTTTTTATTTGTTGTACTCTACTTTTTTTTTCTTTTTAATCAAGTTTTTTTCTTATTTTTTTCTTTCAGTTTGTATTTATCTTTTTTTTTTTAGTTCACACAAATATGAAAAGATTTCTGTCACAAGCTCAAAGTAGTTCTAAGTCACAAGCTCAAAGTAGTTCTAAGTCACAATCCCAATTGGAGGCAAAGTCAAGAAGATACCTCACATGGAATCCACAAATGGATACTGCAATGGCTAAAGCTTTATATGACCAAATGAATGCTGGTAATGAAAACTCTACCCACTGACCCCTATTTTTGTGCTTAATTCCCACTTTTTAACTAACTACAAACTGAATGAAGGTAACAAGGGTGATGGAGATTGGAAACCACAAGCATATCAAGCAGTTGTGGATGAGTTGAATGCAACTTTGCAACTTGGTTTGACAAAGGAGAATGTCAAGAACAGACTTAGAGCTTGGAAGAAACACTATGCTATTGTCACTGACATCAAGAGTCAAAGTGGGCTCACTTGGGACGAAGAAAAAAAGATGGTTCCAATCTCAGCAGAAAATTTGAGTGTTTGGAATGACTATTGTGAGGTATAACTAAAAATTATTGCTATTTTAAATTCCAAGCTTCTTATGCTTTTTCATTTTCCATAAGCTATTTGTTAATTATCTGTGCTTAATTTGGCTAGTCTATTTCTTATTGCTCTTTTAAAACCCTTTTCTCTAAGATAGCAAAATTTTTGAGGCTGCTTCATTTTCATCCATTATTTTCTGTCATCCTCTCCCTTTGTTCATCCATTTGATTCCAATACACGTCCACTGTCCTTCACTATATCTCAATTCAACCTTGATACAGAAAACATACTCTATGAGGGCGATGCCACTCCTTCATTAGGAGTTGTTGAACTCAACACAGTCAATGACACAACCCCTGCATCTTTGGGACTCTAATACTAGGTCACTGCATCTTTGGGACTCTAATACTGTTCTGGATAATTTACTACTCTTACTTGCTGCATTCAAAAAGTAGAATTGCTTATCAATGATAAAGACAACCACCTCTCTTTAGTAGTAAGCCTATCTCTTATTGCTCTTTTAAAACCTTTTTCTCTAAGATAGCACAGTGCAAGTATATTCATGATCACATCTATATTTATGTGTACAGTGCAAGTACTATGCATATCTTGCAACCACTATTTTAATATATGTTCTGACTTTAGTACAAGTGTTATACCTATTCTGCATAAGCTATTTGTTTTTAGGTGTGGTATGCATGATGGTGAATTGAATGGTGCATTGACTTCATCAATATTATACCTTATTTCCTGTTATTTTTGTAGTCACATCTTGCTGCTCGTGGTTATCAAAACAAGGTTATTGATAATTGGGATGATATTGTGATGTTGTGCGGGAAAGATAGGGCGACTGGTGAAGGGGCAGAAGATGTTGGAAATGCTGAGCACATGATGGAGGCTGAAGAAGAAAATGAAGGTGATTTCATTCCTAACTCCCATGCTTCTACACATCCTGCAACTTCAACTTGTGACTCACATCCATATAAGAAAAAGAAAAAAGATCCAGTGGCACAAGCAATTGGTGATGTGGCAAACACCCTAAAGGAGTTTATGGCAAGTCAAGTGACCAAACAACTCAGAGGAGAGGAAGTACATAAAGTGGTTTCAGATATACCAAATCTTAATAGATTGCAAGTTTTTAAGGCCGTACGAATATTGATGGCTGGTAACCCAGAAGAGTTTTCGCTTTTGAAATCTCTTTCTGATGCTGAAAAGACCGAGTGGGTACGGATGCTTATTTGTCAGTCTGAAGGTAATTTCTCTTCATTATCAATTTTACCTTTTTTATTATTATTTTTTTTCATATAAACTATATTGATTAGGTGATTTGAGTGTATTTTTCAGGTATGTGAAACCAATGATTAAAGTGGTAGAAGATGAAGCCCTTGCATGTTTGAAGCTCTTTATGGAAAACATATTAGAACAACATTTCTTTGATGGTGTTGGATTTTTTTGTGAATATATTTGATATTATTTTAAACAATATTGTATTTGTTTTGGAATCATATGTATGAAGCTCCTATGTGGTTGGAACGATTTGTTATCCTTTTTTGAACAATATGTAGTGATTTCTAATATAAAGTACAATTTAAAATGAGTTAGTTTTAAATTTATAGATCATGGGCCTCATTTATAAGATATCTTTGCAAGCTTATCATATGTTACTATAATGATATATTTAAATTAAAAATTTTCAATTGAAATCCTCATATTTCATTTTTTTTATCCAAACAATAGGATTTGAAATACATGAATTTAAAATACATGAATTTGAAATTCAAATCCAAATCTAAATTCTCAATCCAAACGGGCCCTTAAAGGCTAACATTGGTTTCTTTAACACGTTACTAAATTCATCTTTGGACAAATTACACAACTGGTCCTTAAACTTTGACCAAAGTTTCATTTGAATTCTTGAATTTTCGTAGCAGTCATTTTAATCCTCATATTTCTAGATGTGTATTTATAAGGATAAAGCTTAACTTCTGTTAGGATTTCTATTAAAAGTTGTTATATGCATTAATTACACAACCAATATGTATCATGGGAATTTTGATTGAGAAATTTGCAGAATAACCCAGTTAAATCTAGGTTAATTTTTTTTAACTCTCACCTCCCAAAATTAACAAGATTGACACTTTTTTTTTAAGTCGACGAGTGCGTGGACGACAAATATTGACCAAATGTCAACAAAAAATCGACTTTAAAAAAAATGTAAAAGTCGGAAAATATGAACATGATAAAATAAAATAAAAAACCCAAATCTAAAGCCCCCCTCAAACCCACTCAGCCCCTCTCTTTGAATATAATGAACAAGATAAACTAGCTGCAACATTATCTAAAGTGGCCTAATTTACCAAAATGTCGACCATTTATTGACCCATAATATCAATATTGACCATTTGTTGTTTATCAAAATTTCATATATGAGTTTGAGTTCCATTTAGCAAAACAAAAAACATAGATCTGTATTATGAACAAGAAACCCAGATCTACAAGTTTGTAGCCTAATTTTCCAATCTTTGTTCTAATTGTCTAGTTTTGAACGAAAAAGGAACAAAACAAAACAACCTACTCCATTTCACACTTAATGATGAAATCAAGTCTTTATTACGAAATTTTAGAAAGAGGAAAAAAAATCAAACTATAGAATACACAAACTTTTAAAAAGAGACTTGCAAATCCCTAGGTAAGAGATGGGGACGATGTCAGCCTTGTACTAAGTGATCTTGAGGAACATTAGCATGGCAAGGTCGAAGTGGGTGTGGGGAAGGTTGCACCAGCCGCCGTCGTCATTAGGAAGAGTGTAGTTTAAGGGGCAGAAGTTGGTGGTCACGAAGATGGAGGGGGCTGCCTGGGTTGCACCACTTAGGGTGAAGGGAAATTTTATCGCTAGATACTTTTATCTAATAGGTGGAAGCATGGTGGAAATTTCATATTACTAAACTTTTCCCTTAGCCCTTAGGATTCTAGAATAGATGATACATGAAAATTAGAAATAGCTAAAGAGGACAGTTTGCCCTTTAAGTCTTCCTTTAGATGAACCTAAGGTTGCACACATCCATGGGAATCTCTTCATTCCATGTCTTCCTTAAATTAGAAATAGCTAATTAAAGAGGAGAGTTTCTCCTTAAAGTCTTCATTTAGATGAACCTAAGGTTGCACACATTTATGGGGATGTCTTCATTCCATGTCCTCCTTAAATTTTCGGCACCAACAAAGAGGGAAAACAAACCTTGTTTTCATGGAACTCTCATGATCAAGAACAGAAGGCTCAAGATCTCACATGTGATCAAGGAATAAAATTTCGGATTTCGAGAAAATTTCAATGAAAATTTCGAAGATTTTTAAATTTTGACAAAAATTAGACGAAAACGACGAAAATTGCCATCAAAATATAAAAATTTTAAATGAAATTTTATCATGTGTTTATTTAACATAGAGCAAATTACAATTTAGTACCTCAACTTTATATGTTGTTTCAATTTAGTACCCCAACTTTAAAACCTTGCAAAAAAGTACCTCAACTTTCATTTTGTATCAATTTAGTACCCCAACTTTAAAACCTTACAAAAAAGTACCTCAACTTTCATTTTATGTCAAAATAGTACCTCAATTAGTTTTTCTGTCAAAATAGCAGGGGTATTTTCGTCTTTTCCNGGGCGGGGGCGGGGGGGGGGGAAGGGAACAAAATAAATTTTTTTTTTAATTTTAATTATTTTAAAATAATTTTTTTAATTAAAAAATTATTATTATTTTTTAAATTTAAGGAAAAGACGAAAATACCCCTACTATTTTGACAGAAAAACTAACGGAGGTACTATTTTGATACAAAATGAAAGTTGAGGTACTTTTTTGCAAGGTTTTAAAGTTGGGGTACTAAATTGATACAAAATGAAAGTTGAGGTACTTTTTTGCAAGGTTTTAAAGTTGGAGTACTAAATTGAAACAACATATAAAGTTGAGGTACTAAATTGTAATTTGCTTTTTAACATATTATCTACTACATTGATAAAAAAACATTGAAGAAACCAAATTATATGGTAGGTTTCATGTGATATGTAATGAATATAATGCGCACTGTAGGCAAATATTGTTAAATAAAATTAATATAATGAATAAATAAAATTAGTATATTTTTTATACTCTATAATCTATACACTAAACCATATACTTTATATGTCGTAATATTACATTAAACCCTATATACTCTATATTTTTTAGAATATGGTATAAGATATTAGGATTTATGCCCTTTAGAGTATTTTTAATTATTTTGTATATAGAAATGTATTATGATTTGGGGTTTAAAGATAACTAAACGAAATATCAAATCTTTTTTTTATTTCCAATTGCCTAAAGTCCTCAAACCCTAATCAACCCTAAACTTTTTTTTTTTTTCTCTTTTTTTCTTTTCTTTTTTTTTTTTCTATTCTTTTTTTTTTCTTTTCTTTCCTTTTTTTTTTTTCTTTCCTTCCTGGTTTCCACTTATTCCCATGACTTTCTTCTTCCCTTTCACTTCTCTCTCTCCCAGTCGCCACTATGTCGCATATCAGCATATGACATATAATTGATATATCTCTTTCTCTTCTCTCTCCTCCAGTCCTCTCTTTCCAGTGTCAATCTCTCTCTTCCAAGTCCCTCCCCGATCTCCTTCTCTCCCTCCCCGATCTGATGTTCTCCTTCCCCGATCTCTTCTCTCTCTCTCTCTCTCTCTCTCTCTCTATTCTCTCTCTTATCTTTCCTCCCTCCCCAATCACGTCGATGGCTGGGTTTGTAACTGGCAGCAAGGAGAAGACAGACAAAGAAAAATGACTGGATTTTTTCCTCTGAGCGAAATTTTACCAAATTTCTGCAAAATTTTGAGAAATGTGATAATTTCGGTGAAATATTGGCAAAAAATTCATGAACTAGTGTTAAAATTTCCATACCCCCAAAAAATGAAATTTAACTCCCTGGTATATACTAATATACTAATATATATAATACATTTGTGCAAATTAAATAATTAAACTAAACAATTAAATTACCATAATTTCTCCCAACTAATCAACTATTATTGTTTTCTTTACATACTTTATCAATAAAAGAAAGAAAACAAAAGAAAAGAAAGGAAAAGACAACTGAATATCTTCTTTCACAAAGATCTTAAGTAGTACTATTATTTAAAATAATGAGAGAGGGATTCCATTGGGATTAACATTTGGATGGTGGTGGTGGGTGACTTATTACTGACTGGCAAGTGGAGGTTATTTTGTTATTTATTTACTACCCAAAAACCTACAGTTACAAATTCTTAACGCACTTAGCAGGAATATATGATTATGGGTACATAAAATTGAAACTTGTGGCTATATAAGGTTTATCTGTATTTGACTATTTGGTTGCAGACTTGCAGCTTAGCTTGTAGGGCAAGAGGGTCAAGATGGGGAAGGAGGCAGGGGGTCACGCCGGAGGCAGCTGGGTGAGCGTAGGGGAGAAGACAGAGAGAAGAGAGAAAGGAGAGAGAGAGAGATGACAGAGAACTAGAGAAGAGAGAAAGAAAGGTGTTGCGTAGGCGGAGAAGACAGAGAAGAGAGAGAGAGAGAGATCTGAGAGATGAAAATGGAAGGAAATGAGGCTGGGCAGATGTAGATATGAGTGTATAGTTGCTAAATTTTGACGAAATTTAGCAAAAATACACATGATACTGCTTTGAAATTTCGGCTAAAATTTTATCGAAATTTCGCTAAAAAGTTAATGAAAATTAACGGATATGGTATAAAATTTCGGGACCCCAAAAAATGAAAATTTCACTCCTTGCATGTGATCTCTCTAAAATATAGTACTCCACACCAAGTACATGGGAAAAGGAAAGATGAATAGATCGATGGAAGTGAGCTCGGCTACTAGCTTTTAAATCCATCTTGAAAGGAATTAAAAGCATGGTGATGGAGATAAGACCCATCTTTTCTCTCACAAGTTTGACGAAGGAACAGAGAGAATGGAGAAGAGAAGAAAAGCTGAAGGCTAGCTTAGAACCTCTCTTAGGGTTCAGCCATTTTCTTACTCCACAATGTGAACTAGATACATCCCTCTAAACGTATAGCTCTTCTTCTCCCATTTAATCCACCAATCACCATCCTCTTATATTTGCACTATTGCCCTAAAGCTCTTTATTGTTTCACGACTTGTCCTTGTGTCATTGAAAGTCAAAAGTCCTTTGACTATGATGTCATCCCAATAATCATGTGATTAATATTTTAATGAATAAGCATAGTGTTTGAGTTAGGACTCATTATTAACTAATTAATTATTTATCATATTTAATAAGATAACATTAATTATCCTTCAAATAAATAATGATTTAGCTTTGGGTCAACAAGCCCTAGCTTTGACTTTTTAATATTACTCACTAAGTATATTAATTAATTCTGCTTAAGAAAAAATTATATCAAGTGACCACCTCAATTTAATCACTTGATTTATGGGCTTACTAATTGTCCTCATCAATTAGTAATCTACTCATTATAGCTTAACAGTCCCCATTAATATCACACAGTTAAGTGAGCTTATGCTAGAGCGCAATACAAGAATGTGTGACCTACTGGGAAATGCTCAACTCCCAGTTTTGGTCAATATCAACTATCACAATAGTTGCGATCAATATTCATACATATTGATCATCAACATCATATATCCTTTCCTTTTAGTCGCCCACAAGACTTGTTTGTGTGTGACACTTTAGTACCTATTTCAATTTGGTAGTATGATCATAGTTAATATAGAACTCTTTCTAATTAATTGTTCTTTGGACTCTACAGACCATGTTAACACCTAGCCACAGTTCATGGCCCCCAAATCAAATAGAATTAGCCTCGAAACCTATTCAGTTATGATTACAATACAATATAGTCATTCTCTTATCTATGTCCAGATTACATTATGGAAGTTCAAGGATAAAAAAATATGTCAAATTTTAGGGATAATTTGAGTTGTTTTTCTACTTTTTTTTTTGGTAAATAAAGAGGGTTCTAAATATTGTATATCTTTTTGTGAATTTGAATAAGAGTGCAATTGTCAATGAGTGCAGTGTGCAGATATAAATTTTATATGCCATGCAAGGGTTAGAGACTTCACATGTGGTTAGATTGAATCAAATACGAAGATCAATTATATTGGATGATGTGAGAGTGAAACTTCTATATAACGGGTGTGCACACTCATTTTATGTGTTTCGCTCATCACGTGATGAAAGATAAACACATAAAGTGTATACATCCATGATATATATGAAAAAAAAATAAAAATAAAAAATTTATCATGACGTGGAGTATGTGCAACCAATCAGGTCTCACACATAAACGAATAAGTCTACTTTGATGTTATATTAGAATTAGAGATTTCAAACTCAAAATCGGTTTACAATCACAATATCTTGTATATTGTTATGTAAGACTACTTCTTGATGTGGATGTGGGGTATTCTCCAACAGATTTGTTCAGCTTGCTATGTTAGCCTTAGCAAAAGTTTGCAGGAAAAGGTTGAAAACCCTTTCTTAAAACCAAGATTTTTGGTACTTGCTATGTTCTCTGAAATACCATTTAGCATATGGCTATGGTGTCGATCAACACAAACATATCCTATCAAGAAAGAGATGAAATAAATTTTTCCTTCGATCTGGTAATTGTCCATGTATGAGGACGTACTGCAGTCATGTTATGGATAAGATAGGGGAAGGATGATTAGGACTGAAATATTAAAAAAATTACAAGTTGTGTGGATATTAATTAATCTTCTCATCCCAAAAAATTTTCAAATGTAGAATTAGGCCACTTGTTCCCAACCCATGATGACATCTATGATTCTTTTCCCATTAAAGATGCACACAGGATTAAAACACTGATTATTATATGAACTGCCAGCTGATTTAGTTGGTAAAGTGAGAGACTCTTCCATGGGGCATTCCCATGGAAGACTTAGCCTGGTAAAGTCCATAGTAGATTACAAGAAGAACATTAGTCAATCTTTCGCTAGATTGGGGTTTCAAAGATCAAGTAGTGCTTCAGTTACCAAATTTATTACTAATAGTTTTTCATTTTTCAAACTAGGTCAATTTTGGATATTATTAATTCTTAGCAAGTACCATATACTTATACATAATTTTTTATTATTAATTAATATCGTTCATGAGTTTTGAATTCAGGATTTACTTCGACAAAAGGAGATTGAATATCCACTAAAATAAAAGTTAATTATAGCAATTGTCCATGAATTATACTCTAAGTACTACTTTAGTCCATGAATATTTTGGAATTTGGAGTCCATGAACTATTGCACAAGTATCACATTAGTACTTTTTATAACTTTTGTTATATTTTCTACCTAAAGTCGCGCACGTGACCTATATTTGATGGATATTTTTGTCTTCACAGTGCCCTTCTCCACATCTCATTTAGCTCTTACACAATAATTTTCAAAATTAGAGAAAAATAAGGAAGCAACTAACACATGGCCCACGTGAGTAACGGCGGGATGAATGTGTAAGGGCTGGATGAGATGTTAGAGAAGGGGTAGGGCACTGGGAAGATGAAAATACCCCGTCAAATATGGTCATGTGTGCAGCACATAAGTGTTTTAGACAGAAAATATAATAGAAGTTACAAAAAGGACTAAAGTAATACTCGTGCAATAATTCGTGGACTCCAAAATTTTAAAATAAACTTCATGAATTAAAAGTGATGCTCGGAGTATAATTCATGGACTATTGCTATAATTAACTCACTAAACCAAATGGCCAGTAACTTGGCCTAAATTTGGTGATTATCATTAGTATTCATAGAGTAAGAGAAGACCACTACGGTAATGATCCTTACACAACAATGCCATGCACAAATTGAGTAATTGATCCAAATATTTTTGAAGGAAAAAAAGGACTATGAAATTTGCCTTTGAGATTAGTTAAAGGCATGAATCTTTGACCTGTAAAAACCTTTGACTATGTCATGGTGGTGCTATAATTCCATGCCACTGCCAAGTAGAATAGCACCCCCCCACTATGAATTCAATCAATTATGTTTCTAATGCAAACAAAGCACAACACAACTTTTGTACCATTTTTCAACCATTACCGTACAAGAATGGCACATATGACCACCACCACCCGTCAAAGTACTTTTTACCCAACTCACTTGACTTTTGTAACATCATATATCTGCCACCATAGATTCATTCATTGGCTTGCAAATTGCATAGTCTGGATTGACTGGCCAAAGTAGGAACACCCATAATGGTGCTTTTGAAGCACACAATATGAGCAACACATTGTAGTACTAGTGTCCACAACAACCTCTTTTTTTCTTTTGGCCACTAACAAGAACCTCTTTAGTCAGACAAGTTGGTATAAACATGCAGACTGATGACCAGAATAGAACCAAAAAAAAAAAAATGCAAAACAAAGGAAATTAAGGGTAGAACCGTAGAAGCAGAGGGAGTGACCAAGAGAGATTGTGATGAAAACTGAGAAGCTTCCTTAAAGAGAATTCTTGGGTGAGTTTCTCACTGCTTTTTCTCAAATTCCCGAAGGTAGGAATTTTCTTCCCCATAGTCTCCTCTAACAAATGGGTCTTGGAATGGTATTTTGTGGTCAGATCCTCCCAAATAACATGTAGTTTCTTGTAAATATTTAATAGTTCCAAGTCTGCGTCTTTCTTCTATTCTTCTATATTATTCATTTGTTTATGTATTTCTTCAAATTTGTCCTGGGTCATTTCTTTATCTTGGTTTTTTTTTTTCACTTTGTTATTTTTTAGCCTACCTAACCTCATCACAATCTAGAATTATTTAATATACCCAATAACTATAAGGAGGTATTTTGGCCTTTTTGCTTGTCTTTAATTCCAAGGTCAAATCCCAAATCTTTCCTCTTTCTTCAAAGCAAATTGTTAGTTTCATCTTTTCATCATCTGGGTTGTCTGCTGACTTTCAGGACATGACTGCTCATATGCCTCTGTAGCTTCTTCATTAGATCATCCTCTTGCACAGTTGCACCATCAGGTATATCTCTTTTCTCTTCTCCTTCTAATTATTTATTTATTTTCTTTTTTGGGTTCCTTTAATTTCTCCTGTGATGAATTGAATTGTCATGAATTATGCTTGCATATTCAATTAACAGAAAGTGTATGAAATCGATGGGTTAGGCATGGATTTCTCTTTGTGTGAAGATGTTTTTGCATGTTGTAATTTTCAGCTTGACTACTTATTCCTCTGTAATTCCCAGCGGCCATGAAACATCAGCTTTTCTTTTTTAGGGTTTTTGGGGTTGTCATGTTGTTCCGGGTTTTCTTGTTTCACAATTTGTTGAGCTTGTTTCCTGCACATGATTAGAGACAACTAACTAATTGGTGGTATTCCATTGCAGGCCATTTTTTTAAGCTATTTCTTCTTTATCGGAACTTATAAATAGTTAGTCTCATTCAATTTCATTGATTTTGCTTCCCTGAACAACTTTTTGCCTGATAGTGCAGAAGAAGATAGAGAATGGACTGATAAGGTTCCTATTAGGCCTTATCATAATTTGAAACAATTAGAAAGAACTAACCTAAGATGAGTTGACTAACTTTTAAATCAAAAGAAAAATTCCAAATTNTTTTTTTTTTTTTTTTTTTTTTTTTTTTTTTTTTTTTTTTTTTGTAATAATTTTGAAGACAATCATCCAATTTGGGAGTTGTATTTCTCAGAATCTTCGAGTTGGTAAATAATTATGACCCTTATCCAATTTAACTTTACAGGATCACTTCACCTAACATCTTCAAAATGTGTGGGCTTCTAAATCATTTAATTCTTCAATCAATGTTGATTTACTGAACATTTAAAAATCTCCAAGTTAGGCAACCCTGGAGTTGAGAAGCACAAAACATTCAATTCTAAGTACTAGTTGGGTTGAAAGTTGAAACTGTGGTTTTCTCGGAAACCACACAGGCAACCTGTTTCTGTATTTCCACTCCTGCGCTCTTTGTAAAGTTCTAGAGTATGTATCCATATATGCTTTAAACAGTAATCTGGCAATTGCCATTTTGTACAGCAATGCATATAGTTCCTGCAATTACTAGTTGCCTTGCTATAGTGTTACAAACTCCATCAGTTTTACCTAATCATAAAATTTTCTGATTGAATAGAACCCTTTCTCTCTCTCTCTCTCTCTCTCTCTCTCTCTCTCTCTCTCTAATACACACACACACACATTCGTGGGCATAATTGTTAATTTGGATTCGTTTTTTGCTAATTTCCTGTGCTAATGAGAGTTTGACAGTAATTTAACTTCAAATGTGTGACAAACTGTGACACAGATTTCAAATTCTTTGATAGAACTAGTCTTCCTCAGCAACTGAAGAAGTGAAACAAAATCATGTCTTTAGTTAGGCCGGTGGAGCTGTCTGCCCCGTCATACAGAAACCCTAAACTCTACTCTCTAAAGGGCAGCAATGATGGTTCCAGTCCGTCCACCCAAATATTTGGCTCTGATAAGCATAAGACCATGTATGTGACTGATTCTGACAGCACTGAGAGTTATGAGAAGTACTTCCTTGACTCCCCAACAGAAGAAATTGTACATCCTTCTACCTCTGTCATATCTGGAAATTCATTTAACCCGCAAGATGCCTCATCTTACCAGCTCAGATCTGGATCAGTTTCCTCCTTGAGCACTCAAAATCCAGTTAGCACATCTTTCATGTCCACGAGGCATCATGATGCTTATCAATCCAATTTTGAATCGGATTACTTAGAGAGTCAAAGCCCGGATGCGGTTAGCTTTGATGAAGATAAGATGAGATTGAAGCTTCAAGAATTGGAGAGAGCACTCCTTGATGACAATGACGACGAAGATGATGAGGAGGTAATTGGCAGTGGTCAAAGCATGGAAGTTGATGGTGAATGGACTGACCCCATCCAGAATGCATTGCTCCATGACTCACCCAAGGAGTCAACATCATCTGATTCTTACCTGAGCAGCATCAGCAGCAACAAAGAAATATCACAGGTTTCTCAAAGGACACCCAAGCAGCTACTTTTTTACTGTGCTGGTGTACTTTCAGAGGGAAACATTGAAGAAGCATCAACCATGATAAATGAGCTCCGGCAGATGGTCTCCATTCAAGGAGATCCTCCTCAGAGGATTGCAGCCTACATGGTGGAAGGCCTCGCAGCTCGCATGGCTGCCTCAGGCCCATTTCTTTATAAAGCTTTGAAATGCAAGGAACCCCCATCCTCTTATCGCCTTGCAGCCATGCAAATTCTTTTTGAGGTGTGCCCTTGCTTTAAATTTGGATTTATGGCAGCAAACGGAGCCATTATAGAAGCTTTTAAAGATGAAAAGAGAGTTCACATAATAGATTTTGACATAAACCAGGGGAATCAATACATAACACTCATACAAACGCTTGCTAATGGGCCAGGTAAGCGACCCCACTTGAGGTTAACAGGGGTGGACGATCCTGAGTCAGTTCAACGTCCAGTTGGAGGCCTTAATATCATTGGACAAAGACTCGAGAAGCTGGCAGAAGCACTTGGAGTGTCATTTGAGTTTCAAGCAGTGGCCTCAAAGACTTCAATCGTCAATCCCTCAATGCTGGACTGCAGGCCCGGGGAAGCACTCGTGGTAAACTTTGCTTTTCAGCTGCACCATATGCCTGATGAAAGTGTGTCAACAATAAACCAGAGGGACCAGCTTCTTCGGATGGTCAAGAGCTTGAACCCAAAACTCGTTACGGTTGTGGAGCAAGATGTGAACACTAACACAACCCCTTTTTTCCCAAGATTTGTTGAGGCCTACAATTATTACTCTGCTGTTTTTGATTCCCTTGATGCAGCTCTGCCAAGGGAGAGTCAGGATAGGATGAATGTTGAAAGGCAGTGCCTGGCACGGGACATAGTAAACATTGTTGCATGTGAAGGAGAGGAAAGAATAGAGAGGTATGAGGTTGCTGGAAAGTGGAGGGCGAGAATGACCATGGCGGGATTTACTTCATGTCCTATGAGCACAGGTGTTATTGATTCGATTCGGGAACTTATCAGAAAGTACAGTGACAGGTACAAGCTGAAGGAGGATGTGGGTGCAATTCATTTTGGATGGGAAGACAAAAGCTTGATTGTTGCTTCAGCATGGAGGTGATGGTGATGGATTATATATCATTCAGCTACAAGTACTACTATGCTTTCATTCAGTCTTGTACTTATAATTTTGTGTGGGATCATAACTAATGCTGATAAATGTATTCCGAGTTAATAAATAAGGACTTAGGGAGCTGCTAGTTATCTAACATTGATAAGTGATCTATATGCTTGTAATACAATTTAAGAGTTTGATATGTTACATCTATATATTCTAATGAGCTTTTCTCTTATAAGCATTAGTTATATATTGTAATAAGAGAAATATAATATATTTTTAATCAAGTACATGGTGGATATGGGGTTTATGAAATTATGGATCAAATTCTTGGTGGGAATCATCAACTTTATAATGTTTTAATAAGGCTTTTGACAAAAAAAAAAAAAAAAAAGGGCTTTCTTTGTTGAAGCTTGGGGTTTTTGGTGGTCATTTGCAATTTTCTTTTAAGATAAACCAAATGTACACAGAGACATAGGCACAAAACATAAGCGAATGGAGTAAAGCCTCAAAAGCTTCATCCCGAAGCGAAATAAGCACAAAAAATATCATGTATAAGTGAAGCCTCACAAGTCACATGTAAATGCATGATTCTTGCAATAGACCATTATACAATTACCTAATACTTTTTTTTTTTTTTTTGGCCACTACAATTACCTAATACTTAACACACCGTATTATATGATAACCTCAAATTTTATACAATTATGGCAGGCAATTCAATATACCACAAAGCATATTCATATTTTTAAGTTGCATCACATTTTATCTTTTTTATTTAATTGTATAATGTAGTTTTTGTAATCAAGTCAAGTTACTCTTTAGTTGTTTTTATTCCATGGCATACTTTGTAACTCATCGTCCATTGTATTGCTTTAAATAAATAATTGTTCTCACTGTCGTCCTTGTCGCGCGCTCTAGTATCCTAGTCCTCAATTTTTATTCCATGGCATACTTTGTAACTCATTTTTGTACCATGTTGACCAATTTTATTTTTATATAATTAAAACAATGGTTCTAATTTTCACCACTATATAATGGAGTAATGGACCATGGCTCATGGGGCATATATGCATCAGCTAAGCTTTCCTAGACTGCATTGTGCATTACGATTTAGGCTTTAAACCTTTAAATTTTTAACTTGTGACATTTTTTATATATTCACTAAACATCCTATTTATTAAAAGAAATATTAACGAACATTCCTAAAATCTTACAAAATATATCTAAAATACAAAACCAATTAGGCATAACACAAAAGTGGTGATTAATACAAGCTTCGATGACTAGAGAGTTCAAGTGCTGCTTAAAACTAAGCTTGGTGGCACCATAGACTGAGAGGCTGAATTAAGGTGATAACCCAATAGGTGATGGACTTGGACTTTCACGTGAATTGTCTGGAATAGGTAGGGTTACCTTGATATTAACCTTTTGCCCAACTTGACAATGACCGAAAGTACCGCAAAGAAAGTAAAAATGGCCAGACCTTATTAGGGTGATGGTGTTAGAGCCCGAAGTATATGTTGCAATAGCAGATTGATGTAGTGTTGCAGGATTGGAAATCTTGGTCGGAAACTTGCATAACACTATGGAATTGATTGCTGTAACCAAAAATTAGAGTGTGACAACAGGAAAGTTTTTTGTTGAAGCCCACTTGTCATGATCAACAAAGCCTCTAGAAGTACCCATTAGAAACCAACTTTGTAAACGACACCGTAACAAGCACCACAAGGGGTCATTGCCGCCAAGAAAATCAATGTACTATTTCCCAAAGCCTTGACTAAAGAAGAAGAAGCAGAGAGTTAAAGAGAAAAGGATCAAGTGAGTGACCAAATTTAGTGTGAAAGAAGAAAGAGATAGATGACTGAAATTTTGTGTGAAAAGTAGTATGTGGTGCGTTGCATATAAATAGGGTGTGGGTTTTAACCGAGTCCATATGGAAAGGGTTTAATTCCAAGTAGTGGCATGAAATGTATCAGAGAGAAAAATTATTATATGTGATCGTAACACCACGTGACATAATAACATAGTGTTACCAATCTATTGAAATTATAACACATGGACGATATATTATAAGAGTTTTTTCTTAGATTTAGGGTTTTTTTTTTCTAGATTTTAGGGTTTTATAAATTAATTATTATACACGTGTTATCATTTGAGTGAATTGATAACACTACGTCATCATATCACCTGATATTACGGTCACATACGATAATTTTTAAAAGAAAGGATATGCTCAAACAGGAAACTTGGGTTTGTAAGGGAGGTTTTCCCTGTTGCATAACACAAACATGTGTTTTAGAATGTGCGAGCACTAAAGGTGGACTTGTATTAATATTTTTCAAAATCAAACGTCAGTTCCCACTTTACTTTGTATGACTTGTTTGAAATCATGACAATCGTTTTATTTTATGAAAGCAGAAATAAATAATTGATAAAAAAAAAATAGTGCCTAATTTTAAATTTCCTAATTACTTAAAAAATTTGCCTAAACTTCTACCCATCTAGAAACTTTTTCAAAACCCTCTATAATTTATAATCCTAAATTACCCTTCTGACACACGCTGACACATGCTGACACGTGCTGACGCACGCTGACATCACTGTAACTGAATTTTGGTGAAACTATTTTTTTTTTCTAGAATTGAAGTTTTTGCTAAAACTCAATATTTTGCTAAAACTAAACTCAAACACTGAAATTGAATTTCATTACACTGAAACTGAATTTTAAGAATTCAGTTACACTGAAACTGAATTTCAAGAATTTAATTACATTAAAACTAAATTGAAGAAATTCAGTTACACTAAATTGAAGAATTCAGTTATGAATTTACTTACTGAAACTGAATTAAGTGATGAAACCATTACACCTTGACCAAAATGCAATTACACCTTAATTAAAAAATAATTACACCTTAACTAAAATGCAATTACATCTTAATTAAAAATAATTACACCTAGACAACGTTATCTGATCACCTCACGCGAGACGAGTACACGACAGTCGCCACTGCCTCGATCTGTTTCTACCTACAAATTCGATTCATCATATTTCAGAACCATATTTCATTCAAAATTCATTTAAAACTCATGTTTCACGAACTGAAACTGTTTCACAAACTGAAACTATTTAATCAATAAATGTAGGTTTAAATTTCCCTATCCAAGAAATTGAATTTTCACGCACTAAAAAATGAATAAAATAAGGTTTTAATTGCCACCATTCGCGGCAGAGCAACTGCAGTGGTTGTGAGGTTTGATTTGGGTTTTCTTGTGTCTTCAACAATTGGACCAATCCAAATACGCATAATTGAAGAGCACAACGAGGTGAAGAAGATAGGTACCTAACTCGTCGGAAATGGCTGCCGGAAAATGTAGATTGCCGGCGGAGAAGCCGCGGGCTTTGTGGCTTCGATCTGCCGCCGTGGCTGATCGGATGGAGAATCCGAGCACACCATCTTGCTCAGGACGTCAAGAGGAAGAAGGCTTGGGTAGTTTGGCATTCCAACCCCGCCGAAAAAAGAAGATCGCCGGCGAGCACTACCGATCGGAGTCGCGGCGATTTGGGCTCTTTGGGCATAATTCGAGGCGAGTGATGAGAGAGAGAGAGAGAGAGAGAGAGAGAGAGAGAGAGAGAGAGAGAGGAGGGAGTAGNAAACAAATTGAACGAGCCAGTTATCCGAGCTAATTTTTTTTCTTGAGCTGACTCACTGAGCCTTGCAAGCCAAGCCGAAATTGAGAGAGAGAGAGAGAGAGAGAGAGAGAGAGAGAGAGAGAGAGAGAGAGAGAGAGAGAGAGCGTGAAAATGGGAGAAAGTATATTGGAAATTGATTTTGAATAACCTAGGGTTATAATAGGAATATTAAAAAAAAAAGTCAAATTTAGCTGAGTATTAGTTGACTAGGGGGTTTTGAAAGAGTTGAAGTAGATAATAGGGGATTTTAAATTAATTATATTAAAGATGGAGGTTTTGAAATAATTAAGTTCTAAATAGGGGGTTATGAATAATTTACACACAAAAAAATGCTGCTTAAAAGTTTGATTCGATCAAGAAGGGGTACGTCATCTCTAATTGGAAGAAACAAGAACCTTCGCAGCTTGCATCGAGTTTTTTGAGAGATGTACGTCCATTTCTTAACTGTGTAGTCCATAGACAAGGATTTAAAACTAACATGATTTTTTGACAAAAAAAAAGGGATAAAAAGAATTCTCAAATTTTTCACCAAGGTTCCAATCTTCTACTAGAAATTTTCCATACAATCAATGTATTTCTGAAACAGTTGACATATATATATTTGTTGTAAATTAAAAAAAAAAAAAAAAGTGTCGCTTTTTTGTTTTCATACACGATCCTACATAATGACTGGTGCCCAAATTTTCAAGTCCCTAATCTAACTTTAAGAAAGAATGAAAGTATAACTTAAGAGAGTATGAACTATCATAATGTACGTTTTTCATAAGAAAATAACAAATGGGAAGAGGATTTGGTGGAAGATGATGACCAATTGAAAGAGGAGACTGAAGTTGAAGAGGAATTACCAAAAGAACACTACAACAATTTTGTCCTACATTAATCACTAATTTTTTCTGTTAGTTATTGAGACAGTAACAACCATTGTTGGTCTGCTATAGTAATGGCGACCTTGTGCAGTCACCCTTAACCTGTTAAAAAGAAGTATGGCAATCTGATCAATCTTGGCCATGATCTTTCAACTTGGTATAGGTATAACTTAAATCCATGTATCGGTTGGTGAAGAATCATTATATAGTTTGTCATCGTAATCTCGGGGAGGTGAGAATGATGATTTAGGTATAGCTTAAATCCATGTATTTCATGATTAATGGAATTTCTAGGCTCCACTTGTACATGTATTATATCTGATGCATCATGCATGACACATGACTATTGGCTCTGGAGTGATAGGCACAAATTTGGCCATTAGAGTCCCAGCGTCCAATTTTTGCGCCCCACACCTTTTTAGAAAAGGAATGGCCAGGCAAATCTAAGTCAGCGCCAAAGGCGGTGGGTGAAGGTGGATTTTGGCCAAATAAGGTCGTTTGCTAGGCCAAAATCGCGTTTAAAGTTTTTCTACAGTTTTTTTTTTTTTTTTTTCATTTTAATTGTCTTTTATTATTTTCAGTATTTATTTTGATTGTTAAATATACCATTTATGGCTTTTAGGGAGTTATATAAGGATGTATGGTATTTAGACGTTTTGATGAGATTGGTGTTTTTTTAATCTGATTAATGAAAAATTGAAGTTTCTTTCGAAGCCTTTCTATCAACTTAGAATCCATTTGGATCAATAAGGTTATAGGCCTCTTGTTCTTGGTATTCTCAATGTAGAGAATCAACAAGTTTAAGGTGTATGTGTGTGTTTTGATTCATCTCCTGTGCTGCGTCAATATCATTGATGGAATTTCTAGGTTTCACATTTCATTTTTATATGAGATTTATTATAGTAGGTTTTAGACCCTATTTGGTATTGCTTTTTAAGGGGTAAATTACTTTTTTCTCAAAATTTTTGTTACTAATCTCCTTTGGTAAAATAACTATATGTTCTTTTTATGAAAAATCACTGCCCATGACAGCAATAGGTATCAACTTATATGGATTTAAGTTGGTATTTTTGTATTTTTGTATTTTATTCCAGTATTTTTACCAGCATAGTAATTATAACTGAGGTTATGTGAATGCTTTTTTTTTTTTTTTTTTTACCCTTTTGTAAAGTAGCTAATTTTCTTTTTATGAAAAATCATTGCCAATGACAGCAATATAGAGAAGCAATATATACCAACTTAAATTTGGTATTTTCTATATTTTATTCAAGTATCTTTAGGGTTGAGCTTGAACTTGCCTTTTCTTTCATAGTCTTTAGATTATGGATAAGAAAATTACTTAAAATAAGATGAAATATGCATTCTTTCTAGGGGTGGGTTTGGTAGGTTACGATACCGAAACACCCATACTGAATTCTGACTGATAGGGGTCGGGATGATGACTTTTGGTTCTGATACCGTACCGTCAGTGGTCAGTAACCGTTCACTTCGGTATCGATCGGAGAGTACGGTGTCAGAGCGGTATTGAGCTGTCAACTACAACACCAAATTAAAAAAATCATAGAGAGAGGGCGAGAGAGGGAGGGGGTGCGACAGAGAAGGAGAAAGGGACATAGACAGAAAGGAAAGGTGGGGAGGGAGGGTGGTGGGTTAGGCTGGGTTGGGCGGGGTAGGGAGGGGGGTGCGACAGAGAGGGAGAGAGGGGGAAAGGTATTTTGGGGGGGGGGACAAGGTATTTTGGGGAGAGGGAAGGAGATGATGGTGGTGGTGGTGATGGTCGGAGATGATGAATTGATGGTGGTGGTTGGGGCTTGGGAGTTGGGTCGCACACATAGAGAGAAAAATAAGGAAGAGGAAAGGAAGAGAAGAGGAGAGAAAAATAAAGAAGAAAAGAGACACGGGTGGGAGGAGAGAGAAGAAGAAAAAGAAAAGAAAGAAAGAAGAAAGGGGGGGCACGTGGGTTAGGGGGAAAGGAAAAGAAAAAATAATAAAAATAAAGTTTTATTTTGTAAAGAATAAATAGTGTATTTTGGGGTTTAGTTTGGGTTTGGATTTTGGGGTTTGGTTTAGGGTATTTTGGGGTTTCAAATTTCAATTGGGGTTTAGAGTTTTTTATTTTTATTACATATGTTTTTTATAATTTATAGTTATAGTCAATAACTTAATAGTTTACATGTTTTTTAATTTTTATCATCTTCTAAACCTTATGGTATATGATATATGGTATAGGTCATATACCTAATAGGGCTATTAGGCTAAATGACTAATACCATATACTAATAATAATATATTATACCATGTTATACATTTATGATTGAGGTAATTACATAAATCATAAATAGTCCATAACTCTATAGTCCATATTGATATTAATATATTATACCATATTTTACTATATTATATCATATTATACAATATACTAATTAAATAACTAATATTATCATATTATACTATATTATACCATATTATACTATATACTATATACCAAACTCTAAGTTACCAACTATGAATCTATGAACTATAAATTTATAGTATTAGACTATTAGGTTATATAAATTAGTAATTTAGTATGAGATATCATATACATATACTATATAGGGTACGTTTATAATTTAGTATAATATTAGGGTTTAGGATATTTTTAATTAGTTTTTATATAGAAATGTACGTATTATATAAATTCAAAAACATATAAGTTAATAAGTTATAGGGTTTATAAATTTATATATGTTTTAGGGTTTAGGGTTTAGTACGTCGGGCATGCAAATGAATGATTTATAGGGTTTAGTCTAAAGCTTAAGAAGTACTTCGGGCGTATGAAAGCTATGAATTATGAAGCCTTGCCTATGAATTATGAAGCCTTGCCAACAATTGGCATGGCTAAACATGTGCACATTAAGCTTAGGTCATGGGAAGGAGAAACGGCCTCGTGGTTGTGCAAATGAATGATTTCGATGTTATATTCGGGATGAAGTTCCTCCTGGAAACGAAGGCCATTCTCATCCCAGCCGCACACAATTTACTAATTATGAGTGAGAAACTGAGTGTGGTCCCAACAAAAATAAAGAAACCTAGTGAGCCATGTTTCTTGTCAACTATACAATTTAAAAAGGGAGTGAAGCGCCAGGAGCTATCTTATATGCTAGTCCTCATAATGAAGGATGAGATGAAAGAAGAGCATGTCCCGCCAAAGATTGAGGAAGTCCTGAAGACCTACCAAGATGTGATGCTTAATGAACTTCCTAAGTCCTTACCACCAAGGAGTATAGAGCTCCTCCCTGGGGTAAGTCCACCAGCCAATGCACCATACCGAATGGCCCCTCCCGAGTTAGCAGAGTTACGAAGACAGTTGGATGAGCTACTCGACGCCGGGTTTATTAGGCCTTCAAAGGCCTCATTTGGAGCACCTGTCCTATTCCAGAAGAAACATGACGAGAGTCTCAGGTTATGTGTAGACTATCGAGCTCTCAACAAGGTCACGGTGCACAACAAGTATCTCATTCCCCTAATTGCTGACTTATTTGATCAATTGAGCAGTACCAAGTTCTTCACTAAGCTAGACCTTAGGTCAAGTTATTACCAAGTGTGCATTGCTTAATAGGATGAACCGAAGACGACTTGTGTCACTCGCTATGGAGCTTTTGAGTTTATGGTAATGTCATTCGGGTTGACAAACTCACCGATGTTCGTAACGACAAGTCACATAATGCTTAACATCATGTCGTTTGGGCCTAAGCCCAAAGGATATGCCCTTCCTAAGCTCCTGGGCTCTTCGGCATCGAATTCCTAGGCCTAAAGACTAAGCTCTTCTTGGGCTCCTGGGCTCCTAGCCCCTGACTTCTTAGGCTCCGGCCTCCTAGGCTCCGACCTTTTAGGCCCTGATCTCCTAAGTTCCGGCCTCCCTAGGCTCCAGCCTTATAGGCTCTGGCTTCCTAGATCCTGACCTCCTAGGTTCCAGCCTTCAAAGCTCTAGCCTCCTAGGCCCCGACCCGTGTCAACTCATTCGGATCTACGAAACAGGTGACACGTGCAGCTCCTACAATGTGAGTCGTTACAAGAGACACATGTCGTCACCGGATTGGTTGACACTCTTCCAAAAGTACTATAAAAGAGGTACTTTCTTGTCACAAAAGGACATTCAATCAATACTATACTATTCACTCACTCTGCTCACAGATGCTCTGAACACTGACTTGAGCGTCAAAGGAGGTTCGGCCGGTACCACATCAATGCCCTTCTCGCTCTCTTTTGTGTACTTGCCCAGGGTGCTTTGAATATTATTCTTTCTCCACTATTCACTAGTCGGACCCAGTTACCTGTTCTTACCCTACTTCGATGTGTCATCCACTCAGTGGGAGGTCAACGGGTCCACGTGGTTTGACTCGATGTTGACTGCTTTACCATTTTTTAACATCAACAGTTTGGCGCCGTCTGTGGGAAAATAGCAACTTTTCCCTATTTGATTTTCTACCCTCAGATGAGGTGCAAAAAACCTTCCAATCTTCCGACCCTCGCGATGTCTGACGGAGGTCCTATTCTTGACCAAGTCGACAACACTTCACTGGGTGACAAACGAGGCAAGAAGATTGCCTAATCTGATCAGGAGGCATACATCCAACAGTTGGAAGCTCAACTCCAACGAACCCAGGAACAACTCGACCTCCAAAAGGACACAACACAGCGGTACGAGCGACTTCTCCACGACAGAAAAGAACATACCACTCTCCGGAGTGGTGAGGGGAGGAACCCTTGGAGGGACTAAAATGTTTCGCGTCAACTGGACGTAGGGCAAGCTAGCCGCCCACCCCCAGGTTTCCAAAAGAGATTTGTCCACCCAGTCGCCTGGGCCCGATCTGGAGAGTATTCTACCCGCTCTGAAAAGTTCCACATTTATGGGGACTGCGATCATCTGCTAGATGACAACCGTTCTAGATGAGAGGAGCAACGGACAACCCGGGGTGAATCCTACCTACGTCCTCAAGACTTTGAGAAGGAGGATGCTATTTGTCCCAAGCGACGACGGGGAGAAGAGCAGGCTTTCTCGACTGGACGCCGTGAAGGAGATGATGCTTTCACAGGTAAGCAAATCGCTGACTCGGGTAATAGCGGATCTCTTCTACCAGACCAGCTCCAACAACTTTATGGATATCAACGAGCGTCTGAGAAGAGTGGAGGAGGGAAGTCGTGGTGGACACCCATATTTGGAAATAAGGGAGCTACCTGGACCTTTCACAGTTTGTATCCTGTCTATTCCCCCGGTAGGCAACGTCCAACCTCCCAAAATCACTCTGTACATAGGGAATGAAGACCCATATGACCACTTCATGAGTTTCCGGTCAGCTCTGGAGCCCAAAGGTGTCGATGACATTACAAAGTGTCAGATCTTTCCTTCTACCTTCTCTGGTAGTGCAAGGGATTGGTTCTATCAATTTCCTCTAGGCTCGGTTGATTGTTTCAATGAGCTCCGAGAGCTCTTCTTAGGCCAGTATATCATCCAAACCGATAGGATTTACACCACGGATAACTTGACGCGGGTCCGCCAGGGCAACAGGGAATCCCTATATCACCCGATTTCAGCTAGAGCGATCTCGGTGTCGTGATTGTAATGAAAAGGTAGCCTTCACTGCTTTTGTTTGAAATCAACCACTGCAATCCGCACACCTACAAAGAACTAATGCAAAAGGTCATTGTCTATGCTACTGCTGAATTCAAAACATATGGGAAGAAGCCGTCTATCATAGACCGTCAGAGTACCGATCAGGCCATCATAGTGCCACCTTAGCCCAAGCACTACTCAGGTAACTAGTATGGGAGTCCGGGAAAAAGTTGAAGAAATTTACCAAGAAACAATTTGGTGATGGTAGAGGTGGAGGACAACGAAGGGAGGAAAATTATTAGACATCCTATGCCTCTAGGTTCAAAGTCTATACAATTCTCACTGTTACTTATACAGAATTGTATCCCCAGATCAAAGACATACTTCCTAAACTCCTACCCCGCTCACCACAAACACGGTATCGGACTAACAAGAACTTTTTTTGCCTTTACAATGATGACCATGGCCATGACACCGAGGCATGCAGAGCCTTTAAGGAAGCAATAGAAACTTCGGTATAGATAGAAAAGTTGGATGGTTTTGTAGATAAGGAGGCCACTGAGAAGGCCAAGACCGAAAGACAACGACAAGGGCGAGTAAATACCATCTGTGGTACCCCGACCCTAAATGGCAACTCCAACAGGGGTAGGAAGGAATGCGCCTGAAGTGCTCAACAATGCTCTGGCGTTATGACTGTAGACTTCCACCATGACAAAAAGACTCTTAAGCTCGGGTGGTCACCCATTTCCTTTGCTGAGGAAGAACGTGATTTGATCTTTCCGATGACCCTTTGGTCATTGAGCCATAGCTAATTTCGATGTGGCTCGGATCCTTGTCGATTATGGTAGCTCCGTCAACATCCTCTTCGCCCCAGCCTTCACCACTCTTGGAATTGACCAGGAGAGGCTTGACCGGTCGGTCGCTCCTTTACTCAGCTTTTCGGGCGACATGGTCACCCCTCTTGATGGAATCTACCTCCCACTCACCCTTGGGAGGTATCCTTCGTCTGCTACCACAACCACTCAATTTTTGGTGGTCGACTGCCCATAGCTTACAACGTCATTATGGGACGACCGGACCTTAACCAATTCAAGGTTATGATCTCCACCCACTTGCTTTTAATCAAGTTCCGGACTTCATACGAAATAGGGGTAGTTAAAGGCAATCAGGTATCAGCCAGGTCATGCTATATGACATCTGTCAAAAAGAAAAAAGAGGTCATGCCCTCTATGGCTGTTTCTGTCTCCCCCACCTGCCCTACCCCGGATCCTCCTGAAGATCCCCGTGATGCGTCTTTCAGAGCTACTGCCCAACCAGATGACAATTGTGTGGAAGTTCTCATCTCACCTACCTACTCGGATTGCAAGGTTCGGGTCGGAACCCAGCTAAGAGTTGGTCTCCGAGAAGACCTCATCCACTTCCTTCGTGCCAATGCCGAAGTCTTCGCATGATCCTATGAAGCATGCTCGGGATCTCTCCAGAGGTAATCTCTCATCGCCTGAGTCTTAATCCACAGCACTGTCCCGTCCGACAAAAGCGTAGGCAGTACAAGCTCGAAAATCTATGCTGCTATGAAGGATGAAGTCGACAAATTACAGAAAATTGGTTTCATCTGCGAGGTTTCCTACCCAGATTGGCTCACCAATGTTGTGATGGTGAAAAAGTCTAATGGCAAGTGGCGGATGTGCGTGGACTTCACCGATCTCAACAAGGCCTGCCCCAAGGACAGCTTTTCTCTTCCATGAATTGACCAACTGGTTGATGCCACAGCAGGCCATGCACTTCTTAGTTTCATGGACGCCTATTCTAGCTATAACCAAATCCTTATGTACAGCCCCGATCAGACAATATGGCCTTCATCACTGACAGTGGCATATATTGTTACAAAGTCATACCTTTCGGACTCAAAAATGCTGGGGCCACCTACCAGCGTTTGGTCAACTTCATATTTTCACAGTATATCAGCAAGTCCATGGAGGTCTATGTGGACGACATGCTTATCAAGAGTGTCCGGCGGAAGACCACGTCCACAAACTTTCAAAGATGTTTTCAGTGCTCAAGAAGTACCAGATGCGCCTGAACCCTGCCAAGTGCACGTTTGGCGTATGTTCAGGAAAGTTCTTTGGCTTCATGGTGAGCCAAAGGGGGATCGAGGCAAACCCTGAGAAAATCAAAGCCTTAATCGATATGCAATCTCTCAGGACTCAGAAGGAAGTCCAGAGCCTAACAGACCGAGTCGCCGCCTTGATGCGATTCATATCTAAGGTCATCGACCGTTGTGCTCCATTCTTCAAAACCCTTAAGGCTCGGACAAAATATATTGACTGGACTCTAGAGTGTGAGAAGGCCTTCCAAGACCTTAAAGAGTATATGGGCAAATCAGCTCTACTCTCTAAACTCGAGCTAGGGGAAGAGCTACTCCTCTACTTGTCTGTTTCCCTGACAGCCACAAACTTAGTCCTAATTCGACTTGAGGATAAGGTCGAGCACCCGGTGTACTATACGAGCAAGGCCCTGCAAGATGTTGAGACCAGATATCCAGAGATAGAAAAATTAGCTCATGCCTTGGTCACATCAGCCCGGTGCCTCCGCCCATATTTCTAGGCTCACCTTATTGTGGTTCTCACCAATCAACCACTCAGGTAAGTCCTGCAGCGACCTGAGGTCTCCGGCCTGCTTATCAAATGGTCTATTGAGCTGAGTGAATTTGACATTTCCTACCGCCCACGGCTGGCGATAAAGGGACAAGTCATTGCAGACTTCATTTCAGAGTCTACATTCCTACCCGAGGTTGAACCCTCCTCCGCCATTGTGTCGGCTACCGACCCACCAACTTCTTCCATTCCAGCAATCAGGCCGGATAGCCCAATCTAGTCTTTATATGTTCATGGATCTTTCAACCAACAGGGTAGTAGAGCCGGACTTTTTTTGATTGCCCATGACCAGACCACCATCGAGTATGCTATTCGATTCGACTTCCAAGCATCCAACAATAAGGCTGAATATAAGGCCCTCCTTGTCGGCTTATCTTTGGCACTACATATGGATGTTGCGCAATTTAGAATCTACAGCGATTCTCAACTTGTGATGAACCAGGTCACACAAGAATACCAGACAAAGGGTGAACGCATGGCAGCTTACTTCGCCAAAGTCCAAAGCCTACTTAGTCAGTTCTCAGCATACCAACTCATACAAATTCCTCGGGCAGACAATGAGAGAGCGGACGCCCTAACTCGCCTTGCCACGGTTGTTGACCAAACCTCTAGGAGGTCTGTACCAGTTGAGTTCTTACCTCAGCGCAGCATTGATATTATGGAAGTCTGTCAGTCTAAGCAACAAGCTAGTTGAATGGACCCTCTCCTCACATTTCTTAAGCATGGAAACCCACCTACAAACAAGACCGAGGCTTGGCACCTTCGCCATAGAGCCTTCCAGAATACCATTATCAACAACAAGTTATACAAGCAGGGTTTCTCCATGTCATACTTACGATGCCTTACCCCCAAGCAATGCGATTGGATCTTCCAGGAGATCCATAAAGGGGTATGCGGCAATCATGCAGAGGCTCAATTCTTAGCCCACAAGGCCATTCGCCAAGGCTGCTATTGGCCAACCCTCCGTGCTTATGCAAAAAATCTCACCCAAAAATGCATAAAGTGTAAAAAATTTGCAACTTTTCCGTGCCAACCACCTAAGCCCCAGACTACCATGAACAGTCCTTGGCCCTTGGCCCTTTGCCCAATGAGGCATCGACTTAATCAGACCAATGATAGAGGGGAAGGGAAAAGTCAAAATGGCAGTAGTCGCAGTGGACTATTTCACTAAGTGGGCAGAAGCCGAGTCCTTGGCAAAGGCAACCACCCAGACCATCAAGAGCTTTGTATGGAAAAACATAATTTGCCGCTTTGGTCTCCCTTACGCCATTATCACTGACAACGGCAAACAGTTTGACAAAAAGAGTTCAAATCATTTTGCTCCGCATTCAACATCAAGGTTTTCTTTGCCTCTCCTGGTCATCCTCAGGCCAGCGGACAGGTTGAGGCTGTCAACAAGGCCATTAAACACATCTTGAAGACCAAGCTTGATGCAAAGAAGGGAAAGTGACCTGACTTCCTACCCGAAGTCTTATGGTCTTACCGGACGATTTGTCGATCCTCGACCGGGGAAACCCCCTATTCCTTGGCCTTTGCTTCTGAAGCCGTCATCCCAGTTGAAGTCGGACTTGCCTCCTACCGCCTTGACACATTTCAGCCTGAGCAAAATGCTGACTAGCTCGCCCTAAGTCTCGACCTTTCTGAAAAGCTTCGGGCCCAAGATGAGCTACACAAGTATGCCTACCAGCAACGGATCACTTGGTATTACAATTCTAAAGTTAAGCCTCGCCACTTCCGAGTGGGGGACTGGGTCCTACGCAGCACTACTTTGGCCAAGACGGGTGCTCTGAAACCTAACTAGGAAGGCCTATATGAAATCATTGAGGTTGTCTGTCCGGGCACATACAGGCTTCCACGCCACAACCGGCAAAGAACTCGGCCACCCTCGGCATGCCGAGCACCTCCGCTACTTTTACAAGTAGACATGTTGTACCCCCCGGGGACTTTTTCAATTTCATCTATCTTATATCGCTTTAATAAATGAATGTTCTACCACGGACACATTTTTCTTCATTCAAAGTGTTAATTGTCTGTATGAACCCCCGGGCCATCAAACATCCGACCCTACCCATATCCGTATCATGCATTCAAGGGAGGCTAAGTACCATGCATTCAAAGGCGGCTATGGAAAATGCATTCAAGGGAAACTAAGTATCATGCATTCAAGAAAAATTCCATAATACCATGTATTAAAAGGAAGGGCATCCTACTCCATAACGAGTCGGACACCCTCCAAATCATCCAAATATCATCAAGTACAAACTTAATAATCAAAAGAGTTTGCAATTTGGTATGGGCGACATCCGACCCGACCATATAACTCAAACAAAAATAGGGCAATGGTTTGCCCACCCCTGCCCCCGGGCCGTGTTTGCTTCCAACATTTATTTGGGATCCTCTCCCATGTCATGCTCCCCACCTGTGGATGCTCTATCCTCGGGCTCTACCTCTTGGGTACCCCCCTCCGGGACGTTGGCATGCCCATCATTACTGCCAGCCCCTAGCAGACCAAGCACGTGGTCCCAGTCAAAATCAGGGCACATCTCCTCGAGCTCTAATTTGTAATCGCCAAAGCCAATTGCATAGCCGCTGTTATACTCGTTGTCCAACTCCTGCCTGGCTTTGCTCAGCTCCTGCCTGCACTACTCGAACTCTTGCCTAGCCTGGTTCGCCTCTTTCCGGGCCTGCATTAGCTCAGCCTACAACGCATTATTCTGGCCAACCAGGGTACTGACTTTCTCCTCGGCTGAGAGCGCTCTGTCCTTCCACACCACGAAGCTCGACATATCGTCCTTCATCTTCTCCATCGTGGCAAGGACACTAATATGTGACTGTCAAGAAAGTGTTATCACATGCTATAAAGTCTAACTTTGGACATCTCATCATGATGTACCTCCCTCCCTTACCTGGGACTGCTCGGAAAAGGCCCGCTGCAGAATAGTTAGATGCTCAGCACTATCACCGATCACTCGGTCATCCCTACCCTTCTTCAGAGACCCTTCAAAGTCTATCACCACCTGCTGTACCAGACGATCTTCTTCTGGGACCGGATCAGGCACATTAGCTACCTCTTGCCCTCTTTCCCGTGCTCGGCTGCATCTACCCTAGTCTTCCTTTTCTTCCCAGGAGAAGTCATCTTCGAAGCAAGGATGTTGGTAGACCCACTATGCCTCATATCCCTAGGCACCGATGCACATGTACTTGTATTCCCTTGGGACAAGCCACCCCCGGCCAACAGCGCCCCTATCATCGGCCTTTTCTGGGCATGCGGGGCAGGACCAGCCGGTCTACTAGTTTTCTTCGTACTTTTCACCTTGAGCTTTAATTGTTTGACCAACTTTGACTAAGGTTTTGACCTAAGTTAGACCTTTAAAAGGTAGTACTTTTACTCACGAACCCAACGGAGCAAGTCTCGTATTATTCCGAGTCCGGGAGATTATTTTATGAATTTCTCAAATTTTCTTTTTTTAAAAGCATTTTATCCTAGTTTGTGGAGCTTGAAATTTCTGAAATTTTGCTAAAGGCCAAATTGGTAATTTGACCTCATACTACTAGTCGATACGAGTCTGTAGTATTTTTCGGGGTATTTTTCTGAGTTCCGAGCTATTTTTAATTAATTTTTGAAGTTAAGAAATATATAAAAAGAAAATAAAATAGGAAAATCATCAGATCGCGCCATGTGGCACGATCTGCAGCGTCCAACGATGCATGGCAGCAAGATCTGATGGCTGCATGTGCAGCCAAGTGTTAGGGCATGCGCCATGTGTCACTTCCTCATTAGCCCAAGTTGTGACAGTTGACTTGAGTCAATCCGGTCAACTCGAATGAGTCAACCGAGTTGACTCAATCTTTCCCCGTATAAATAGTGCCGCACACCCTCAGCTGATCTTCACAATTCAGCCGCACGCTTCCCAAGATATAGCTTCTCTCTCATCTCTCCTTTTTTCTCTCTCTTCTTCAATTTTGTTTTAAGTTTATCTTGAGTTCTAGAGCTCCGATCCAAGATCCGATTTCACCTACGCGATCGTGGCGATAAGCTCTTCAATTCTAGTAGTGTGAAGGCTATGTTTTGGTGAAGTTTTAAAAAAAAAAAAATCATTTCTGAGCTCTATAGGTAATTTCTTGACCCCTGTCAAATGTCTGCTAAAATTTTATTAAATTAATCTCTTGTTAATTAGGCTATTTTAATCTTGTTACTTAGCAAGTCTAATAGTACCGAGACTCTACCCGTGGGAAGTCTTCAACAGGTATACCCTTAACCCAACTTATTTAATCTGTTGTTGTTTAAGTGGTGGTTATAGACGAAACGTTGTTTAACTATTGTTATTAAATGAACTTAATAAATATTGAGGTCATATCAGTGGTAACCAAATAACGTGATGACTAAGGTCAGTCCATGAGCATACAAGCGTTGGGTACTGAGGCAGAGCTCCCTCAATTTCCCTATACATTGACCTAGTCACGTTGTAAGGTTCATATTTGATTAACCTGCTCAAAAATAAATTAAAATAAACTTAGAAACCACACGGTCTGACATGACTGTCTACCTTGGGGAGCAGGGTCATGCCGGATTAAGAATTTAGAGAAGCCTAGCAAGTTACGCTAGTTCTAAATCTCTAGATTTTACCTGGTCTTAACAGACAAGGTCGAGAATACGTTTAATACGTTCCTAATGGCTGTTGTCGGATTCGGATCTCCAGTTTCCCAATGGGTACAGGTGGGACCCAGGCACAGGAAAGAGATCAGGCAAGTGACACACTTTGGTAAAACAGGTAGGGGGAAGGTATTATATCCCGGTTATTGGATTTCCTGCCTATTTTTGTACTATATGTATATGAAAATATCTTTCACAAAGAATGTGCATGATTTTTATATGGCATATTTGTGTGATTTTCTGTGTGATACCTTGGATGACCTGAGAGTAACGGGCACGTGTTGTGACCTTGAGTTTTAATCCCCTAAACCTCCAGAGGGGTAAATACGGACTGGTTAGTCGAATGTCATTCTGGAGAGGCTAATCAATGTGGTATTACCAGGTAAATGAATACTCTTACCACAATATCGAGGTAGTGGTTGAATTTCTGATACTGGAGGTTGGCCTGTATGTGATCGGTCGTAGGTATGTTTCTGAACTATGTCACGTGATAGGAAGAATTTTCACTGAAAAAGATGTATGAGCATGCAAAGGCTTTTCTCACTGATTATTGGCATAATTATTTTTATCATTATTGGTCTTGGTTACAATATTATTGGTATTAATACCCTGTTTTTAGGTGTACATTGCTTTTAAATTGTTTTCCTTGAAATCCTATATTTTCGAGTATTATTTCAAACCTAACCAGGATTTTCCCTCGAGGGGAAGCGGTGAACGTATGTGACGCTTACCCGCTACTGTACTCTTGTGAGTGCAGATAATCCAGTTGTTGGAGACCAAGATTGAGGTTATGGGTGTGGCACTTGCAGCTTGTCAATTTCAGCCTTGCTATCTGGTTTAGATCATTTCTTTGGATCCGTGGTGGTGTTTCTCTTTCATCCTCGTAGGTGGCATATCTCAATGGCTATCCATGAGTTCAATTTGTTGCACCACTTTGTTGAAGACTGAATCACTCTGGCGTGGGTTGGACTATCCTGACATATCTGTTTATCTACTGTTTTATTATGTAGTATTAAGGTTAGTGTATTTGAAACACATAACCCTCACTAGTTGGTACTCTTTACTATTATTTAAAATTTGAGGCATTTTCAGTAATTTCTTCCGTTGTATTTTTACTACTTTGATCCAACCCGAGTTCTTCAATAAAAATGGCTTAACTCATTTTAGAGAGCTTGATAATATAATACTCGAGGTAAGGGGTATTATAGTCTCAGGATCTTTAAGACGGGTGCTGCTGTGGTGTTTCCAATTTCGAGGCATCACACTATGACACCTTGTAGGCTGGCCACCCAAGTTGGCACATAACACATGCTCTTTTGAAGTAAGGATACTATTGGCCCCAAATGTGTGATGATGTTGTAGAATACACCAAGATCACCTGCCTCACCTACCAGCAAGACAAGGTGGAGAGACTGAAAACTCCAAGATTGTTTGAGCCACTTTTGATCCACACCTGACCTGGGGAAAGTGTCTCCATAGATTTCATTACCGGCCTTCCGAAGGTTAATGAGCTCACTTGCATCTTAGTGGTCTTGGACAGATTCTCGAAGTATGCAACCTTTTATCCTAACTGTAAAGTCTTGTCCGGTAAAAGAGACGGTCAGGCTATTCTTTAAATATGTGGTGAAATATTGGGGAGTTCCCAAAAACATAGCGATCAAGATCCCAGGTTGTGAACAGGTACGTTTTGGTCTGAATTGTTCAATTTACTTGGTTCTTAACTCAACATCTCTTCGAGTTATCATTCGCAGACAGACGACCAAACAGAAATGTTCAATGGGCTGATGGAAGAGTGCTTGTGCCACTTTGTGAATGCCAACCAGAAGAATTGTGGTACAATTGCTAGATACCTCCCAATTTTATTTTAACTCTCAGAAGAGCTCGATCACCAACATGAGCCCATTTGAGATCGTGATGGGAAAACCTTTTTTGTCCTACACAGTTGATGAGAACTACACAGGGAATAACCCCAGAGCCTTCAAGTTCACAAAAGAATGGAAGACCAATTCCGAAATTGCCAGAGCTTACCTAGAGAAAGCTTTGTCCAGAATGAAGAAGTGGGTAGATCGTGGACACAAGCCATTTGAGTTTTAAGTGCGGAACCTAGTCCTGATCAAGTTGATGCTAGAACAACTCATCTTCATTCGCGACAAAGATCGAAGACTCCTACGTAAGTATGAAGGGCCAGCTCCAGTCCTCGCCAAAGTTGGTAAAGCCTTCTACAAGATTGACGTTCTCTTTTGGATGAAGGTGCATCTCATTTTTCACGTCAGCAATCTCAAGCCCTATAACCTAGACTCAGAAGATCCAGCACACAACCAAGCCAATCAGAATTGTCATCGACATTAAGTTGCCAAAGACTAGAGAAGTTGAAGAGATCCTAGCGGACAGAGTGGTAGTCATTGCCAGACATCCGCACATGGAGTTCCTCGTCAAGTGGAAAGGATTAAGCAACGAAGAGACAAGCTGGAAGAAGGCTGAAGACTTACAACAATTCAAGCAAAAGATTAAAGAGTTTTGGGCTACGTAGTTGTCGAGGATGCCGACAGCTTAAGTGGGGGAAGATGTTAGGGGTTGCTTTTGTATTGCCATAACCAAGCTTTTCCAAGGTCATTAGTCAAGCCTTTGGGCGCTTACTTGTGTGCAAGGGTATTTCAGTAATTAGCAAAATAGTTATTTTTCTTTTTGAAGGAATTATGACTCCTCATACATTTTGATGCTTCTTGGTGTAATCTTGAAAACGACTCAGAATGCTCTTTACAAGGGGGTGACTAGTCAGTGGAATGATAGGCTACCTCACTAGCATAGGTAAGAGTAGGGGTGTGATTTGGATTGGAAAATCCAAATCCGACCGATTCTAATCCGAAAATTTCCAATTTTGGAACGTCCGAATCAAATTCGAAATTAGGAAATGCCGAATTCCAAAAATTTTGAAAAAAAAGTTGGATTGGAATTGGAATGTTTCTGAAAATTCCGATCTAATCCGAATTTCGATCCGAAATTTTTCAAAACCATTCTAATTCGATATTTTTGAAATTATGCCAGTTTATTCCGTATTTATATTAATATTATATCATTTATTTAGTTTTTTACTGTATGTTTCATTAATTTGTTATTTGCTTCAAACATACATATACATATATATTAAAAAATAATAATTATTACTATTAATATAAACATATGTATATTATAAATATATGTGTATCATAATAACATAAATGCTAACAAAAGCACCCACATTTTTTGTACATGTAATTACTAATTTTTTTTGTTTGTTTTTACTAATAACAAAAAGTAATGTGAAGATTCCGTTTTTTTATTCGAAAATTTCAAATTTTTATCCGAAAGTTCCGAAAATGTGATATTTTGAAAAAATTTGTAAATTCCAAATTGGAATGAGATGTTGAAATTCCGATTTTTTGGAATAGAAATTTTGATTCTGGAATTTTTTGGATTAGAATTAGAACACCCTATTTCTGGTCTAATCCATCTGAAACACACCCCTAGGTAAGAGCATGCACATGAGCCCCTGTACTCTCTTACCATCAATATAATAAGCATATTTATTCAATCATCTATTGCACTGTGAGCTTTTCCTTTTTGTTTTGTTGTGTGAATGTTATTTGTTGCTTGTTTGGTGCTTGCACAAATCTAATTTATTATGTGGATCTTTGCCTTTCGAGGTACTCAGATGGCTAATTTTTTACCCAGGAGAAGGTTAGCAAGTGCCGCACAGTTCGTCTTGTGCTGTGAAAAGCCAGCTCGTGACACAAGGCAATGGCAGATTACCTTAGGCGCAGCTCTGCTTCCCAAAATAACCTGTTTAGTGTTATGAGGTGGTGGAAGGCAATCTGACCTCTACGTTTTTTTGTAGAGGCACCGCGATATTGTTTTTTTTTTTGGCACAAAAGTACGGGAGGTGTATTCAATCCAAACTTTTAATGACTTTTAAAGATCTTTTTTAAGTGACAGAATTTCATAGAATTTTAGAATTATGACAAACTTTCATAGACTTTCATGGAGTTTTATTAAAAAACTTTCATAGACATTGATAGACTTTTAACGACTTTTAATAAAAGAAACTTAGAGATAGGTCCAATTTTAGCACCTTTCTTAGAGTAACACCAGGAGAGATTTATAAAATAGATAGAAGTCTTTTTAATCCTAGTCATCAATGAGTCAGCGTCCAGGTCACCTTTTTTTGTTTTCCTTAAAATTGTAATATACTTCTTTTGCCCCAAATCACAACGTCATTCTCAGTTTGATTTCCTATCATCTGAAACTCTCTCTTTCTCTCTATTCAAAATTTTGATCTTATCCCTAATCCGATCAAGTTTTGAGTTTTTAATTAGTTTTGAGTTTCGATTGTACCAGGTTGGGTAGGCGAGAGAGTTGCTGGGGTCATTTAGGTTTTGTGGTTTTGGAACTAAATCTTTCATTCTTCTACGTACTAGATCGACCATGGTAGCCATGAGACATTCGAACAGACAGATTGAACCACAAATAGTACGTATGTTTTGTTTTGAAGTTGGGATTTCATTGGATTTTTTTTTTCCTGTAATTGTTGTATATCATGTATCATGAGATAGGGTTAATGTCGGATTAGGTTTCTTGTTGTTGTTTAATATCTTTGTAATTGTGTTATTTCATGTACCATGGGTTAGGGTTTAAGGGTGGATTAAGGTTTTTGTTCTTATTTAATTTCTTGATAATTTCTTAATTTCATGTACCATGATAGGGTTTAATGTCAAATTGGGTTTCTTGTTCTTATTTAATTTCTTTTTAATCACTGAATTTCATGTACCATGGGATAGGGTTTAGTATTCTTATTTAATTTCCTTTTAATTTATGTATTTCATGTGTCATGGGATAGGGTTTAAGGTTGAATTATGTTTCTTGTTCTTATTTAATTTCTTTGAAATTTTGTAATTTCATGTATCATGGGATAAGGTTTAATGTCGGATTGGGTTTCTGGTTCATATTTAATTTCTTTGTAATTTCTCGATTTCATGTACTAAGGGATACGATTTGAGGTCAGATTGAGTTTTTAAATCAATTTGTCGTTTGAGTTTTAAATAGGTCCATTGATTTTAACTACTAAATTTCAATAACTTTTTAGTTTAAGTACCAAAATTAAATAGTATTAGTTGAAAAGTTAAATAAAATAATAAAGTAAAATATATTAGAATTTACAAATATTACATTACATGCCATTACAATAAAAAAATAAAAATAATATTACATCACAAATATTACATTAATTTATATACTATATTGTATTTAAAAAAAAAATCAATCCAGTCACAACTTAATTGTGACTGTCTTAGTAAATTGAAATAGACAACTTACACCACTATACTATGTATTATTTTGAGTAAAAGTATTGTTTTAACCTCTATTTATACTATATTGTTATATAATTTCTCTAAAAAAATTTAATTAAGTCACAACTTAACTATAATTGTCTTACAACTAAATTTGAAGTTGTGAGTGTCGTATAGTCACAACTGAATATGAAGTTGAGACTACATTAACAAATTTTTAAGATAATATAAAAACTTTAAAGATAATTTTGTGAAAACCTTATAAATTTTACTAACATCTATCATATATGGGCCAAAAGACAAAAATGTCAAATGAAAAATGGTCAAATCAAAGGGGCCAACATATTTGTGACCTAATCTAAAACACTACATTTAAATTTGGTAATTCAATTGAAATATTATATGATCTTTATGCTACACCAAAAAATTATTAATTATTTGGTATTTAATGCTAATTTTCTATTTTTAAATTTAATGGTCTTGTTTTTTTACTTGCTAGTTTTGGGTGTGCGAGAAAACAAGATTGTGTGATGCTCTATGTCCACGGTGTTTGGACAATATAGACTTCCTGAGGTTGAATTTGTCTCAGTTTCATGAGAAAGTAGCAGATATTGACTTCGAAACAATGTTGGTATAAGATAACATGGATTCATGGTCTTTCTACCTTTCTTTTCCTTCTATTGTGATGAATATTTGAGTTTCATTCATGTGCTTGTTAAAGGGTTTGTGGTTTTCAATTTATCTATGCTTGGTTGGTAAATTACATAAACTAATGGTTTTTTATTGGTCTTTACGCAACTAAAAGGGAAAGTCATTGAACATCATGCATCTAAACAGTTTTTACTAGATAATAATGTATATGAAGAATACAACAAGGGTGTATAGAAAGACAATCAAGAGTCCTTGGCTGGAGCAGCTAATATTCAACAAGTTTGATTGTCCATCTTTCAAAATTTTGCCAACACAGGTTTTTTTTTTTTTTTAATTTGGCAGACAATTGATGCGTTTGGTACATTATTGGAGAGGTCTCTTGATGGGCCACATTTTTGTTAATTTTTTTTTTTTTTGGTGTGTGTTTGATTTGATTTTTTGTGGTTGGTTTTGTATTTTTTTTTCTGATTTCTTATATTTGTATACCAAGTTTTGGGGTTTGTGGCAATTCTTAGTGGGTGGCAGCATTTGTGTTGTACCACCATTTGATTTGTTTATTTAAAAAAATTTATGTGTTGTACCTATTGCACAATCACCAGTTGATTAGTTTCTTAGAATCACACCAATTGTGTTCAAAGTGTGATTTTATTGTTTTTTCTTTCTAGTTTATGTGTTTCCATAATCAATTAAGGTGTCAAAATGTACCATTGATGATTGTGTTGTACTAATGAAAATCGTAATCCTAATTTACTGAAAAAGATCCCAAGGTTAAGGTTTTTGTATTTCTTTTAGAATTAAATGTACGTACCATAGTTTTTGGATTTTGAGGTGGTAAATTTTATGTTTTTTTTTTTTTTCATGTTTTGGATGCCACTAAACGCGTGACATCGCAACAGCTCGTATATAGTACATAGCAATGCGTAACAACTTATACTATATTCTACGTTGGACTACATTTATTTATTTTTGGCTTATTTTTTTGTTTTAATTTGGTAGTCAATTTATGCATTTGGTATATTATTGGAGGATTTGGATCCTCTGCTTAGAGAGGTCTCTTGCTCAGCCACATTTATTTCTCAATGAGTGCTATTTCATGTCACACAAAATAATGGTAAAATATTACTTTTTCATCTAATGAGTGGTGCTTAGCAATTATTAGTACTTTTCAACTAGTTTGGTTTATTTTTTAATACAATATATTGCCCGCATATCTTGCAGGAATGTCACAGAAGAGTGTTGACTAAGCAATTTCTTGGTTTACTATATGACACACTATTCAGGGTCTTTTCGTCTTTGGGTCGGTCGATATAATTTTCTTCCCAATGATGCATGTTTCTCCAGAACATTTCACCCTTCTCATTCTAGATAGGAATAGGAAAAAATGGTTCTATTATGACTCATTAAAGCCTAGATGAGTTGTTAATCATCCAGGCACATATTACGGGGATGCAAATGTGCTAGTAAGAACTTTAGAATACTACGGGCACGTATATGTACAGTATAGTAGTTAACTAATTCATATTTTGTTTAATGTAGCGTGTTTTGGTAAATACTTTTTTGCATGTGTTGGTACAAGCCTTATTCCAAAAGAGGGACCCAAAGTGGAGTTGTGCCAAACCACATTATTGATGATGTAGGATTTGTGAGGAGCAAACTTGGAGATTATGTATTGTTTGAATATGAAAAAATGACTTTACCTGCAATAGAGCAAACTGAAATTAATTGGCCGATTCTTAAATGTGATAAGACGGCCGAACAAAAGGCAGATTCGTAAGTTGAATACTCATTTTAAATACTTGTATTATTAATTTCGTATGACACTAAATTGGTTCTAAATTGTTTTTCAATCTTGACTGCGTGGTAGCTGTTATGTGATATATGAAGTATAATGCGCGGGATGGAAATACCAAAGGTCTTTTGACCTCATGAGAAATGAGGGTGAGGTGTCAATGATTTAGAAACTAATGCAGCCCAAAAATAATGTCTGGAAGCAACAGTGACTTGTGATTTTACCATGTACAGGTCGTTGCAATTGGTACTTTGTGTTTTTTTATTGCTTGGTTGGTTGGTTCATTTAGACCAAATGTTGCTCTACTTTTGGAACAACCATGATATGTAGGATTGGTGGATCATTCATTTTGGTAGAATCATGCAGGAGATCAAGTTCATTTTGGTTGTGATACTTATTTTTCCTACTTTGTGAATTTATGACAGTTGATTGATAAATGCAAATGTTTGTTTGGATTTTATTGAGTGGGTTTGGTCTGCAAAGTTATTGTTTACAATGTTTTTTGGTCTGCAAAGTTATTTTGTGACTTTATGAAAGTTAATTGGTTAGATTTTATTGAGTGGTTTTGGTTTGTGCTTATGTGAATTGATGAAGGGATGTGTATGGTAATTTGTGAGTTGGTACAGTTAAATAGTTTGTGTACAGAGATGAGGGCATTGCTCTCTTTTCTTTTATTGTTTTAGTGAGCACTTGTATGGATAGGTGCATGATGAAAGATGTTTGCACCCTAAACTTTATGGCGTAGTTCTTTAATTGTACTTTGTAAATCTAAAGGCAACAGTTCGTTTTGAATGTACCATTAATGTACCAATTCATTAACTAAATGCATCACTTGTGATTGTAAATGTACATAGGGGTGGGCATTTACTACCGAAATACCGAAACCGAACTCGTACCATACCGTACCGTGTCAATGTTGTACCGAAAAGCAATACCGATTATATACCGTACCGAGTCTAAATCGGTATGGTATAGGTATGAAACTTTCAATACCGTGAAATACCGTACCGTACCGATATATTTTTAATTTAATTATTTAATATTTTTTTAATTAAGTGTTAACATACTAGTGGCTATTTGGGCAAGTCTATAGACTGTAATAGACTTGCCCACAGCGAATTTCATGTTCCACTATAATCCCTAAATCCTCAATCCCCACTCCCCAGACATCCATGTTCGGCTGTTCCAGTATAATCCCTAATTTCCTAAATTCATGTTCTCCTTTGACCTCTCAGTCCTCCACTCCTCATCTCGATTCCCCTCCTTAATCCTCATCTCAGTCCAATCCATCCCTCCCTCCCTCCATCTCATCTCTCAATCCCTTCATCTCATCCCTCACTCAGTAACTCCTCTGGGCTTTGAGTGAAGACGACGCCGCAACTAGTAATGATGAGCGAAGACGACGCGATGCTGCAACGCCGAGACGACCTATGAGGCTGTGACAACGGCTGGGTTTTGCAGCTCTAACTTGGAACATCATGGTAAGTTCCTTATTTCCTCTAGGCTTTAAGCGAAGATGACGCCGCAACTAGTAATGACGAGCGAAGACGACGCAACGCCTCAATGCTGAGACGACTTGTGAGGCTGTGACGACAACTGGGTTATGCAGCTCTGACTTGGAACATCATGGTAAGTTCCTTATTTCTTATTTCACTAGAATTGGGTAGACAAAATTGGATTTGATTTTCTTAAATGTAATAGAGAGATTGGTTGGAAAAGATTTGGATATGGAAGAGTATGAGGGTTTCTCTTCCTTTTTAATTGAGCTACGAAGGGGGCTTCAATGGTGCGTAGATATAGGGATGATATGTTCACTGATATGTACTGTACTTCTGTGATTTTGTTGATGCAGTCTCAAACTCAATCACAACAGCATAGTGGGGTTGCTTGTTCTTCAATAGCAACCTCACCATCACCATTGGGACCTTCAGCAACACTGGGAGAACCCATTCAATCTGCAACATAAGTAAGTGAGCTAAATCCCCTTTCTAAACCTAGTAGTGGTACCAAACGTAGTTGGGTTTGGGAGCATTTTAAACAGTATGATGTAATGAAAAAAAAAAAAAGATGAATCAGGGAAGATGATAGAGGTAGAAGTGATATATAAGAGAGCTAAATGCATATATTGTCCTAAAGGTATGCTAGGAGATTATGTATGTGATCCTATTCTAAATGGGACATCAGGAATTAATACCCACATTAGAAAACTGTGCAAGTATTACCTACCAAACCAAAACAAAAACCGAAAGATTATTTCTGGTGATAAGGGCCAGGGTAACAAGATGGTTGCTAAGGGGTTTGTGCAGAGTGATGTGATGGAGGCCTGTGTAGAGATGATTGTACTAGATGAGATGTCATTTAGTGTGGTAGAGAAGAAGGGTTTTAAGAAGTTCTGTAGTACGGGCTTGCCCAATGTTTGAAATACCTAGCAGGAGAACTATAGTTAGGCAGTTTCTAAAAATGTATGATGAGCATAAGGAGAATTTGATGAAAGATTTGAGTGCACATAAGATCTGCCTAACTACTGACACTTGGACAAGTGTCCAAAACTGCAATTATATGGTGCTAACTGCCCATTTCATTGACAATGATTGGAAGATGCACAATAGGGTTTTAAACTTTTGTGTGATTCCTAATCACCAAGGGACCACTATAGGGAGGCTTATTGAGGCATGTTTATTATAGTGGGGAATAGAGAAGGTGTTGACCATAACTGTTGATAATGCTTCTGCAAATAAAGTAGCTTTAGACTGGGTTAGGTTTAAAATGAATATGTGGGAGAAATCACAAGCTATTTTGCGTGAGAAGTACTTGCATGTGAGATGTGTTGCTCACATAACCAATTTAATAGTGGGAAGTGGGTTGAAAAAGCTTGATAGGTTTGTTTTGGCCATTAGGAATTATGTAAAGTATGTAAGGTCCTCTCCACAAAAATTAGAATATTTTAAATCTTCTGTAGAGAAGGAGAAACTGACCAGCAAGGGTCTTGTATGCATGGATGTCCCCACAAGGTGGAATTCAACATTTATAATGTTGGAGGTAGCCTTGAAGTTTAAGAAGGCTTTCACAAGAATGGTGGAGGATGAGGGCAGCACCTTTTTGGCTTACTTCAAGGAACCAGATAAAGAATTTGATGATGATGACAATGTGGTTCAATGTAGTAGTAGGAGACTTAGGGTTGGGCCACCAAGTGAGGTTGATTGAACAATGCTAGGGTGTTTGTAAAATTTTTGATAGTGTTTTATGATGTGACTTTAAGGGTTAGTGCATCTTTGCACCCCACTATCCACACAATTTTTCATGATGTTCTTGTTGTTGAACATGCAATTGACAAGTTGTTTGTGACACCTGAGATGACCATTGGTGATGAAACTGAACGAGTGTTGGGTGACATGGTAGCCAACATGAGAGGCAAATATAACAAGTATTTTGGCTCATTGAATGATCTGAACCCACTGGTGGTGATTGCACTTGTGTTGGATCCAAGGTTTAATCTTAGACATATAACTCATTTGTTTAGGAAGGAGAGGTTTGATGAGGAAGAGGTGCAACTGAAAACCAAATAGATGAAAGGAGTGTTGATGACCCTTTATGAAGAGTATGGTCCAAAAGTAGATGGTGGCATACACATGAGAGGTAATGTGGATTCTGATTCACACAATACTAGTGCTGCAACTTATATGGTAGAAGATGATGAGGGTAGGGATAGTGAGAGGGATGATATTTTGGATGATTGGAGAGAGGTGGTGGAAGAGAGCAATGAGGCAGTGGTGGCACATGAAGTGGATACATACTTGATGGATCCTTTAGAATACACAACCCAAAGTTTTGACATTTTATTGTGGTAGAAGCTCAACGGTCCCAAGTACTCTGTGTTGGCAGCAATTGCAAGTGATGTTCTTGCAATTCAAGTATCAACAATGGCATCAGAGAGTAGTTTTAGCACCGGGGGTAGAGTCATAAATTTATTTAGGAGTTTATTAACTCCTTCATCAATGGAGACCTTGATTTGTATGCAAAACTGGTTGAGTGAGGATGATATTTCCAGCTTGGAGGATGAACCTTACATTGAAGAACTTGAATTTTATGAAGGTGTAGAATCAGGTAATGTTTTGTAAATATAATTACTTGCTTTGCTTTGTTGCTTGCTTTTAAAGTTTGCATTGAATTAATGAATTTTAATTATGTTGTATTCCATTTTGTATAGAATATGCAAGTGAAGTCAAGGCAAAGGGAAAGGGAAAATAGTGTAGACTGTTTGGTGATGTTGCAGCCTGCAAGTACTAAGTAGTGTTTATTGCTTGTAACAACTACTATTGTGTATTTGTCTTGGTTGTTTGTAATAAGTCATAAGGCTTAAGTACTAATTTTCATTGTGTATTTGTGTTGACTGCTTGTAATAAGTCATAAGGCTTAAGTACTACTATTGTTTTTTACTGTTTTTGACTGTTTGTACTTTGTAATAAGCCATAAGACTTAACTATTTTGGCTTTGAGGACTATCAGGTTGGATTTTGTTTTATCTTTTAGTTAGAAAAAAGTATTTTTTTTTATTGTTAAATATTGTTTTTTGACAAAAAAAGAGAAGTTTAAAATGTTGGTATATACCGAAACCATACCGAACCATACTGAATTCATAAAACACCGGTATGGTATGATACCAGTTTTAAAAATGTCCATACTGTACCATACCGTACCGTGTCCACCCCTAAATGTACATTACTAAATGACCATTTGATGATGTGGCTGATGCCCATTTGTTTACAAATGATTTTTGATAGATAGAAAATTTTATCGTATATAATATTCAATCATATTATTTTTCCATTATCGATCATTGTCTTTGAGGATTGAGTTTCATCCATCTGCTTGCTAAAGGCCTCGTGATTTTAAATTTGTCTATGCACGGTTGGTACAATATATAAACTAATGGTTTTTTTATTGGTCTTCATGCATCCAAACGGGAAAGTGATTGAATATCATGCATTTAAACACTTTTTATTAGAGAATAATGTACATGAAGAACATAACAAGGGTGTATCGAGAGACAATCAAGAACTCGTGGCTGAAGCAACTAATATTCAAGATGAGGACAAATAATCTAGTTTGTACAGTAATATGGTTTGTAAATTCAAACTCCAACATTTATTTGGTTTCTTAATTCAAAATTAAGTAAAGATAACAATCAAATATCTATTTATTTTTTGAAAAATATCATTTAAATAAAAAATGTCGATGTGTATATATCATTTAAATTAGAAATGTTGACGTTTATTAGATTTTCTGATGTGGTAATTAGAAAATGATCTTAATCTATATTAAAAAAAAATTTTATAAATTTTAAAACACATTCGACCTCTGCGTAAAAAATCTTGTCTAAAAGGGTCTAAGTCTAATTTTCTCTTTTAATAATTGCAATAACTACATCTCTGTTATACTTCATGTTGAATTCAAATACAAGTGAACAAAGCCTTTTTCAATTACTTCATCTTTATATGGACTTGATAGCAATTTGGCTTACACATACTTGTTCTTAGCAAGAAGCATTTGAGACCCATATAGCTAAATTAAACTGTTTTCTCAATAACCCAAAAGAAGTTTTGATTTGTAGTCTATTAGATATCATTCATCAATATTCAATGGATGTCATGCTCAGAATACATGCATATCCAAATTAATAGACAAACATAGATAATCAATTTGACATTTTCATACTTCAAACACTCAGAAATCATTCACTTTTATTACAAATACAAAACATGAGATTCTTTTTAACAACACAGAAAGGTTAAATATTTGAGTTAGAGTGAAAATGACTGAATAATTTAAACAATTAAGCTAAGTAGGGAGTAAAGGGGACAACGGTATTCGTCAAAATAGTTGTCGCGATCGACAAAGACAGTGGCATAGAAGGCGTAGATGATTCCTGAAACGTAACCTAATATAGTCAATAACAATCATATAAAAACCTCAAACTACAAATTCAACAAAATAACACAAAATGGGGGGTGTTCCCAACTCAGATTTTATTAAATTTTAATGAATATTAAAATCCATCAAAATCTAAGGAAATTAGCTGAAATTCTCATTTAAACAATTAAGCTAAGCAGGGAGTAAAGCGAACAACGATATTCGTCAAAGTAGTTGTCGCGATCGACGAAGACAGTGGCATAGAAGGCGTAGATGATTCCTGAAACGTAACCTAGTATAGTCAATAGCAAGCATATAAAAACCTCAAACTACAAATTCAACAAAATAACACAAAATGGGGGGTGTCCCCGACTCAAATTTTATTGGATTTTAATGAATATTAAAATCCATCAAAATCCAAGAAAATTAGCTGGAATTCTCATGGAATTTGCTATGTGTAAACAATGCATCCAAATCCATTAAAATCATTCACTTAATAAAATGACTTTTTGAGGACACCTTTATTTCATTAGAATCTATTAAAATCTAAGTTGGTGACACCTTGATTTCTTTGGAATCCATTAAAATTTCAGTGAGGGACACCTAAATTTCATTGGACTTTTAAAATCCAATAAAATCCAAGTTGGGGGACACCCCTTTAGCCTCTAATTCAAAGATAGACTTACAGTTTTTGCTTGCATTGTGTGGAAGAAGAAGAAGATGGTTAAAAGGCATACAATGTAGCAACAGTGTCTTAGCAGGGAATAACCCAAACAAAGGTATCCATAGAAATTGGGATAAGGAGGTTTGATATTTATACTTTAATGCCAAAAGTTTTTCAAAGTCAGTGGGGGGAATGTGAGAGAAATAAGAAGGCTTGGTATTTATACGTTAATGCGGAAAGTCTTTCAAAATCTATTAACATGAGAAATTTATGAAAGTTATTAATATTTTGAGTACCGTATTACTTTCATAGACTTTTAAAAAGTTTTCATTGAGTACACTCTAACTTTCATAGACTTTCCTGATTGAGTACTTCTTGACTTTTTAATTTAACAAAAGTCTTTAAATGTCATTAAATGTTTAAAAATTGAGTATAACCTCATATGTTGTTTTGTCCCTTAATTATTGTTTTAATGGAACAGTTAGTAAGAGAAAGTCTTCCATGTAACTGTCCTAATGGGCAATGCCGTATCCTTTCATAATGGGGTGGGATCCATAACTTATGGGAGAGGATTAGGGCTGGGTCGGCTAACTGAGAAAACCGATCCGAACACCGTAACCGACTCAACCGCTCCGAACAAAACCGTTTCGACGGTGGCCAAATAGTCGATGGCGGTAATCCAACCGATCCGACGGTGGGCGGTGGCGGTTGCGGTTTAGAAATCCTAAACCGTCGGTATACCGATACCGATCCGACCTTCTTCTTCTTCTTCTTCTTATGTTCTATGGCTTCCTTTCTTCCTGTCGACCTGCAAGCTTGACCTAATTACAACAACAAAAACCCAATTTCCCATTTCAAACTCAATTTCCCAACAACAACAACAACCCATATATGAATCAACATCCCTAGAAACCAATCAACCCAATAAACTCAATTACCTATATACGATTTAAGATAGAGGGAAAGGGACAGGGACAAGGAGAGGGTAACGTAATTGCATGAGACACAGAGAAACTTAGTGAGTACGGGGCTACGCGGCTACGAGGCTACTTTGCAATCTAGACCACAATAACATCAACACCCTCATCCTCTCCGGCCACCGCCTCCATTTTCCCATTTGAAGACTCAGATCAATGAGTGTTGTGTTTCGCCAACTTGAAGGTTCACAGGGAGGGAAGGCGACGGTGGAAGAGAAGGAGAGCCGTGGTGGGAGATAGGGAGAGCAAAGAAGAGAACTGAGATTTTTTTTGTCAAAGAGAGAGAATTGAGAGCGAGAGATAGTGAAAGACTGAGATAGAGAAATGGTGAAAGAGTAAAATGTTAATTGTTTAGTTGTTTTGCTATAATCCCACATTGGAAAGAAGCATAAGGCATTAGCCTTTTTCCTATTATAAATAAACTAAGTGGCTCCACTATCAGAAGCTTGTATTACACCCATAAAATGGGCTTATTGTATGGTATATGCGATTTTTTTGTTGTTTTAAATCCAGAAAATGAGCTAAAAGCCTCCAAAATTTAGCCCAAAAAATGTCCATTAGTTGGTTCGGAATGGACCCATACCGCACCAATCTAATCGTGTTGTCGGTAAGATCGATTGTTGGTTTACCGCCATTGGCCGTAGCGGTGGCAGTTGAGAATTTGCTTATTTCGACCATTATCAATCGGTAGTTGGTATGGATTTGACTGTTCGGTAACCGTACCGACCCCAACCCTCGAGAGGATGCCTCATTGACCCACGCTGTTGTAGGAGGATGTCCTGAAGACTAGAGCCGGCGAGGCGGTGAGTATTGCGTCTTGTACTGTTTAAACAAAACTAAACAGCTCCATCAGTTTTTTTTTTTTTTGGTCAATAAACAGCCCCATCTGTTTTTTTTTTTTTTGGTCAATAAACAGCCCCATTAACTTTTTTTTTTTTTTTGGTGAAAAACAGCTCCATCACTTATCATTTATCAATCAGCTACAAGCCTACAACTTCAGAGATCAGACCCTTCCTCCCGATACCCATTTAGGGTTTCAAAATCAATTTTCAGTTATCCACTTTTCCCCCTTCTTCTTCTTCCCAACTGATCGACGCTAATTCTCCCCCTTCTTCTTGTTTCTAACTGCCACCGCAATCTAGGAGTGTCGAGCCTCCAAGCTCTAAGCCTCTAAGGCACCAGTACCACCGTCTGAAACAGCAGGTGATACTTAGTTTGGGTTTATTGTTTCTCACTGATTTTTTATGTTGTTTCTCCCTGATTTTTGATATTGTTTGGGTTTTCCTTTTTCTTCTTATTCATATGCTGTTATTAATTTTTACCAAATTCTGGAATTCATATGCTGTGAATGATGCTCTATATATATATATTTTTTTTTTTTAATGAATTGCTAGACATTTATGCTCTGAATTTTTTTTTTTTGAAGTATCTTAAATTATTATTATTATTATTTTTTTATTGAATTAATTCTTGTTCAAAAGACTTACGCCTCAACGCCCCAAGGCTTTATGCCTCGCCTTGTGGGATATAAAACGGCTTGCTTATATGCCTTGCCTATTCGCCTCGCCTTTTAAAACACTGGTTGGGATTGTGTTGTCATTTTCTTCTTTTGTTTTATTTTTAATTTGTGCTTTAATCTGTTTGACAGTATAATATGTTGCAGGCATGTAGAACCAAGTAATATAGCTTAGTGGCTCAATCATCATGGAGGCGTGCAACTGCGTTGAGCCACCATGGCCAGCGGATGAATTGTTGATGAAATATCAGTACATTTCGGATTTCTTTATTGCACTTGCTTATTTTTCCATCCCTTTGGAACTGATCTACTTTGTCAAGAAATCCGCTGTGTTTCCATATAGATGGGTCCTTGTTCAGTTTGGTGCTTTCATTGTATTGTGTGGAGCGACACATCTTATTAACTTATGGACTTTTAACATACATTCAAGAACTGTGGCCATAGTAATGACTACTGCCAAGCTTTTAACTGCTGTGGTATCATGTGCAACTGCCCTCATGCTTGTACATATTATTCCTGATTTATTGAGTGTTAAAACTAGAGAATTATTCTTGAAAAACAAGGCTGCAGAGCTCGATAGAGAAATGGGTCTGATTCGCACACAGGAGGAAACAGGTCGACATGTCAGGATGCTGACCCATGAGATCAGAAGCACTCTTGATAGACATACTATACTAAAAACCACCCTTGTCGAATTAGGTAGAACTTTGGCTTTGGAAGAATGTGCCTTGTGGATGCCGACACGCACTGGGTTAGAGCTTCAACTATCCTATACACTCCGTCAACAGAATCCAGTAGGATATACTGTACCCATTCATCTTCCTGTGATCAATCAAGTATTTAGTAGCAACCATGCAGTAAAAATATCTCCTAATTCCCCAGTGGCAAGACTAAGACCTCTTGCAGGAAAACACATGCCTGGGGATGTAGTTGCTGTTCGTGTCCCTCTCCTACATCTCTCGAACTTCCAAATTAATGACTGGCCAGAGCTCTCAACGAAACGCTATGCTTTGATGGTGTTGATGCTTCCCTCTGATAGTGCAAGGCAATGGCATGTCCATGAGCTAGAGCTGGTTGAAGTAGTTGCTGATCAGGTAAGGAGCAACAATGTTTATCTTTTTGATATACCCCAAACCTCAAAAAAGAATATTTTAACACATTTCTTTCTTATTTGCTGTTTTAGATTTTTATGTGCTAGTAATTATGTCCTATAAAGAATTTTATTGGTTTTTGAAGAGCTTCATTCTTTTTGTAAGTTGAGTGTCTATTTCTAGTTGGAAGTAGAACCCTCAGTCGAATGCTATAAGTTCTCAAGTTATGTGGTCTAATTATCTTTTTTGGCATATGAAAATTGGGTGACATGATAGTAACTTTTTGTTCATCTGGAAATATTGTGGCTCTATGTTTTATCATTTGTATATTTATCCATATACTAATTCCCAAGTCTCTTCCTCTAAAACTTTATGCTTATTCTTTACCGGAAAATACCCCGATACCCTGCCTCCTAATTTCCATGTGATGCAGGCAACAAGAATGTCAACAAAAAGAAATATTAAAGATCAAGCAATTATTTGTACAACTAATCAAAAATTTATTTGTTTATGGCTTAGGTTTAATTTAGGGGTTGACTGCAATCTTCCGTAGGCTAATTAAGTTACAATTGGGTACTATTTTTTATGTTTCTTGCCGATTTAGTTATGTTTTAAAAGTCAGAGTTAAATCTGTAATTTTTATATATGCTTTAGATGGGCTGTGATTATGGTCTATGTGTCGTACTTTGGCTTTATTATGTAATGGGGGTATTTTGGTTTTTAAGGGCTTTCGTTTAATTTTAATAGTTTCAGATTACAGAATCCAAGTCCTGAGGGATTAGAAGAATGATATTCCAACCTTGAGAAATAGGAACTTCAGTTAAATGGGTAAAAATTGCAGCCTACTCTAAAGTCCATTCCTTACATGCAGAAAACTGAATGACAAAGCATTTACTTTTTAATTTATATTCCCATTGATTGGTAAGGCTTGACCTTAGGGCAATACCTTAACCCCAATTCTCTTTCATCCCTCCAAGGAAAAAACCAGAAGCCTCCATGTGAGAACTTTATATTAACAGCATTAAATGTTTGATTGTGTTGGAGATGTTCTTGGAAATGAATTGCATTTTTGAGTAATGTTTTGTAGTACTTGGTGTATATATGAAAATAAGAAAAATATAGAAAATCGAATAAATAAACAGAGCAGATTGCCTATCTGAAAACGTGCTCTCCCTGTTTCTTGCTTACTTTAATGTTATATGGTTGATTATAATATAAAGAAGCACAAATTTATTTCTTCTTAATGTTGACACAGGTGGCAGTTGCTTTGTCACATGCTGCAATATTAGAAGAGTCAATGAGGGCAAGGGATCTTCTTATGGAGCAGAATATTGCACTTGATCTGGCCAGGAGGGAAGCGGAAACTGCAATTCGTGCTCGCAATGATTTCTTGGCTGTTATGAACCATGAGATGAGAACTCCCATGCATGCAATTATTGCTCTTTCTTCCTTGATGCAGGAAACTGAGCTGACACCTGAGCAGCGTCTTATGGTTGAAACGATATTAAAGAGCAGTAACCTTTTGGCTACTCTCATAAATGATGTATTAGATCTTTCAAGGCTTGAAGATGGCAGCCTTCAACTTGACATAGCAACTTTTAACCTCCATTCTGTGTTCAGAGAGGTTGGATTATGTGTTGATTAATTTGGATTTTAAGGATGCCGTGCAATTTGCATTTTTTTTAGTGGTTTGCTTCAGTGAGATCTGTATTTCTAACTGCAGGTTCATAATTTGATTAAGCCTGTTGCATCTGTCAAAAAGTTGTCGGTTGCATTAAATTTAGCAGCAGATTTGCCAGTGTATGCCATAGGTGATGAAAAGCGCCTTATGCAAATTATCCTAAATGTTGTTGGGAATGCTGTGAAGTTCTCAAAAGATGGGAGTATCTCAATCACAGCTTTTGTTGCGAAATCAGAGTCGTTAAGAGATTTCCGTGCTCCTGATTTCTTTCCAGTGCAAAGTGATAATCACTTTTACCTGCGTGTACAGGTTAATATCTTCAAATGCTTGATTGAAGTCTTTCTTTGGAAGATTATTCTTCTGATCTGAAGTAGCAATGTGTTTTACATTTCCTTTCTCTAGTGTAGGTAAAAGATTCTGGATCTGGTATTAATCCCCAGGATGTTCCAAAGCTATTCACCAAATTCGCACAAACTCAGTCATTAGCCACTCGAAATTCTGGTGGTAGTGGACTTGGCCTTGCAATTTGTAAGAGGTACTTTATTTTTGTGTTTTACCATATCCAGCTTGAAAGTGGTACTTTATTTTTGTGTATTTTTGGAGTTCGAATTTATATTTGTAAGAGATTTCTTCATAAAGATGCAGTTTTAATTCCATTTCCTTTTGTATGTTGTGATCAGATTTGTAAATCTTATGGATGGACATATATGGATTGAAAGTGAAGGTCTAGGCAAGGGATGTACTGCCACTTTCATTGTGAAAATTGGATTTCCAGAGCGTTCGAATGAATCTAAGCTTCCTTTTATGCCCAAGGTGCAAGCAAATCATGTTCAAACAAACTTTCCTGGGTTGAAAGTTCTTGTCATGGATGATAATGGGTCAGTAGCATAACCACCTTTCCTACTCTGTTGATTTTCAGATGTATTACTCCCTCTTGCAATATTTATTTTTCAAATACGGAATAAGACTATAATCAAGCTGAGTTGGGCATGATTTATTCTATGATTTCCAGTTTACAAGGTGATAACAGAATGAGCTTGGAAAATGTGTAACTTGGAATTAGTGGGCGCATACATTTGTTATATAGTAGTTTTTAACTTGGTCATTCATACTTTGAGTCAGTAGTGCAAGTCATACAAGGAGTCGAAGTTTACATGTATGCAACACTAGTAAATCAACAGGGTTTACATCCTAGACGGATGCAGTGTTGTAAGCCTAAGTTTGACCTTTATGGAATTCAAGGTGTAATGCCTAGTTTATCTTCTCGAATCTAATTCCTTATCACATCTCACCCTGCTTTTATATCACCCAATGTTTTCCTACTGTTGATTCTCCGCAACTGAAATCCCTAAACCTAAAGTACCTAATGTCCAAAAATTCCTGCCACAGTTTCTAATCTCCTGTATATAAAAGAAACCCATTTCCATTCTTCTGAAGCATAATCTAATTCTAATGGTCCTTTTGGATAGATGGATTTAGAGGAGGGTGAATTTGAATTTGGAGACCCAAATCCAAATCCCTCATTTCAATATTGTTACAAGGATAGGTTTTGGATTTCTTAGAAATCCACTCAGGACTTTAAAACTTAGTCAGATTTGGAATAATGTCAAAATATTGGGATTTTCCAAATCAATACGAATTAAGTTACACTCACCCACAGAGAGAGAGAGAGAGAGAGAGAGAGAGAGATGGCTATATAGTTGAACAGGGACTCTCTCTCT
>QANW01011014.1:503498-605410 GCA_003254865.1 Dryas drummondii | reverse complement strand
GTGTCTCTCTCTCTCTCTCTCTCTCTCTCTCTCTCTCTCTCTCTCTCTCTCTCTCTCTAAGATCATGATAATCAAATATCAACTTGCAGGCTTGATCTTGGCAGCAACACGGTGCTAACTCAGTCTGATTTGGGCTTGTAAGAATTGGTGGGTGTTTGGCAGGTGAAGATTCAGTCCTCCACCATTCTACGACTCCTTTGGTTTTGTCCTCTTTATGCTACTTCCCTTGCTCAATTTAGTGTGCACTATATAATGTACGGGTGAAGTCTTGATTTCTTGAGGTTTTGTTTTAGCCAGTGCTTTATGTGATGTGGTGGTTGTGTATTCAACATTCAAATAAAAGTTCTCTAAATCAAGGGGTTTTGGACTTGTGGCTCAGGGTTCTAGAGAAACATGAACAATTCGTTCTAAAATTGCTGGTTAAAATGTCTGGTGTATGTGTTTATATGCACATATACATATGTATTTCAAACCCAAATCTTAGTTTCCAAACACAACCTAAATTCCCCATGATGTCCTTGAGATTTTCAACATTCAAATCATGTCCATAAGCTTTGCCACCAAATAATCCCTGAACTAGAACTATCAATTCGGTTGGGTTGGTCAGAATCCCAATCTATGTTTTGGGTTGAGCTTTATTTGAGTTCTAGGTAGATTTCTTTACGTCCAGATTGGATTTTGTGTCTAGGCCACTATTAGCCTGTCCAGATATATGTTTCTTTCTAATTTTCCAATTTGTATACCTAAGACCATATTTTTGACCATTTTAAGAAAGACATGTCTTTGGAGTTTTGTCTAAAACTTAAATTGACATTCTCTTGGCAAAAATTCAAGTTAGACATTGTATGGAAGTTTTTTTTTTTTTTTTTTAATGTTAGTGATGCTCTCTCTCTCTCTCCCTCTCTATATTAAGACATAAGTACTACATCTATGATTGTATAATAATCATGGTGTGGAAACTTGCTAATCTTAGTATGTATACGTTGATTCATAATGAAGATAGAATGAATATCATATTGAGTTTGGTGAACTATATTGGAATTACAGTTTTGTCATATGTATGTTTACTATCGTAACTGAGTGCTGTATTATTTTGTCTGCTTTTTCAATGATTCAGGGTCAGCAGGTCAGTGACAAAGGGACTTCTTGTGCACCTGGGATGTGATGTAACAACTGTAAGCTCAAGTGATGAGTTCTTGCACGTTATTTCACAGGAGCACAAGGTGGTGTTCATGGATGTGTGCATGCCAGGCATAGATGGTTTTGAACTTGCTGTCCAGATTCATGAAAAATTTACAAAGCGTCATGAACGGCCAGTATTAGTAGCACTTACTGGAAACATGGACAAGGTGACAAAGGAGAACTGCATGAGGGTCGGTATGGATGGAGTTATACTAAAACCTGTCTCAGTTGATAAGATGAGGAGTGTTTTATCAGAATTATTGGAGCATCGAGTTCTATTTGAGGCGATGTAAGATGCAGGAACATTGCTGCAGCTTAGGAAAGTCTTGGAGGGAAAAGGCAAATGAAAGCTTCCGCGAGCAATTTGTGGATAAAACACGGCATTATTGCAATACAATAAAGATGGAGAAATGTTGAAAGATGACATTGCATGTTAAAAGCAGTCTCCAGGTATCCTTATTGGGCAATTGTCATAAAATATAGAAGTAAAAGGAATCAACTGATGATGCCCACATTTTATTAAAATTTGTTGGTTGTCATTCCATGACCTGCAAAACTAATTTTTCTATAAATGGATGAATCTATTTCACCTGAATTCTGTTTGTAAATCATATAAATTGAATGGTTCCAAGATATTTGGAGACTCCCAACATTACAAAATCATCTACATAGAAGAATAAGTTGCCAGCATATGATTCGATTTATGGAAAACTAAAACTTAGTTTTATTTCTGTTCATCTTTGAAAATAAGCTTAATTATCGATTTATTACCCAAAACTGTAAGTTATTCTCATTTTACCATCTGAAAGTTTTTTTGTGTCAGATTACTATGTGTAACTTACATCTGTGTCTCATTTTAGCTTGTTCCGTCAATAATTCTGTTAAAAATGATGACCTGGTCGTTAATGCTGACGTGACACGCTAAATATGCGTCATGTTTCACATCTTTTTTTGTATTTTTTTATGTTTTATGTTTTTCTATTTTTATAAACTTTGAAAATTAATTAAAAATAGCTTTGAACTTAGAAAAATACATGGAAAATTCCTACCGATTTGTTTTGACTAGTATTATTTACTATGGGGTCAAAATGCCAAGTTTTCCTCTAAAAATTTTTTGAAAATTAAAATATTTTAGACTCTTTGGAAATTTATAGAATAATCTCCCGAACTCCAATAAATATGAGGTCTACACCGTTAGTCTTCTAAAAACTAAAAATACCTTTCGCGTATTTTGTTAAAATTGGGAGTATTTTTGTGGGGGTTTCCATGCCCTTTTTGTTAAAATTGGGAGTATTTTTGTCCCTTAACCTTCTTTTTTCTAAAATCAGAGTAAAGGGGATTTAGGATTTTCTTTCAAAAACCTATTTTTGATTCATTGGTTTTGATTGAAATGGCTAAGGTTTGATGCATGCAGTATACCTCCAATCATAGTCAAAGTGGATTTGGGCTTGTAGTTTTCGCTAAAATTCACAAGTCATTGTAATTTGGATTAAGTTTTATTGTTTCAATTGTTTTGATTTGGTCTTGTTTTTTACAAATTATTGCAATTCAAGGATACGTAAATATTTTTGTCTATTAAGGCCAGTGCTATTTCAACCACTTTAAATTGCTGAGTTGACTATTCTATTTTAAAATTTCAATTTTACCCTTAATACAAAAAATTTCAATTTTGTTCGTTGAGTCATTTGACAGTTATTTACCGAAATAGTTATGATTATTCGACAATTATTTACTAAACATTAGTAAATTATTTCGGTGAATAACCACCGAATGCAGCAAAGAAAAACTTGGCTTAAATTATAGGAACCAAAAGTGAATTTTGTTTTTACCCTGTCAATCTATAGGTGTATTGACTTTTTTATTTGATCAAGTCCACAGACGTGAGTATGGACTAGCTTAAATATTTCCCAAAAGGGTAAAAGTTACTGGCGGTGCAGTTAATATAAGCGGTCAATACATCCATAACCCCAGTCAATTTGCGAGCTTTTCTAAAGTCGCCGGTAAAATATATATGAAATAAGTGCAGTACAGTATCATAATTAGAATCATCATACTTGTATACTTGTCGACAATCGATGAATTGCCGACCATTGATGAACTGATTGGATTAGCAACCAAAGTTCGCTTCAGACAGAAGCAAAAGCTTATACATATATATATATAGCCTCTTTTATTATACTTTATTTTAAATATGATAAAATATGATTTGCAGAATTTATTTTGTATTGTAATTTGATAATCAAAATCATTTATTTTTTAAATTTTTATATATTATATATATTGTTATTTACTACATAGTTGATACCATAAGGGCTTGGGTTTGGAGTAAATGGCTTGATCTTGCTCCTAAAATATGTGCATCCTGCCACTTTGACTATGATTCGAGGCATACTGCATACGGCATGCCTCAAATATGAGTCGGTCTTGAAAACCGAAGTATTGATAGGTTTTTTTTATTAAAATCTAATATATTTTTTATTTCATCTTAAAAATAAAGAAAAAGAGTCGTTATTCACTTTATCATGAGTGCTAAATACTAATCCATTGTTACTGACGTGCCAATAGTTTTTTCTATTGTGAATAAACTATCACTAATCTATAGTTACTGGTGTGTTAATAGATTTTTTGTACGGGTGCTTTAATTTTTAGGACAAAATGACTAAATACATTAACCTACAGTTTATCCGGCCTAAAATTTATCTTTCAAGACAAAATTACTGTTTAGTGCTCGGCACTTATTTTCAGCCTAAAAAATGCATATACACTTGCGTTTGCACCTCATAATTGTAGTAGGGGTGGGCATAATAACTGGTGCACCGAAAAACCAAACAAAACAAACCGTAAAAAAACTGAAAAAAAAACGAGTTGACCAAAAAGTCAACACCGTAAGAAAAAACCGAACCAAACCGTATATGGACGGTTTCGGTTTCGGTTTCATGCTCATTTAACCCGAACCAAACCGTGTAATTTTTATGCACATTTTATATATTTTATATATTTTTATACACATTTTATACATTTTTATTTTAGACCCTAAAATATATTTTATATAACCCTATGAGTTTAATATTATATATATAATAATGTTTTAGTATATAATTTTAGTTATATCTTATATAATAAAATTAGTGTATTCTATTTCTATATACTCTATAGTTTATAGTCTATATAATAATGTTTTATGCATATAGAGTTATATATAAACTTAGTATATAGCTATATAGTTAGTAACTTAGTATATAGTTGTATACATACTACAATAGTTATATATAACTATATAAGTAATATATAATTATAGTAGTATACTAGTATATAATATAGTAGTATATAGTTATATATATACTATACTCATTACTCTATAATAGTTATATATAATCTTATATACAGTTATAACTTATAACCCAAATTTGTCCAAACCCCAAACAAAATCCCGATCTCCCCAAACCCCAAACGAAACCCCAAATAAAATAAATTAGAAAAACCAAACAAATAGACCAACAAATAAATTATATAATATATATAGTTACAAATTATAATTTTATATTAGATATAACTTATAAGTTATAACCCCAATTTGCCAAAACTCCAAATAAAACCCCAATCTACCCAAACCCCAAATGAAACCCCAATCTCCCCAAACCCCAAACGAAACCCCAAATAAAATAAATTAAAAAAACCAAACAAATAGATTATATAATATATATATAGTTACAGATTAAAATCTTAGATTAGATATAATCCCAATTTGTCAAAACTCCAAATGAAACCCCAATCTACCCAAACCCCAAACAAAACCCCAAATAACTAAAACAGAAAAAATAAAAAAAACCAAACAAATAGAGTAATACATAAATACTGTAATAGACCAAAAACAAAAAGAACAAATTAAGAATCACAAAATCACTTAGAAATCACTCATCAGACAGTGGCATACCTAAATTAGAATAATTAAATAATTGATAGTGTAAAGTCTGTAATATTAGAATAGAGTCAATGACTCAATAGACTCAATAGTCAACACTCAATAAGTCAATAAGTTAATACTCAATACTCAAAAAGACATTCACTCATCAAGTCATCAGACAAACCTAAAAAAAAAGACATTCACTCTCGAACCTTCTCTCGCGCCGCCCTCTATCTCTCAATCTCAGTCTCTCTCACGTTCAAACTCTCACTCAGACACTCATCTCCCCCACTCTGTGTCTCTGTGACTCTCATCAGTTTCTCGCGCCGCCCTCTATATCTCACAGTCTCAGTATCGAAGGTCGCAGCTTCAAGGTATCAAAGGTCTCACGCTCATTTATCTCTCAGTCTCACGCTCATCTGTCTCTCTATCTCACGTTCATCTGTCTCTCAGTCTCAGTATCGAAGGTCGCCCTCTATCTCCCAGTCTCACGCTCTCTCAGTCTCTCACCTTTCATGATCTCATCTCTCACTCTCTCAGTATCGAAGGTCGCAGCTTCAAGGTATGTCCTCTCACTCTCATCTTTTGTCTCTCATTTCTGTCTCTCATATCTCACTGGTTACTGGTTAGCATGAATTCAATAAATTGATTTGGGGATTCACTGGTTAGGGTTCGAATTAGGGTTTTTCATTAAGGATTTAAGTGTTAAATGTTAATTGTGCATTTGATAATGAGTTATTGAGTTTAATTTAAGGGTTTATTAGATTTGAGTACTTTGATAAGATTAATGTTTATTGTTTAATAGAAACTAGCTTGATAGCTGATACCAATGGGCATTTCGCATTTGAATGAATTTCTTGGGCATTTATTGTTTTTTTTCTTGTTCCTAAACTTCCAATGTTAGAACCAGTGGGCATGTTAATTGGAGATGCACTGTTAATTGGACATGTACTTGTAAATTTGTAATTTAGTTTATGGCATTTATGATGTGAATTGGGTCTTAATTTGTAATTTAGTTAACATCAACTTGTTTTTTTTTTTTTTAAAGGGTTTAGGCAGTTATGGAACCCCAATCAGAAGTCCCTAGCCAGCCTAGCCATGCATCCTCTACTGCATCTGCAGCTTCCCCAACACCAACACCAACACCAACATCAACACCAACATCAGCACCAACACCAACACCAACACCAACACCACCATCACCATCAATTCAAGTTGGCTGCCCACCTGCCCCAACTAGTGGCCATCCACCACTGCCTCCTACTGGTCCCAGAAAACCAGTTAAGGACAAGTCCGAGGTATGGGATCATTTTGATAGATATGATTATGTAACAGAAGTTACTAAGGTAGGTGGGACTAAATGGCAAGTTATTAAGAAAAGAGCTAGGTGCAAGTACTGCCCTGCTCACTATGCTGCAGACCCTGTTATAAATGGGACTTCAGCACTTAAGAAACACATAGAGCATCAGTGTAAAGCCTATCCAGGGAGGTTACAAGATAAAAGGCAAAAGACATTGTCTTTTGACCAAACAGTAGGTAACTTAGTGTCTAGGGGGTGTACTAAGGATGACTGTCTGAAAGCTTGTATAGAAATGGTTATTATTGATGAGTTACCATTTAGTTTCGTTGAAGGAAAAGGGTTTAGGAGATTCTATGAGGTTGTATGTCCTTTTTTCCAAATCCCATCTCGTAGGACACTTGTGAGGCATTTCATCTCTATGTACAAAGAGATGAAATTGCAATTGAAAACTGAGTTAGCACCCCATAGGGTATGTCTCACAACAGATACTTGGACAAGCTGCCAGAATATAAATTATATGGTGATTACTGCACATTTCATAGATAATGATTGGAAGATGCACAAAAGGGTTTTGAATTTTAGTGTCATAGCTAACCACAAGGGGAATTCAATAGGTAAACTTTTAGAGACATGTTTGCTAGAATGGGCAGTTGAGAAGGTTTTAACCATCACATCAGATAATGCCACTACAAACACAGTGGCAATTGATTACTTAAGAAATAAAATGAAGCATTGGACAAATTTTAAGATGGTTTTAGGGGGAAAGTACCTACATGTGAGGTGTTGTGCTCACATTGTCAATATTGGCAATTAGGAATGCTGTTAAGTATGTGAGATCCTCTCCTCAAAGGTTGTCAGACTTCAAGGCTTGTGTGGTGAAGGAGAAAATAGAGTGTAAGGGTCTAGTGGTGTTGGATGTCCCAACTAGGTGGAATTCCACCTATTTGATGTTGAGTGCAGCTCTATAGTTTGAAAAGGCATTTGAGAGACTTGGGGATGAAGATGAGAATGCTTATTCTAGTTGGTTTGGTGAAGAGGAAGAAGGAATGATAGCATCTGCCAATTCTAAAAAAAGGGTAGGACCACCCAAGAGTCAAGATTGGCACAATGCCACTGTCTTTGTACAGTTTTTGAAGGTCTTTTATGACATGACTTTGAAGATGAGTGTGTCTTTGACACCTGTTGTCCATGAAACTTTTGAATTAATTTCCATTGAAGAGGAAATTAAGTGTTTGTTTAAGGATGAGGATATGGTTTTAGGTGATGAGAGTGTTGAAGAATCTGAAGCTCAAATGGTCCTTAATGATATGACACATGGGATGAAAATTTTTTTTGAGAAGTATTGGAGTGATTTGGATAAAATAAACCAGTTGTTGATGGCAGCACTTGTGCTTGACCCTCGATACAAGTTGAGAAATTTGGCACATGTGTTGCAAACCTATTGTTTAGAGCCAGATAATGTCGCTAAGAAGAAAAATGAGATCAAAGCTTTGCTAGTTAAAATGTTTGAAAAATATGCAACCCCAAAACCCCAAATCTCAAGCTCTAGTGTAAGTAATGTCACTAGTCCTACTACTTCAAGTACTTCTAGTGCTACTCCTACCAATAGGACAGTTCCTATGGAGGTTAGAGGGGGAAGAAAGAGGCATGCAATGACTAGGGCATGGATGGAAGAAGCTGCAGCAAGCAATGTGGTTGTTTTGGAGCATGAAGTTGATAGGTATGTCAATGATCCTATTGAAAAATTGAATCCATACATAGAATTTGATATCCTCAAATGGTGGAAGCACAATGGGGTTAAATACCCTGTATTGGCAGCAATTGCAAAAGATGTCCTTGCAATTTCAGTATCCACAGTGGCTTCTGAGGCTTGCTTTAGTACTGGGGGGAGGGTTGTGAATCCATTTCGAGCCTCTTTGACTCCAGAAATGGTGGAAGCCTTAATCTGTTGTCAAAATTGGCTCAGGTCAGATAACATATCCAATCTTCAATATGAACCAACCATTGAAGAAATGGAGTTTTATGAATCATTTCAAGCAGGTACTGGCCTGAATTTACTTATTTAGTCTAGCTTTTGTACTGGTTTTTTTTTTTAACTTGTGCACTTGGTTTTTTTTTTTTTTAACATAATTCATGAGCTCAGCCACTTCCAATAAAACTGCCCCTGCAACTTCTCAATGACTCAGTGTTAAAGAACTTAAAGTGTAAGTGAAATACCAAAATTTGATTTTGTATGTGGTCTTTATCTCTTTTGTATGTGATTTGGTTTTTTATGTGAAATCTGATGTTGTTTTGTTTCTTTTGTATGTGTTCTAATTTTGGATTGTCTTCATCCCTTGTTTTTTATTTTTTGTATGTGAAACTAGGGGCATTATGAACTTGGATTTTGGAATGTATGAGCCTTGACTGATGGCAGATGGTGCAGGTCATGTACTCATGGTGTAGGTCATGGTGCAGGTCATGGTGCAGACAAGGTGCAGGTCATGGTGCTGGTTATGGTGCAGTGCAGGTCATGGTGCAAGGCTTACAGCTGCTGGCAGCCTGACATAGATAATTAGATATTAATATGATGACTAATGACTTGGTGTAATTTAACTTGTTATTTTTTTTGGTTGGCTTGTAATACCTAAAGAAATTAAGAAAGCAGGTTCTTAACTTTGTTTGGTTGTAGACTTGTAGTTATTTTTGTTGTTGTAGTAAACTAGTAACTTTTAAGTGTTAAGCAGGTTCTATTTGTTTTAACTTTTAAGTAGGTTCTTAACTTTGTTTTAAGTAGGTTGTATTTATTTTAAAACCGTGCATGCACCGAACCAAACCGTCTTTGCAATGGTCTGGTTTGGTTTGGTTTTTCTCTAATTTGTTCGGTTTAAAACACCGAACCACACTGAGAAAACATTTATGGCGCAGTGCATGGTTCTAGGGATGAAGTGAGCCGAACCACACCGTACCCACCCCTAAATTGTAGATGCAGCTCAAAATGCATATGAAGCTACATCTGCATATGTAGCTCAAAAATTGCATCTTGCAGCTCAATTGTAGATGCATGCTGCATATGCATTTGTCGAGCGCTCGATACGGTTATTTTTACGCTGATAAATGCGCGCACATGCATAAAATGTCTTTTAGCTTAAATTTTTAAGGTCCATTGATTTTAACTACTAAATTTCAATAACTTTTTAGTTTAGGTATCAAAATTAAATAGCATTTTAGATTAGGTACTAATTGAAAAGTCAAATAAAATAATAAAGTAAAAGGTATTAGAATTTACAAATATTACATCACATGCTACTATAATAAAAAAATAAAAATAATATCATATCACAAATATTACATTAATTTATACTATATTGAACTAAAAAAAAAAAATCAAACCAGTCACAACTTAACTATGATTGTCTTGGTAAATTGAAAAATAGAACTCGCACAACTATACTATGTATTATTTTGAGTAAAAGTATTGTTTTGACTTCTATTTATACTATATTGTAGTATAATTTCTCTTAAAAAAATTCAATTAAGTCACAACTTAACTGTGACTGTCGTTCAGTCACAACTAAATTTGAAGTTGTGAGTGTCGTACAGTTACAACAAAATGTGAAGTTGAGATTACATTAGCAAATTTTCAAGATAATATAAAAACCTTAATGGTAATTTTGTTAAAACCTTATAAATTTTAACTAACACCCATCATATGTGAGTCAAAGGACAAAAATGTCAAATGGAAAAGACTCAAATCAAAAGGGCCAACATATTTGTGACCTAATCTAAAAATTACATTTAAATTTAGTAGTTCAAATGAAAAATTATATGGTCTTCATGTTATACCAAAAAGATTATTGAAATTTGGTATTTAATCCTAATTTTCTAAAAATTTTATTGGGTGTATTTTCAATTAATATAAATGAGTTTTTTATCTTTAAAAATAATTAGTTATTAATATTTTATCCTCCTAAATTAAGTTATTCTTTTACAATTTTTTAATCAAAGGGTATATTTGATTTTTTAAAAGCCGACTCCATACTTTTTTCCTATATAATAGTATATAAGTTTTTTTGTATGAATAATAGTATATAACTTTTAAATATGTAAATAAAGCACTAATAATTTCTTGTTCCCTCTACCCTCCATTTGTCTTACTTTCATAGGTTTGCTCTTTTTTCTTATCAAACAGTTTGTCAACCTCTCATTTTTAAACGAACTAAGTTACATTTTTTTCCCATGTTTAAAAAGTCGATGGCTTTATCCAACATTTGAAGGGTGAAAATGTTACGCAAAGGGAGTGTATATACTGCTTTTTTGTAGCCTTGTAGGCATGCAATATGCATAAGCATCCGTGGAGATAATTTATGGAGAACTATTTCAAGCAATATATGCTCTCTTTGATCCACCAGCCCTCTTGATTGGATGTAACGATCATATGTGACCTTCTTCTCTTGGGCTGTAGTGCAATGTGTTTAAAAAATACAGCTAAAACTCCTATTTATTATATATATAAACTAAACAAACGCTTTTAAGTTGTAACTGATGAATGCAACCTTTTAAGACACCAGCATGATGCAAGGTGCACGGTTCAGCAGCTTTAGCTCTGCTTGCTTTACATTCACGTTTTTACATCATTCAAATAAAACTGGTTTTGGAAGTGGAAGATTCAGCTCGATTGTAAATGCTTTCGATTATCAAATTATAATGTGGAGTGGGTCTCACAAAATATACTTCATCATGTTTAAGATGAGGCTTACCTCAACGAAATGGGCCTATATATATTTACACATAGAAGAAAAATATATAACCAAAAAGATGCTACAACATGAATATATCTTCAGGCCTTTGAAAATGGAGAACTACCTATCCATCTTAATGTGGAGAAAAGTCTCCAGATGAATGAAGCAATTGTACAGCCTTCATGTTCTTGAAGGATTACCTTCCAACCCCTAACCAGTGTCTGGGTTTAAAAACCCAAAATGATGACCCACCAAACCTTTTAAACACTGAACGATAGAGAATGGAACAACAGCTTTGGAAGTCCTATCATCATCACTCACCATCACCTCTTCAACAAACTTGTGCTTCAAGACAACTTTGAGAGAAGAATATGCATCTAGTTCTGCAATTTTGTAGGACTGCATCTCATCATTCTTGTCATAGCCCAAGCTGGAACCAAAAGACTGGGGATCATCATGTCCTCCAAAGATTCTCTCATAGGTGTTGGCTAACAGATTGAAGGTATCTCTTCCTCATCTCATTTCTCTTTTCCTACAGATTCAAGACAATATTCTAATTGCTCATGAGGCTTCTCAAAAAGGAAATAATATGCTTTTAGCCATAAGTTTCCTTGGGAAATAATACCTTACGCTTTCATCATGATTCTAGTCAACATTGTTTTTCATCTTCATTGAAATGACAGCGTTTTACATGAAGAACATAAACCAGATGAAGGAACGTGAAGACCTAGGATGTAGAAGATCATAAGATGAGTTATTTGACATATTTTGATTCCTATATATCCACTCATATGGTACTTCATTATATGATATATATATAAATATAAAAATTGTACCATATATATAAGATTCATCTGTATAGATATCATCTTTAATGTTAAGAGTAGATCCCCCTCTCTCTCTCTCTCTCTCTCTCTCTCTCTCTAGGTCTTTACCAGCTATTCTAGTTAATAAAAGATTTAATTCACATTTTTTTCTCTAGTTGAAAACTCACCAAAAAATAAAAAGAGAATGGAAAGAGCCCTAAAGGGATCTTCACAGAAGCACACTACAAAAACTGATGGAAGTGAACTTGAAATTAACTTCTTTTTGAACTTCTTACTGGGGCAGCACCATTCTAATTTCTACAGGCGCGAGTGTTTGGATGCACGCGTTTTGCCCGCGCAGTTAAGAGAAAAATTGTCCCGCTGCCAAATTACTTAATTAGTGGGGAGATATTGATGAACCCGGTCACTGAAGCCCTATCTAAGCTCCGCCTGTTATTTTTCGGCCCCATAGGAGTTTACTCGACCCATTCCCCTGTCTCCTGCACTGGTTTTTCTTCAATATACCTTGGTTTCTGCATTAGCTATCATTTTAAGGGTTTGTTCAAATCTGTTATATTCCATAACCTGCTTTCCCTTTTGGCAAATCAATTACCAACTCCTGCTGGCCAATTCGATGATGCCTAATTGTCTATGCACAAAACAATGATCTCCAATTGCAGGGTAGTAGTTTAGACAAATTTGGCTCTCTTAAAATTGAGCAAATCACACCAACACTTAATCTCATGCCAACATTGAATTCCTCCCAACCACCAAGACAAATTTAATTTTAATTTTAATTTTGTTCCCATACTGGAATTGAAAATTTCATTACATCAAAATTGTGAAAGCTGTTATAAATTACAATTACGACAAATTTTCAGTTATATTCTATACTCAACTCTTCACACCAACAAAACACAATGCTACCTCAGCTTGGGCCTGGACCTCTTCCAAGACCTTTACAATGCTCTCACGGCACATCGTGGTTTCACCACGATCCAAAAGCATTTTCCTTAGTCTTCATCCATGCACAAGAAAAGTAAAGGGGATCAGACATGTGAATCAACTGAAATATATCAACTCGGCATGTAACAATCCAAATCTATAAGATTTCTAGATGTCAACCATATGTTTGAATTCAAAGGGTTTAATTCCAACGTAACAATGACATCCACGAGATCTTCACCAATCAAAGACGACTGTCCCTTGGCTGCATCTCTCTTGGGACACATACCAAAAGTGAGGTTTGGATTCATCAAGTTACACTTTTGAATGTTACTACCAACTTCAATACTTCCAAGAGACAATACTCTACAGAATGTTCACAAAACTCTAACACTATAGGTGACTAAATAATGGAATTAAGTGCTTACCCTGTCCTAGAATTTATGCATAAATGTTCAAGTAGCCATGTATTACAATCTATTCTACCCATATAAAGTTGAAGCAGAGGCTCTGATTTCTTTACATATGGCATTTATATACTCTCTGTAATTCCTATAAAAAAAATATTCTTTGTAATAATAAACTATGCCATCATTATTGACAAATACCAAACTCAACCACATGTCTAATCAAGTATTTAAATAAATTAACACCAACCTTCCTTGAGGTTTAATGTTTTTTAGTTTTAGAGATAACACTCCATTCTCATGACTGATTTCAGAATAAGTTTTACTTGGACATACAATCTTTAATTCTGAGATGAATTTATTCACAATTTTTGCTTGAAAGTAGAAATTACCATTTTCTGATAGCAATTTTGTAGATTTTTTATTTATATGAAGCACTTTTAAGATTATTATTGCATATGATATATTTTTTGCTTAATTAAACATCTCAAGTGATATATAAGCGATCAAGAAATAGCAATGATAATTTATTTTATAAATACTTCAAAAGTTATCTTATGGACAATGGATGTTTTTGAAATTTCACTAAACCTCAAGGGCGGGGATGTGTAATGCACACTGAATATTTTAAAAGCTTCTCAGATTGGTTTTGATTTCTTTGTTCTTTTGGTTGAAAATAACCTTCTTTTTTTTCTTTTCTTTTGCTTATGACAGTAACCTGTTTGATCATTAGGCCCCTTCTTAATAGCACTAAAATAGGGAGACACCTTAGGCTTCTTAAACTAACGTTTTTAGCCCTTCTATTATCCCCGTAGGACTTTATTAAGGATATGCTAATGCTCTCTTAACCTCATAAGGAAAAGCAGGAGCTACCCCCTCCCTCTCCGGCTGTCCATCGATAACGAGGGCTGCCTGCCTCTTCTGGTTCACCTCCCCTTGGCATGGGCAACCCAAGAAATATGAAACTTTGGAATATTTTAAGTTTTTTAACCACTTCACATATCATGATTTCTTCTTTTAAAATAATATTTAATTGATGATTTTATAAAAAATATCATTTATAAAATAACCATCTGGTTTATTGACTTGGTGTATTTTATGGGTCGCATGCAGTGGCGGATCTAGGAATTATTCTTTATGGGGTCAAGATTCAAGTCGAGTGCGGGAGTCAACGGCGGAGGTGAGAAGTCGAATTAGGTTTGCCTGTTTGGGTGAGAGTCGAATGGGGTTTGGGTGGTTGAGACCAGAGGCGAAGTGGGTTTGGGTTAGCCTTTTGGGTTAGGGGCCTAGGGCTCTGTTCTTTGTCCAAATGCAACAAGGGATTGTATTGTCTGAATAGTGAAGATATAAGTCCTTAATTTTTTTTAACGGCCAAAACGACATCATTTTGGAAATTCTCTAAATTAAAAAAAAAAAAATCTCAGCCGCTAGTCACGGGTTGTTCTTTTTCTCTTTGCCTCTTTCATACATTTTCATAAACATCTTTCAGTCTTCCACCATTTTTGCCCCTGCAACTTCAAGTCTTCAAGCAGCAGCCATGGGGTCAAGATTTTCTTTATAGGGGAGATTTATGGGTTCATGGGGTCAATTGACCCCACCCTGGATCCGCCCATGGTCGCATGGCAATGTTAAGAAATGCATGCCCAGGACAAGCATTTCTTTACCAGTGGAAATAAATTCTATGAGCACAATGGATTGATATTTCCCAGCCCCCATACATCTTCAATGTACAGTAAGCCAATAATCACCCTTCATCTACTGCCCTTTTAATGTATTTGCAAGGGACAAAAGAAATGATAAATAACATAAATAATTATCAAGGAGAAATGTAGTACATACCTATAGACAGTTGCTATATCTCCGTGACCGGTGCAAACAATAAGCATGGCATTCGTGGGTAATGCAGCGTAAAGAGTGCGTATTCTAGTATCCATGCGAACAAGAATTTCCTTTACTTCGGATGTTAAGCTGCATCTAATACCTTTTTTACTTCCAGACTTCTTTTGACATGTAAGCAAAGATATCATCTCTGCAAGTTTTCCATTTAATTTCTCCACATCCTCTGCTTGTTTCTTTAAATGACGATTCAATTCTGAGAATTGAGTCCAAACAAATTGCACTCTCTCATTCCTTGCCTACAATCAACACAGATGTAAACAAGCTTGTTAAAATATGCAGCCAAATGATAAGGATGAGAAAAACAAGTGAACACAACCATTATACAGTCTACCTCCTTTTGAGCTTTGGATAGAGCTTCATCATCAGAGGACACAGGAAATGAATGGGATAATTCAGAGCCATAACGCTTCACAATGGAAACATCATCAATGATAGAAGTGGTCTTTCCACTCTCACTCAAAACTGTTAGGAGCCTTTTTCGCACCAGTGATGGTGACGTACCAAAGTCAGGTCCTAATCCAACAAAAGAAGCATACATATATAATTAAAAATAAATTTCTACATTAAAAGAGATTGATGAACACAAAAGCATATAATCATCGTCTCAGCCACAGAAATATATCTAGTTACTTTTATTTGTTTAATTATTTCTTTCTACCTTAGGCTCAGTCAAAGTGCCAAATTCTGACATTCAGAAGCAATTATTTTTTATATTTTTATTTTTGCAATAAACTGCCCTCTTTTTTGCTTTCTATTTTCCATATAAATTATAACAAATGTATTTTCTCACCATGACAAGGTTCAACATAAGTCTTTGTAACAAAATTCATATATTTTAAGAAAAGCGGTGCTGTTGACATGGACACACTGCACCATGATACAGAAAAAAGGTGTCAGAGAAGGCTGTTTCGCAAAATTTAAACTCTTTGGCAGGCTGCATATGTGCTTGTTCGTATTTACAAACTACCTACACTTTTTTTTATCTCCGACAATGTCCATAAATTCCACTAGTCAATGGTGCAATGTAAATGCATAAGAAAGACTCACTTACCATGTCTAATCTTTAGAAGTGCCAGTTCCATAGCAGCTCTTGCATCTTCAGTACTGTCATGACCATTCCCTGACTGCTGTATCTCTTTAGAAAGAAATCTCTTGGCAAGAACTCGAAGAGCAGATTTGTAAGAACCACGACCAGAGTGTTTGTACAATACCGCTGTATCAATCACTAGATTGTGAGAGATTTTCAATGCTAGCAAGTCATTCTCCAATGAATGCCCAACTAGGACGGTCTCTTTGTAAACCAGCTTTAGAAAGTCCTCCTGAGCATGGAAAGCAACTGTATGTAAACCAGAATGCAATAGTGTCTTAACATGAAATGATGAAATTAATAAGTGAAGGAACTACTCACAAGTCACAGCCATGGCAAACCAGTAAGCATGTATAAATAAATACACACATAGGTATTTACAAAAATGAATAGTAAGACTCAAGTAATGAACCTGAATATCTTTAAGACTTGTAGTCACCCCATCTAACATCTCACTTGTGATTCCACTAAACCTGCATAGAAAGTCTCTTGTCATTCACACCGCAGTAAATCAAATAGTATACCTGCAATCAAATTATAGGACTGATGTTTATCCAGAAAAGCATCAACAGTAAGAATAATATCAAGAAATCAAATCATAAGAAACCGGTGATTTCTTTAAATCTTTACAACTTTTCCAGATTGTCTTTATTTTTCTTATTGAATAACAAACTATAAAAGCCCCAAGTTTAGCTTTAGTCATAAAAAAAGATCATAACCGTTTAGCACATTCTCTTCATTTTTTTTCATGCTAATCATCTCCTGTTTACGGATCACTCGAGCACTGTAACAACAAAATGTCTTGATTTCTTACCCTTCCTATTTCCATCAAGTTTATTTTTACATGTGAATCCAGGTTAGGTGAAATTTGTAATGCAACTGTAATAGAAATTAAACCATCTTTCATTCTTCTGAGACTTAAAAGTTCAAAACTTCAGAATACTTTATTTTTCACTCTACTCAGGAATATTTAACTAGCATGTCAAACAGTACCTCCAAAGTCCTACCATCTCAGAAGTGACTGAGCTTCACTCTTTTTACCCCCCATAGAAATACAAAGACCACCATGCATTTAATTTGACCAACATAATGTAGTATACAAAAAACATGTATTAAAGCACAAACGTTCGATGATAGGAGTGATTTGGGAAAAAAGAACAAAACTAAACTAAACTAAAGTCAATGTATTACTGAAACAGTGTGAAGGCACCTATTACTGATAAGATAAGAGAAACAAGGCTTTGGTGGATGGACATATACAACAGATGATGCAGGACAAAAGCAAAGGCTGCTGTCTTGCTTCAGTAATAGGCAAAAAACCACAGTAGGAAGGAAATTCCAGCAATAAACAATAGAAAAGAGAGAGAACAAAGCTATAGAATCAAAGTTGGAATGTAGATAGATGAGTTATAGGGTTTAGGAACCCAAGAGAAACACTAAAATCAGAAAACTCGGAATAATATTGATAAAAAAAATTATCTATTACAACCTAAAGCTTAAACTTATATAGGAAAACATATTACTCAACTGACTAGGAAAGCAATAAACATTAACTAACTAGGAAAACATAGAGTAAAATGACCTTAAAAGAGCTAATGAAATCAGGAAACTAGGCTCTTAATCCAACTAGGAAATAATAATTAGAAAGACACTACAAAAATACTAATTCTTGGAACCCTAGAAAATGCTCCTGCATCAACAGACTACTAAATACACCTATAACCATAAGAAGACTAGTTAAATTAGAAGGTAAAAGACTACGAGTCTGAGCAAAACTTGTTGTTGATTTGGCTCGCATTTGAAGATTTCCTGGTTCATGGAGGATTTCCATGGTATTCTAGGATGAAGTTAGGAGTCCAAATAGGTGTTGGAAGGTTATTAATTCCTGGTGCGTTTTGGACTTCGTTTTGGGCAAGTTTTTGAGGTTTTCCTTGTGTATAAAGGAAACTTATTTCCTACTCAAAGTTAACTTTCTTCCTACTTTATCCAGGATTGTAATCTAAGGCCTATGGTTATAAATAGGACCTTAGGGGCTTAGAAAAACGTGAGAGAATCAGATTAGAGTGAGCAAGTCCTTAGGATTCTTGGGAGGCACACAATCTAGAATTGGTGAGATCAAGATTAGGTAGTTAATCTTGGGTCAGAGATCTAGGGTTCTTGGGAAACACTTTGTGAAAGGGTGTACAAGGGATTTGGGGATTGGGTTATGTGATTTAGTCCAATTGTAATCTTAATACTTATTATTCTCATAGTGAAGATCGGAGATCTCTCCCGGAGACGTAAGCAGGAATTTTGCCGAACCTCGTAACAAATCTCGGTGTGATTGTGTGTGCTTGTTGGTTTATTATTTTCTGTTTTCTTGGCTGTCTTTGTTCTTTATCTTTCATCGAATTATTGCTTGTACACCGTGACGGTGGGAATTAAGATTTAATTCTCAAACTACATCAACAAGTGGTATCAGAGCCAGGTTTCGTGTTCATCGATCGTGGTTCCGTGTAGTTTGTCATGGCAGCAGGAAGTAGTGGTGTTTCATCTTTTAAGGTGGAGCAATTTGATGGAAGAGGTAACTTTACTCTATGGCAAAAGAGAGTGAAGGATGTCCTAGTTTCGCAAGGCGTGGCACGCGCCTTGAAGGGAAAGGAAGAAGGAAAACCGGCAAAGACGATAGATGATGACTGGGAAGACTTGGAGTACAGGTGTGTGAGCACGATTCGGCTTTATATTGCTGATAATATTATCAACAATATAGATGAAGATTCTGCCCCGGAATTGTGGAAGAAACTAGAAAAGCTTTATTTAGCTCAGAAGTCTATGGCCACAAAGTTGAATCTGAAGCGGGACATATATAAGCTGAAGATGGAAGCGGGTGCAAATCTCATGGATCATATGAACGTGTTCAAAGGACTGCTGAATCAACTCGAAAGGGTTGGGGTAAAGATTGAGGAAGAAGATCGAACCCTCTTACTTCTAACCTCACTTCCTGATACATATGACAACATAGTGGATATCTTCTTGTATGGTAAGGATACACTGAAGATGGAGGAGGTCGAGTCAACTCTCTTGTCTAGTGAAAGGAGAAAGAAAGTTGAGGATAGAGATTCCTTGTTTGTTGCTCATGGTCAAAGAGGAAGGCAAACTACCAAGGGTTCTAGTGATAATAGCAAGGCTAGATCAAAGGGTAGTGGTAAGGGCTGGCAGTGCTACAAGTGCAAAGAGTGGGGACACATAAAGAAGGAATGTCCGACTTGGAATAAGAAGGATGGTCATGGCTCTACATCTGTAGCAGACTATAATGAATCTAGAGAACTTCTCACAGTCTCTATAGGTAACACTTCTTCTCATGGTGATTGGATATTGGATTCAGGTTCTACTCACCATATATGCTCTAGGAAAGAATATTTTGAAAAGTTTCAAGAATCAAAGGGAGGATCTTTCTCTTTGCCTGACGGGTCCAAAGTTGACGTCATGGGGGTTGGAATGGTGAAGATCAAGATGTTCAATGGGGTGGAGCATACTTTGGGTGGAGTCGCTTATGTCCCAAAGCTACAAAGGAATTTGATATCCTTGAGTAGGTTGGATTCCAAAGGCTACCTGGTGTTGATAGCAGGTGGAGTCATGAAAATTACTCATGGAAGCATGGTCCTAATGAAGGGAGAGAAGTGTGGTGGTCTATATCGTTTGATAGGAACTCAAACCTTGATGGTTGGTTGGAAACGGAATGCACAAAAAATCAAGCGCTTGAGAAAGGTCTCGTTTGCGGGTACAGCAGAGACGGTTGTGACATGTTTCCAAGGTTCAAACGATGGTGAGAAAATCGAGGCCCCTCTTCGGTGCTAACCGGTAATTGGTTACACGATGCAGCTGCACATAGGTATTGGCCGTGCGAATCAAGGGTGGACCATAGTTTCTTGATTCAGGTTATGTGTAGTTGGTACAAGGTCAAGGCCAATGGTATTTGGTGCAAGATAATTTGCATGATATGCTCGCCAAGGTGGAGATTGTTGTTGATTTGGCTCGCATTTGAAGATTTCCTGGTTCATGAAGGATTTCCATGGTATTCTAGGATGAAGTTAGGAGTCCAAATAGGTGTTGGAAGGTTATTAATTCCTGGTGCATTTTGGACTTCGTTTTGGGCAAGTTTTTGAGGTTTTCCTTGTGTATAAAGGAAACTTATTTCCTACTCAAAGTTAACTTTCTTCCTACTTTAACTAGGATTGTAATCTAAGGCCTATGGTTATAAATAGGACCTTAGGGGCTTAGAAAAACGTGAGAGAATCAGATTAGAGTGAGCAAGTCCTTAGGATTCTTGGGAGGCACACAATCTAGAATTGGTGAGATCAAGATTAGGTAATTAATCTTGGGTGAGAGATCTAGGGTTCTTGGGAAACACTTTGTGAAAGGGTGTACAAGGGATTTGGGGATTGGGTTATGTGATTTAGTCTAATTGTAATCTTAATACTTATTATTCTCATAGTGAAGATCGGAGATCTCTCCCGGGGACGTAAGCAGGAATTTTGCCGAACCTCGTAACAAATCTCGATGTGATTGTGTGTGCTTGTTGGTTTATTATTTTCTGTTTTCTTGGCTGTGTTTGTTCTTTATCTTTCATCGAATTATTGCTTGTACATCGTGACGGTGGGAATTAGGATTTAATTCTCAAACTACATCAACAAAACTAACATGAAAAAGTATCGTGAAAAGATCTAAAAATGTAAATTTAATAAGAAATAGTGCATACTAGAAAAGACTGTAAGACTAGAATTCATATGGTAGAGGAGATGAGTATACTGAAACACAATTCCAACAAATGAAACAAGTATGTTATTCGAGTAACATCAATTAAAGGATACACATTATCTATGTGAGCACAAAGACAGCAGAGACATATGTGTACATACATACATATGTATGTACACACATACACAAGATATACATATATATATATTATAGCCAAAGCATCAGAAGCCATAATGGTGTTATAAAAACGTACCTGGTGTTATAATCTATTATGGTATTTGTTGGCTTAACCAATTTGTCTAGAACAACCTGAGATTCATCAAAGGGCACATTACAATATTGAAGAAGACAGATCATTAATTATGGTAACAAAGATATATAAAGGTAAAAGAAATTTTAAGAGTCTAGAGCCACATTAAAAATTTCAAAGCATTCAAATCAGATTCATAATCACTAGTCAAAATTTACACAAAGCTGATAAACAAGTTCTTGATATCATGTCATATCAGGAATTCCAAAAAACTTATACGGGGCATTGCCACAGTGGCTATATCATTAAGAAAATACTGCATTCCAGAAAGGCAAACAAGATCCATGCATCACCAATGTACTAATCACAATATGTGTCCACATATTTGAGATGAGAGTAGACATATCAGAGAAACAATTTTTGTTCCATTAATGCAAAACCTTATATAGAAATCATGAAATGTTAGTTAAAGAACTTTACAATGAAAGCAAACCCCCAATAGGAATGGAAAACAAAATGTTCATCTGGTGTAAATTTAAAGTTGAATCCTTCCTAAATCCTATAACATAAGCTAGTATAAAAAAGGTACATCATATGTCACTCGAAAACGATATTTTATTCAATTGAACTTACAGGTGTTGAAAACATTCTAATTTAAATAGGACCAATACACAATTAGGAAGTCACATTAAAAAGCAACTTTTAGATTAAATTAAATTTAGAAGAAATACACAAAATCTTGCATCCAAATCACATTCAAATCCAATTCCTTTAACAAAATGAGGAAAGAAAATATACACAACATACCTGTCCTTTGATAGTCACCAACGTCACTCTTGTTAGCTCAAACCCCTCACTTGTGACACACTGACAAAACAAAATAGATCAACCAAGATGACAAGAGTACGCCAATACTTTCTGAGCAAAAAAGAAAAATCTTAAATTCCCACTATCCCAACTAAGTTAGATAAAGGGAGGCAAGATTAAAAGCTGAAGCACTGACTACAACAAGAAACATTAGCATGTATGATTCTGAGAAAAGCAAAACCAGATGCATTCAAAAAGCAACTTTCAGAAGGTAATGAATCTAGCTGAGGAACTTAAAGCCAAAATGCAAGTATGTGACCTCTTATCAATCACTAACAACTAGCACTCTGTATGTCATAAAAAAAGTTTCATCAATAACCAAGTCTCTAATTCTTATTCATTTATCCATTATCCTTTCTCTTCTACAAAGAAGACACTATGCCACCCCTTCTCCCCCACAACCAACACCATCCCTCCCACAATCGAATTTTCCCTAAAAAAAACAATTAGTAGAAGCAACCCCCCTCCCGCCCGAAAAAAAAAAAAAAAAAAAGATCTACCAAACATAACAGTCAAGCTCAAGATCACTACAGAGCTTGAAGTTGGCAATTACAGGACATACATAAAGGAAGTGACTCGAGGGGAAAGGAAAAATTCCAAATACAAGTTATTCACATGATCAAATCTTTTTCTAGCATAAAATGAACAAGAATTTAAGGGTAAAACCATGATTTTTTATTTTTTTTTTCGTTTTGGTTCTTTGTTTCTAAATTCATACAATGGCACTAAATTCAGCAGTGGTGGGCCAAAAATATCACTTGATAATTCATAACACCAAAGACCAATTAAAAATACAACAGGGTATCATCTCTATTCTATCCGTATGACTGAACATTCCATTAAGCAGCTACAGACCTAGATAAGAACTCACTGGTGGAAAAACCACCCATTTAGGATTCAGCTAACAAGTACAAAATAAATAGGAAGGAATAATGTGCCTCATCATTGAAATCCCAGAAGCTAACAGTTATCTAGCACTTTAAGGAAATAAATTAAAACATTTTCTTATCTTCTCAAAATTGACATTCAAGGATTTACCATCTCGCAATCAAGTGCCAATATTTCATAGGGGATTGATCCTGAAGGGGCAGGAAGAGTAGAGAGAAAATCTGCATTGAATCAAAGGGGATTTTAAAGAACAAGCCACAGATTAAATCAAAGAAAAAAAAAATTAATTTATAACTCAAACAACATTTGTCTTCTGACCTGGCTGATTGAAGCAATATCCATTGTCTTCTAGTTGTTTTGCTGTAAGAGTGTAAAATGTAATGGGGAAAGGTAGATCCTTCATAAGTTCAACAGAGGATGGATCATCTGTACCAGGACGACATTCTTCGGTATAACAAAGATGCCATATAGAAAACAAAAAAAAAATGTTAAGGGGATCCTCAAGGAGTGGCAAAATAATTTCACAGAACAAAGGGATGCATACAAGTTATATATAAACAAAAGTTACAAGCCTTCATTTAACATGTTCCCATCGCAGAACAGCCTAATTGTGTAAGTTAATTTAGGGCACAAACGGCAGAAACTCAAGAAAGGTTAAAAATACCTTAATAAAGTCCAGGTAAAATGAAAGATGCATAGATCAAAGGAATTTTTTTTTCATAGGAATTAGACCAAAGAAAGGTCAAGTACAGGACCTCCTTTTTCTTGCCTAACTTGAGTGAGGAAGTTACTTATTTTAATTTTCTTTTAAAAAAAAAAAAAAAAAAAACTGATAATTGTCAATATGCAGCTCGCCTCAAATGATAAGAACCTAAATTAACTTGAAAATGAAAAAACTGTATGGCCAAGCAACCAATACAAAAGATTTCTACAAGACATGAGAAAAGTAACAAGATACTTGGGTTCTATTCATACCGATTAAACTAATGTTATAGCATGAACGCATGAATCTCAAAAAAGAAAGCTTTTCCAGACTTCAATATGAAAGAATCTCAGTTCATGCATATTACTGAAACACCAGAGACCTATATGAACAGAGCTTTAGGGTGCTTGTTTCTTGCTTTTCTACTCACACAAGTTGGAATAGTATTCCCCTAGTAAGATATCATTTTACTCTGTAAAATTCCCAACTTTGTCATGCAAATACACAAAATTGAGAGAAAAGGGCAAGAAGCTCAGTATGATTGATGTTCTTCAAACATGTCACAGACCTTGTTCAGATGCCAAGTTCCTCATACCTGAACTATTTTCTTCCCTCTTTCTTTTCAGCTTGCATGTTAGGAGTGCATCAATTGTCTGCATTCCATCTGAGATACAGCTAGCATGGAACAAAAAACAAAGCCATAAAAAGTGCACAGCACAGAAAAATACTCAACAATAGTCTCGAAAGTCAAAGGAAGATATCATGTTTATTACCAACCTGAGAGCTAAAACTGGCCTTGGCTTGCCACAGAATTCTTTGAGACTCCTAAGCAGTCGATGCTGTGATAAATACAAAGCTGCATCCAGGCCCGGTACATAGAGCATAACCACTTTGGGAATGAGAGGCTTGTTCTGCAAAATGTAAGATTACTGTATAAACAACTCTAAGCGTCCATGTTTCTTTCTACTCTATGTCTTTAAACCATGCACCAAACATATTAAGAATATATGGATGTTCACAGTGTCCAGATGCAGCCGTTGATCAATCCACGAGCAATGCGGATCGACTGGCACATAATAATTTTTGGTGAATTTCAGATGCAGAATGATCAGAACCACTAATCACTTAGACTTTAGGTTTTTAACTCTCGAGTTTTGGGCAGAGTTAAAACTAAAAATCTAATCTCAAACGACAATTCTACATCCTAAGTAATTAACCAGTCAAGATTGGGATTAAAATCTATAAAACGAGACACAAAACCCTTGGGGGGTCAATACCGGCTGGCAGAACTTTAAAAAAAATTTGTGTCGATCGTTTGATCGGTGACACGTAAAAATGTTCGGACGACCACTTAAGAAGCTTTTTCTACACACACAGAGTTCATAGTTTCATGAGTCTTCCACCTATTTGATGAGATGATTAAAAAATTATCTATGGTTAAAATCTTCACAACTGATCAATGGATATAACCCTTTAGGTATGAATAGTTTCCACCTATTTTTGGTATTACACTCTCATCAAATTGATCAGTAACCATACATATACTGGAATCATCAAAATAGAGAAAAAGGAATGGAAGTATTCCTTACCTTAATAAAAACCCATGACGGCATGAATCCCTCAGCAAGCACCCAGGTCACTAGTTCTTGAACCTCCTATATCACAACACCAAAACTCCACTCATTCTTTCTTCTTGTCTTGATTAATAAATTGTCAAACTCGAATAAAAAATTTCATACCCCTTCACAGAGAAGAAACAAGATTTCAAAAAATTTGGGTGAATAATTATACTTACTTGCAAATTCAGAGTTGAGTTGGCCTCTGGCATCTTAAAAACCACTTCTGCTTTACTCTGCAAAGGCACATAAGATTAAGTGCAAATGCATTACACTTCAGTTTCTATCAAAACCCCACCAGACAGAATAAAACTTTTGGGCAGAAAATGCATTACTAGCATAACCATTTAAGCTTCTAACACTTTCAAACCGACAAAATCGAATCCAAAGCTATAAAACCAATTACAGATACACTAAAAAAAGCCTCTATTTAGGACTTCCCAAGTTCAAAAATAAAAAAATAGTTACGATTTTGAATTATAATGCAATAACATGAGCACCAAATTCTAGAACCCAAATACCAATTCATGAAAAAAAAAAATTAAATAAAAAATAGAAGGCAATGAATTTTAAATAAAGAAAAATTGAGAGAGAGAGTACTTGAGGCCCATAAACATCGAAGAAACTGGGACGTTTGTAATCATTGTTGTTGGTGTTGTTGTTTGAGCTATCTTCCTCGGAAGCTAAAGCTTCGCATTTATCGTGGGAAGAAGGCATGGCCTCTGTGAAGCTTAACAAACCCAACTACATTGAGAGACAGACAGAGCGATACAAAGGCGACGTGGAAGACTTACAAACCCTTTTATTTTGTTTGGGCCGACCGTAGAAGAAAGAGCCTGAGACCCAAAACTTAAGTTGGGCTGGGCTGGGCTCGACATTTGCGAGTGTTGTGGTACTACTATCCAGAATGGGGATAAGAATAACCTTAATCAGCGTTAGTGTCAAGTTGATGACAGGTTGTGGGCTGCTAAACAGCCCCCATATAGTTTAGGAGGACTCCAGAATGTGCACAACTCTTCACAAATATCAACAGGTTGTGGGCTGCCAAACAGCCCCCATATATAGTTATCAGAGGAGTCCAGAATGTGCACAACTCTTCACAAATAGAGAGAGAGAGAGAGAGAGAGAGAGAGAGAGAGAGAGAGAGAGAGAGAGAGAGAGAGAGTGCGAGTGCGAGTGCGAGAGGAGGATGTCGTCTCGGCAATCTCGGTCACTGGTGCAGCCCATAGGGCAAAAGAGGCTGACGAACGTGGCGGTGGTGCGATTGAGAAAGCACGGCAATCGCTTCGAAATCGCTTGCTACAAGAACAAGGTCCTATCATGGCGTTCTGGCGTGTAAGCTTTCTCTATCTCTCACTCTCAGCCCCAATATTGTTTTACTTTTTTTAATCAAACCCAAAAAAAAAAAATTATTATTAAAACAATGGTTTACAAGAAATGTTTGGCAAACTTGTGGTGGTGTTGATATTTTGTGGATATAAAGGAAACTTGTTTAATAGGTTGTCTTTTTATTTTGTGTTTAGAGCTTTTTTGAATTTTGTTTAGTATCATCAAAGGCATTAACATTTTTTCGTAGAAAGAATTTAAAAAGTGGTAATGATATGTTTTCGGACAGAGAGAAAGATTTGGATGAAGTGCTGCAGTCACATACCGTTTACACAAATGTTTCGAAAGGTGTTCTTGCCAAGACAAAAGATTTGGTGGCTGCATTTGGTTCAGATGATCAGACCAAGATTTGTTTGGAGGTCAGTGAAATGAATATCGTTCCAGTTATTTATCGGGTTCCATTATTGTTGTAAATATGTGGTTGACTCGTAAGCTTTGTTGTTGTAGATTTTGGATAAAGGAGAGCTTCAAGTGGCTGGGAAGGAGAGGGAATCGGTGTTGTCCAGTCAGTTTCGGGACATTGCAACGATTGTTATGCAGAAAACCTATAATCCTGAAACTCGACGCCCTTACACTATTAGCTTGATTGAGAGATTGATGCATGAAATTCATTTTGCTGTAGATCCACATAGAGGTTCGAAGAAGCAGGTAATTTAATGTGATTTTGGCTGTATCTTACATAAGAATTTATAGTTTTATACTTGTATGGAGTTCACTATGTGCCTGATAGATGTGAATTCTGGCTGTATTTGTGAGAATTAAGTTTGTTATTAGTTGTGGTAAATACATAATGGATAGGAAAAAGATTAATGAATCCTAGAATGGGTCTCCGGGTCTCCCAGTTTGAAAATTAGTGCTATCGTCTGAGGATATGTGGCTAATACTATTTCTTATGCAGGCTCTGGAAGTTATTCATGAGCTTCAGATGCACTTTCCAATAAAACGGTCTCCAATGAAATTGCGGCTCACAGTTCCTGAACATGAATTTTCATCTCTTTCGGAGAAGCTGACTGCCTGGAATGCTAGCATAGTTTCAAAAGATCAATCTGGAAGTCAGCTATCAATTGTAAGTCCCAAGTATTTTCCTTATTATTTGGCAACTTAATTTCCTTAAGTGCATTAGAAACTGATGTGCCTATAAGCATTCTACTTTACTGAGTCACGCACATTACAATGGTTTATGCACTGCCATTGTGGGAGTAATTGTGAAATTTCTTGCATTTGATTGTTGTGCAGATTTGTGAACTGGACCCTGGTTTTTACCGTGACTGTGAAGGGGTATTGATGAATTTGCATGGAAGATATGAAGTTCTTGCACTCTCTGTGCATGCAGAGGGTGACGCTGTTGTCGATCAATATGATGATCACGAGGATGAACCGTCACGCTCACTCAATGAATCCTCTGATTCTGATGTATCAAAGAAAAAAGAAACTACGAATTCTGTCTTATCAACGAAGGAATCAGCTGAGCCTGTGCTAAAACTGAGCGAGAAAATGCAAAACCAGAGCATCTCTACGGGGAATGGAAATGCTGCAGGCGATGGAAAGCAAAACAGATGCAGCACATGCAATGTATTTGTGGGTGATTCCAAGCAGTATAGGGATCACTTCAAGAGTGAGTGGCACAAGCATAATTTAAGACGCAAAACCAGACAACTCCCTCCTCTTACTGAAGAAGAATGTGCAGCTGACATTGAAATGGGTGACTCAAAGTCCGATTTGAAGGATTATTCATTCTAATGGAGATTAAATGTAAAATTTTGAAAGCCTGAGATAGTTGGTTACTCTGCAAATTGATTTACGTGATCTGACATATATCTCTTTGTTTACTCAAAACCAATGTATACTGGACTTAAATTACTCTACAATTTTGTATGGAAAAATCATCTCGTGTGTATATGGTTCCCTGGTGACCTGGGTTTCATTATTTAATGGTAGTAGTTTTTGCGCTACTATTTTGTAGATTTGCACTCTCGTTTTTGTACTTTTGCTTGTCTTTTTGTTTATTCAATTACCAAAGCACTAAATGGATAGAGAAAAAGCCCGTGTTTTTTTTTTTGGATAAATGGATATAACAGAAGTTCATTTTCACAAAAGGGCACCTAATAAATGATAGGTGCGTACAAATCTTATGTGGAAGGAGAGCAACGCCCATAGCTGTGTATGTCAAATGGACCCCCTGAACCTGTAGGTATACTATGCAAATGGGCTCCCAAGTTTCTGTGTATGCCAAATTTGCAATGCTGGAACCATGAACTGAAGTTGTTGGCAAATTCTAGTCTCAGAGCCGGGAAGAATGCATCGCAAATGGCAACAGCAAAGAATATTCAGCATTTGTTAATTGCAACTCTTTCTACAAAATGGGCAAACAATTAATAGCAAATACTTAACAAAAGTTCTGTTTTACCTACCAAAATGATGGAGTTTCCACTGGATTTAGTCAGATACAAATGAAAATGAGATCATTTACCATGAGGCTTTCATAGCTCTTGAAGATGTGACCTTTGGTCGCATCAGGTAGTCCTTACCATTCCGGAAAGAACTATTTATGTTGTAATGAACTTCTGAGGCTGCTTGCTGGAAAAATAAGCAGTAATATGCAACAAGGATTGCTTATCTGAACAACTTATCAGAATCTATGTTCAAGAAAAAAAAAAAAAACTTTTATTATAAATTTTAAAATGTTTGGGAAGATCATGAAGGTGTACATCTTGAATTTATGAGATCAATGGAAAACATATCTGAGTGTATAGAAATGGAAAAGTAAATGTATGATGAGTTATCATAATTCACTCCTGAAACAGTTACAACTGAATTCGTTTATGCATCATATCTATCTTCATCACCCAGATAAATGCAAGAAGACCAAATCAGTTTTGCTTTTCAATTTGTCTGTCTGCTTTCCATATATGAAATTAACAGGTTATGGTGAAAACAGATATTAACACAATTAAGTAAGTGCGCAATGATTTGCAGAGAGACTGTATCTTCACATAGATTAGTTGACAGATGGCATTCAAATGAATGTTGAAGCAGACATAGTTTTAGCATTATAGCATTGAATGTCTTTCATCAAAAGTGGAAGGCAGGGCTTCATTAACAAAACCAATGTGCACGAATACTCCTATGAACTATGAAAAATAAGGGGTTTTATCAAATTATACTTTTAACTTTTCATGCCATTGTAATGTCCCCCCAGAACTTTTAGACTATGTTGAATAGCGACCTCTGTTATCTCATACCGTCAACAACAGACGAAAAGTGCATATAATTATCACATGAGAATAATGTATTGTGTTTTCCTAATAACATCAACCTAACATATCCCAACTTTAATCTCCTTGAAAGCAAAGACAATGGAATACCATGAAATCCATCCATGATGAAATGGAAGAGTGCATTTTCTATGCAGATACAAAAAATGATTAAATACGATGGATGGTAAGAGACACAGAAGATAAAAGATACAACCAAAATTATAAAACAACTGATTTTCTTCATTGATTTTCAAAGGTTACCACAAATAGTCAAAATGTCACTAAAAATCTCAATCAGTTATATCAAAACAAAGTTTAGCCTCATCCCAAGGACCATTGATTTCAAACTTGTATTCCTGCATCCGAATAAGCCAATATGGGCAAACCACAGTTACAAAGATCAACAACCCTAACAACATCACAAAAAGCAACAAATGCAGGGTGTAAACAAAAGCCAAGGTGGCAATCATCAGACCAAAAGAAAACCAAAGGTGCAAACGGAAGGAATACTTCTTGATACAGTAAGTAACCAACGGAGCAAAAAGGAAAACTTGCAAAGAGAAAAGCATGATGGCAAAAACAAGCAGCCTTGACCGAAGGCACGAAGCTATGAAAACCGAGGCCACAACAGAGGCATTTAAAGAAATGCAGCTTCTCAAGGTCGGATTGTGTAGAGCCCCGGGAGCTCGTACGGTGGATCCAAAGTAGTCATGGAGGAAGAGATGGAGCACAAGGAGTGAAACAGTTACTGCCCAAATGGAGTTTAGGCTAATGGAAGTTGTAAGTGTTTGATAAATGGGAGCTAAAACATATAAGCCACTGATGAAAAATGAAATATTGAGCAAGTAATGGAAGAAAAGATTGAGGGAAAGCATTTCTTTGGTTAAAAGGAGAACAAGGAAACCCAATCCGAGAAGAGAGACATCAAGAAGCAAGAGTGAATTCTCATTGAGAATTGATCTGAGGGTGTAGGTCCACACCAAACCAACAAGGGCAACAATGCAGAGGTATTGGGAAATGGAAACAGAATCCAGCATGACTTTTAGAATGTCCCTTTTGACAACATTGGCATTCATGACCATATCTTCAAGAAAAGAATCATCAGTGTGATTGTCATCAAACCCAGGTTGCATTCCTCCATATGCCACTTTTCTCCATCTGGGTCTCGTGGGAGATGTGATCATCAACTCACTCATAAGGGTATCCATCATATACAATCCAAATGCTGAGGAAAACCCAAATATGTCCTGATCAGTTGAACAAATCCCGCCCAAACCCAATTGGGTCTTGCAATCAATTATATTGCAGAGAGAAAATGAAAACTTGCTCTGTTTGGTTTCAACCTGTTTGTTCAAGTATGTGAAACATAGACGACAATGAATAGTAATATGACAAACCAGATACCAACAACAGAAAGAAGAATAACACAATCTGCAGACTTCAATTTAGAACTTTGTTGAAAAGAATTATCACTAAGGATTGGATTTCAATGATTCATATAAAAGAAAGACTGAAAGAGTAATACCTCAAACAGGACGGAGTATCGTTACAAATCCCATCTCCACCGCCTCATGGTTAGGGCTGAGTTGGGTGTTCTCACCACGTAGTTAAGGAGAAATCTTCGGTACACAAAAGCAAAGCAAATAATCAATCTTTGGTTCCAAGATTATAGCAACTAACTGTATAGACTGTATTACTAGTAGGAAAACAAAGGCTGTATAATTTTGTTTGGGTACCGCTATTCCAATCTAATTATTTTATAAAAAATTAGAATTAAATATTAAATATTAATAATTTTTCAATGGATTAAGACATTAATTTTTTTTAGTTTAGATACTAATTTAGAGAAAGACATTTTGAATTAAGTTACAAATCAGTTTGTTATACAGTTGTGACTATTTCAAATTCATAAAAATTCAAAATTTATATGGGTTTAATGTTTTTGATTTAGGATTGGAGTATGAAGTTCTATAACCCAGAAACTGAACATTAAAGTTTAAGTCTTACAAACATTAAAAAAATAACAAATCAATAAAAAAGTTATGACTGTTAGACAGTCACAGCTCGGTATAATCATGTTTTTTAAAATTTGTACCTAAACTAAAATTTAGTATTTAAAATGAAATGACATAAACGATTTGGTAGTTAAAATGAAAAAACACTGTAATTTGGTACCTAAAGTCAATGAACCTTAGTAGCCTCAACAATTTAATCAAATGTTAATTTTTAATTTTATCCTAATGTAAATTGACCATTAAGTACAAACATTTATTTAAAAATATTTTAAATTCTATATATACTAAACGCGCAGAGCAGGTCTACTGTAGTTAGCCTGTAGCTAGAAAATTCAATTTTGCCCCTGCTGTTTCTTTTTTTAGTTGGTTGGCTCTGTGGTTTCGCTGGTTAGTGGGGCCGTTTCAGTCATTTTGCGTCCTTTTTTCTTCTTACCCTCCTTTTTTCCGTTTTTTTACACCCCCTGCCATTACTTTCCTTTTCTTCTGTTTCCTCTTCCACTCTTTTTTTTTTTTGATCTGCTTGCCATTCTGATAATACCAAGGTTGGGTCTACCCTTTTTGTCATTCACCCTGATTAATATTAGAAAGCCCAAAACCCAGTAAACACTGGAACACCCTCATCTCACGCGCCTCTCTCTCTCTCTCTCTGTTCTCTTCGTTCTCTCTCCTTCCGCCCCCTTTATCCGGCCGTATCTCCACCGTCCGGCGACGTATGCCGGTGATATAGGTCCCGATTTCTTCCTCTTCTTTTCCTCTTCATTTCCATGGTATTTGATTAACCCATAAATTATGCCAAAACTCGAAAAGACACCCAATCCCGATCGAGTCCCCCGGAGGCAATCCGTCAATTCCGGCTGAATTGGGATGTGGGACCGGGTGGGTTTTGTTCCTCCCATCGTTCTGAGGATGATGGTGTCTTCAAATTTCTCAACCGACCGCCTTGCACGGAGTTTCGAGGCGAAGAAGCCCAGTGGTCTTCCGCCGCCGATTTTGGCGATTCCGGCGACGGATGGTGATGATTTTGGTCGGGTTTTGCTCCTCTCTTCCAGGCCTTTCTATTGGTGTACTTGGTCTAAGTCAATTGGTTCCCGAAATGAAAGCTCCAATTCAACGCTAGCTTCGCCTCTGCCACCGTCACCTGCGACGGCTCCGGTGACTTTACGCCTCAGGTTTTGTGTGAGTTTTACTCCTCTTTGTCTACTCTGTCTGATTGTTGGATCGAATTGTTCAATTGGTTGTGGAATCTGTATTTCTAGGTTTTGTACCCACTGCCACCACAATTCCCGCCGGCGCCGATGACTTGATTTTTGTGTTTTAATTTTAGGTTCCCATACTTCCTTGGATTTGAAGATTTGGTTTCTTTTTTGGGGTAAGGTATGTTTTTTTTCGCTGGTTTTAGCTTTGGTATGTTTCTGTTCAACTTTTGACTCTCAAGGTTTTGGTTGATTTCTATAAAAAACATTTGAATCATGCCTTAGTGAGTATCATCAAATTCACAAAATTTTGGGGTACAATAATGACTGAGTTTTGCTTATTCCCTTTTTCACTGCAGATATATTGCACTAATGGAGATTTGCTTCACCAGGCTTCGTTCTATTCTGAAGAAGACTCATTTGGTAAGCAATTTCAGACATTATTATTTGAATTGTTTTTGTTTTTAGTACAAATGATTTTTCAGTCTTTTAAAATAGGCAGTTTGGTTTGGTTAGATACAAGTTAGGAATTGTAATTAGATTGGTTGAAATTAGTGGTATATATAGTTTTATTTTCGTTTATTTGACTGCTGGTTTTGAAGTGCTTAATTAATTTTAATTTTATTGTTGCATTGAGATCTCTCAGAAAATATCAACAAAAGTGAAAGGATAATATATATTATTGTTTGTATGGATTGGTAACTTGGATTTCTGTTAAAATCCAAAATCCTAAACTAGAACCCTCTGCCCCTGTGACCTCTGCTGTCTATGGCTCCGGTGACCGCTATTTTAAGTGTTTGTGATGGATTGAAATTGGTTGATAGCTTGAGAACTCTGATTTTGTTTGTAGCCACTGACCGGCTTGAGCTAGATTGCATTGAGATATGTTAATTTCCTAGGTGAATGAACATGGTTTAAGTGAATTTAGTTTAGGTTGGTACGCTGATCTAATTGGTAATTACATGATTGAATTGAGATGTTTTTCCTGTTAATGAAATGACTAGATCATTCTTGATTTAAGAATTATTTGATGATGTTCTGTTATTAATTGAATAATCGGATTATTATGGACTGCTAATGGTAGCTGATTGTAGACTTTGAGCCGCTACATCTCCATGCATACAATGAGAGTCCGTCTTCAAATTTACTTTCATGACTTTGAAATAGACATTATTCTATAATTCCGATATCATTATTCTAATCTTTTAACAATATTATCAAGTTTACTAAACTTATTAATCACTATAGGAGTTATAACGTTTACTAAGTTGTGGCACCAACGCAGGTTTCTCACCCAATCTTCTCCATTTCAATTACTCACACTTCCAAAATCAATCAAGCCCCAAATTAAAGGCAAGCTTTGAAGGTATTCTCTATTTTCTTTTTCTTTTTCTTTTTTTTCTTTTCGGCACCTCCAATTGCATCTATTAGTGAGTTATTCATAAATCCATAATTTCTTCCTACGCTGATGTGGTATTTTTGGAATAAATAACATAATTATGTGGTGTTTGATTTTGTTTATTTGGTGGGTGTTGCCCACAAGCAGCTTGGTCTTCAATGTCTGTAAGCCTCAGGCTCAAGGTAAAGTCTCCACTTTTTTCTCTCTTCTGATCTCTCTACAATTTGTATAGATTAATTGGTACTGTCTCTGTTCCTAATTTCTCTTGCTCTTTTAAAACCATTTTAGGAAGCTGTTTTGATCATTAGGGTGACTAAATCTTCTACTATTTGATAAAGATTTGGATTTAACAATCTAACAGAAAATTGTGAGCTAAACAAATTATTTTTAGGCCAACATTGTTTTCAGAAAAAAGCATGTACTCCACATCATTTTCACAAAACATGTACATGGAAACTTTGCATATATTTTCTAATCACTACTCAGCCCATTCAATTCCTATTAAAAAATATCATAATGTTAGTTAAAAATTGAATTGATACTACATTCAACTACCAACTGTTGTTCAATCCAGAGACTAATCTCAACTTATTAAATAATCTATATGCATTTTACAATTTGACAATTCATATACACTTAACAAATAGCATACTCTAATTTTTCAGCAAAACAGAGAAGCATCCACTTGCAGGAGACAACAAAGAGGATGATCAGCCCAGCAACACTGAACAAAAATTTCCTCAAACCCATACATTCACCTATGCAGATCCATAAAACAACTTTTCAACAATGAATCTTGCTCTTTTGTTATGTATCACATACAATTATATAACCAAGTGTTGTAATATTTTTTGCATGTTGTTTGCTTTAGTAAGATATCAACAATATCTTAATATGACAACCAGCATAAAAAACATACTATCAACCACCATTTTGTAACTTTAAATGCATCATCAGCAACATTGATGCTCGAAACATGTTTATTAAATTTTGTTAATTTAATTGAAGTTAAAACTCAGTTCTGCAGGTTTGTCAATATCTTCACAATTTCATACTTGCATGGACTTCTAGCGCAATTGAGTTGATAGACTATTTGGCCATTTTTTAATTATAAGTAATTTTTTTATTTATTGACTTGAAATAGTTAATTTCTGCTTCTTTTTATGATTGTATTATGATGTCATATATGAATTGCACAAGCATAGCTATAACTTGGTTAGATAGAATATGAATTTTACAAACCTTAACTACATTTCCAAAACTTTCAACTTAAATTTTATAACGCTCAAACATATTTTATAATTTTTTCAGACCCGCAGCATCGCGCGGGCACAAACGCTAGTTAAACCTATACCCAACACAACACTAACATTTATTTTAAATTAAATAAATTGAAGTATTTTCATTAAACTAAAAAAATATGTTTCTCAATTAAAATTGGATTTTTTTCATCTTAATTATTCAGTATTTCTCCAAAAAAAAAAAAAAAAAAAAAAAAAAAAAGCGAGCCACCCACGTCTCATCCCCACAACAACCCAGCACTCTGCCACCGCCTCCTTCTTCTCCCTTAGCCCACCGATAGCCCCTTCATTCTGTCACCTCACTACAGACAGAGAAGATCGGAAACCCTCTACCTCGTCCCTCTCTCTTTCACACTCTCTTTATCAATTTGCAGAACCACCATAACAGAGCAAGCTAGGGAGGCGGTGGTCTCCGTCCTCAGATTTGGGTATAGAAAGTAGGAATCGTTTCATGGTGCAATTTGTGTGGATCTATCTCTCTATCAATCAAACGTTTGTTCTTTTTTTTTTCCTTTTGATTTGGTTAATTTTTTCAAATACAAATTGTAATTGCCACATATCTTTGATATAAATAATATATTTTGGTCTCTTCAAATATGAATTGTGGCATTTTTCTATTTGATTTTTATGATTTGTGAATGAATCTCTTTTAGTTGATCTATATAAATGCATGAATGCCCAAATCCCTTTGTATATGAATTTTAAGTTTCTTCAACAATATTTTTGTTCAAATGATTGAAGACATCTTTAACACTTCTCTTGAATGGATCTCTGTTATGCCATTATTGATACCCAATTTGGTGTTGGATGGTGGCGGTGGTGGTGGTGGTGGTGATGGGTGTTGGATATAGAAAATAGGAATTGTTGGGTGTGTTTATTGGGTTTTGATAAGGGTAATTTTGGAGACAATAAAACGACACGCGAAAATTAAAGATGATCAAACATAACAAGACATAAAAGCCATATGCTAATTTTCCACCCCCCTCTCGTGCCCACATATGCTCAATAAGATCGTTTCGAAGATTAATGTGTGTGTTTTTATTTCGAACATGCCTATATCAAACCATTGAGAAAGTGTTTGGGTCGTAACGACTCGCCACAAAATTACGTCTTATGGATGTAGAGCAACCCAGTTATGGTGGAGGCTCGGCACTAGGTGTTCCTTCTTGGTGATCGTAATCCCCAAGGTTCCGTCTTATTGGCAGTGCATCTTCATCATCCGAAACTCATTCGTGCTCCACGATCAAGTTGTGCAAGATGATGTATGCCTTCATGACGTATGATAAGACATTCACGTTCTAAGACTGGGCAGCTCCTTTGACAATTTCCCAACGCGATTGTAGAATCCTAAATCCTATGTCCACATCCTTTCTATATGCTTCTTGCCTTTTTGCAAAGTGTGCATTCTTGCGGTTGCCTAGCCACATAATAGTCTGGAAAAAAGTTGCCCATTTTGGGTAGATCTCATCTGCAAGGTAATATGTCATCTCGTATTTACGCTCATTAATGGAGAAATTAACCTCAGGAGTCTTTCCATGATATAGATCCTGGAAGATTGACGATGCAAAATAGACATTGAGGTCGTTCTTACCCCCTGGCATCCCAAAATGCGCATGCCATATCCATATGTCAAATGAAGCCACATCCTCTAAGATCAATGTTGGTTTGCTCACATGCCCTTTATATCTTCTATCCCAAGCAGTGGGGCAGTTCTTCCACTCCCAATGCATGCAATTGATGTTCCCGATCAGATCAGGAAAGCCACGTGACTTTTTATGGCGTAGCAGCCTTTGCATATCGACAGGTGTTAGTGCACAGAGGTATTCTGGTCCAAAGATGTTGACCACAACCTTGCAGAATTTCTTCAAGCACTTAAGTGTCATGGATGCTCCCATTCTGCACAATTCTTCGTAAGCGTCACCAGCCACGCCATATGCTAGTTGACGCATAGCCACTGTCGTCTTTTGCTCCGTGGATAACCCATCATGACCGGTGGCATTTGCTTTGTGGATGAAGTAAGGGTCGAAATTACATACCCCCTATTGGATCCTATCAAAGAGGGAAGGGTACATTCTGTATAGCCTCCGAAAGAAATGGACATCGTAGGCTGGGTTAAGGGCGAAGTAGTCTAACCAAAGTCGTTGAGAGCCTTCAACCGACCGTCGATACACATATTTACGCCTTATCCTCTCTTTCATATGCTCCTCAGTTGCGCTTTCTTCCTCCATTTGGGTGTACACAACAATGAAATTTGCAAGATTGCAATCCTCCTCATCACTAAAACCATGCAAGTAAGGATCCATTGAGAAGGTGTTTGATGTTCAGTAAAAGATAGTATTTAGAATGAAAAAGTGTGTATGAGGAGATGAGAGTTGTGGGTGAGGAGTGTGTAATATCGTTCTCTTTATAATGGTTGAAATGGGAGGTAGATAAGAGTTAGTTGAAGAGTTAGATGGGAGATAGATAAAAATTAGTTGGGGAGTTGGATGAGAGGTAGAGGAGAGTTAAGTGAGACATAGATAGGAGCTATATAGAAGTTATGTGAGGAGGTAAATGAGGAGAAAGTGGGAAGTAGATAGTATGTAGAATTCAAAATAGCAAGTTGACATGATATTAAAATTTGGTTATAAAACAAAAAATATTTAAATATATTCAATATTATATTAAATATCTAATTAAAATATTTACAATGATATAATTATTAAAATAATCTAATTTATAAATCTTTTAGGAAGAAACTTTAATTTTTCACATTTCCTATACGACTTATTTCTCTTAAAATAATTTCATTTACATTACTAATCCATCTCCATGCCATATTTCTTCTAACACGCATGCGAATGGGTTTTTTTTTTTTTGTTTATTGTGCAAACGTCAATATTTTGACACAAACTGTGCGTCTCCAAAACTTTTTCAAAGGTGCCTATATAATTAAATACCATCTCATTATAAATTTTCATTTGTATAGATAATCGGCTCGAGATTGAAATGACAATAAAGAAGCTAGAATGCATGTAAATAAAATTTTAGAAAAATAATATATTTAAGAAGCTAGAATGTTCACTACTATGTGCCCAACTTTATAGATTTACAAACACATGCTTCGATTGACAATCGGTGAGATGATTTTAAATTACATAATAGATCTTCATATTTATTCTTTATTCTTTTTCTTTTACTATACCGTAAGTGCTTATTTATGTCAACCTACCTTTTCACAATAGAATTGTTAGTAAATTAGCAAAAAGCCATAAAAAATTGTTTCACTTAAAACCCATGTAAAAGATCTATTTATTTTCAATATTTGGCTCATATTAAAGATCTAATTAAAATATTTACAATGATATAATTATTAAATAATCTAATTTATAAATTTTGATTTATTAAAATAGAGGAGTGCTCTAAAACTAACTAGTTAGCAAGTTAATACGAAGTTAACCTTGCTTTTGGACTACCACATAACTAATCTCATAATCCGAACAATCAATTATTTAGGCCATATTTCAAATATCATCATTGCAAAAAATCAATTAAATCGAAAATCATTTAGTCATCTAATTGAGATCTGTTGATGCTCAAAAATGGTAAAGCAGTCAACGTCGAGTCGAACCACGTGGACCCGTTGACCTCCCACAGAGTGGATGACACGTCGAAGTGTGGCAGGAACAGTTAACTGGGTCCGACTAGTGAATAGTGGAGAAAGAATGATATCCAAAGCACCCTGCGCAAGTACACAAAAGTGAGCGGGAAGGACACCGGTATGGTGCCGGCCAAAGCTCATCCGACGCTCAAGTCAGTGTTCAGAGAGATCTGAGAGCAGAGTGAGTGAATAGTATAATATTGATTGAAAATCGTCCTTTTGTGATCAGAAAATACCCCTTTTATAGTACCTTTGGAAGAGTGTCAACCAATTCGGTGATGACACGTGTCCCTTGTGATAATCCGCAATGCGGGAGCACCACGTGTCACCTGTCTCGGGGATCTGAGTGAGTTGACACGGGTCGGGGGCCCAAGAGGTTTGAGCTTGGGAGGCCGAAACCTAAGAGGTCAAGCCTAGGAGGCCGGAGCCTATGGGGCCGGAGCCTATGAGGTCAAGGCCTAGGAGGCCGGAGCCTAGCAGGGGCTTAGCTTTTGGGTCTAGGCCCAAACGACATGATGTTAAGCCTTATGTGACTTGTCGTTATGCCTAGATGATTAATCATACGAACAAGATCAAATAAATAAACAACCAGTGTTTTCGATAAAAGCATATAAATGGTGGTTGTTATAATCAAATGACTAAATGACTTCCGATTTTGGAGATTTTTTACAAGGATGATCTTTGAAGTAGGGTCTAAAAAATAGACGGTTCAGATTTTGAGATTACATTGTGCGGTGGGCCCAATAGGGTGGTTAGCTTTGTTTTAATTTACTAACCAGTTAGTTTTAAAGCATTCTTATATTAAAATATATATGAATATATTAAAGGATAAACATATTAACATTTAGCTATAGATGGTGACTTTTGCTAAATACACATCTGAAGAAGATGGTAACTTTACAACCATTTGTCAAACCATGGAGGCAAAGTACAAAAAGTATTGGGAACATGTTCCTTATACTTTTTGTTTTGGTGTGATAATGGATCCTAGGATTAAAGTAAGTGGTTTAGAGGTAATACTTGGTTGAAATTGAAAAAAATTTATCTATTACTCTACCAATTACAATATCCATGATTCAGAAAACTTTGAATGATACTTATTTGTTGTATGAGAAGAAATATGCTATTGTTGGTGCACAAGTTACACAAGCACGCCTACCTTTTTCTTCATCTACTTCTACTTCTACTTCTACTTCTTCTAGTAGTGAAGTTGTTTTGGGCATGCTTGCTAGTAAAGGAAAACAAAATTCTGGGAGCACTTGCAATGAAATTTTCAGGTACTTGGATACAAATTTTTTTGAATACGTGACTGAGGAAGAAAGGAAAAGTGTGATATTTTGACTTGGTGGAAAGCACATCAAAATAGTTTTCCTGTGCTTTCCAACTTGGCACGTGATATGCTAACAACTCTAGTGTCTACAGTAGCAATGGAATCTGCTTTTAGTGCAGGTGGTCGTATGCTGGATGAAAAGAGAACGAGGCTAACTCCTGAGATTTTGGAGGCCCTTATGTGTGTAAAGGATTGGGATGATTCAAATTTTCGAGCTCAAAGTTTTGTAGATGGAGATCTTGCATATTATGAAGATGATGACACATATTCTGTATCCAACGATGAAAGCCAGCCGATAAATCTGTCATAAGTTTTTGTATTTCTTTAGTTTTTTTTTTGTCGTTAATATTCATTTTTCTCTTTCTAATTTTACTGTAATTTTGGAGGTAAAAATTTTAGATTGGTTTTCATTTATGCTTGTTTTTATGTTTACACTTAAATTTGGTCAATTGCAGCAACAGAAGCACAACACTAGTGATGTGTTAGACATGGCTTGGTTGGCAAAGAAGGCTATGCAGAGGTGTACAGAGGAACTCTAAAGGATGGTGAGGAAATTGTTGTGAAAAGGCTCACAAAAGCTGCCACTGATGATTGGAAAGATAAGGAGTTTTTTAATGAGATTGGAACCATTGGCCATGTGATGTTGCTTCTCTTCTTCATGGTAAACATATACTAATCATGTTCTCTTATTTGTTATCACCAAAACTTATATTTGGACTAATTATTGGTTTTGTTTTTCTGGGTTATTTTCTTTTTTCTGGATTAATTTTTTCTCACATATTTCTTTGAAAATTCTTGTTGTAGATGAGAATTTGCCACCTATGGATTGGAAAACATGGTATAAGATAGCTATTGGGACAGCTCGAGGCCTCCATTACTTGCCCAAGGGCTGCCAGAGAAGGATAATTCATAGGGACATTAAGTCCACAAACATTCTATTGATTGCAGATTTTGAACCGCAAGTAACACATATAGAAGTATAGAACCATTGTTTCTTGTGCCTTTTCTTGATCAAGACCAAAATGTTCATTTGAAGTGGGTTCAATGCATTGAGTTTGATGTTTATTTGTTGTTTTTGAATTATCACATATATCTGATTTTGGACTAGCAAAATGGCTTCCTATGGAATTTGGATACTAATCAGTCAATTGCTCCAAGTGAAATTGAATCACTGCCAAAGTGATTGCGCGCTGATGTTATATATATATATATTGTGCAGGCACTTGGCTCCAAAGTACTATATGAATGGGATTGTGGATGAGAAAATAGATATGTTTGCTTCTGGAGTTATTTTATTAGAGCACATCTCAGGCAGGAAACCAATGGATAAAAGGGTGGTAAAGCATGCTTACAAGGTGTTTCAGCAACAAGAACTATAGGATCCTCATAGCTAGGGGTTTTAGCTTCAGTTTCCTGCATTATTCTAGTTGCAATTTGTTTTAGCTTTTTTTTTTTTTTTTTTTTTTGTGTATCTCTTTGCTTTCTTTATTTTCAAATTATGTTGTAGTTTTTTGTGTGGGTTGTGTGGCAGGGTGCCATCCCCCCTCATCCCTTTTGCTTGTAAGTTGTAATTGTTTTTGCCTTTAGCTTTAAATGAAGTTATTCACCAAAATATCCTAAATAAAAATTTGGATTCCTTAGTTCATTTTCTGTGAAATAAAAAATTAATGTCATCTGAGAAAGCAAAAAAAAAAACATTTTTTTGAAAATAAAAACAGCCTTGTGCTTTGACCCAGGCTCGGCCCATTAACAACCCGACACGAGCACGGCCCGACCCATCACAGGCTCGTGCTGGGCCTAGTGTTTGGAATAAATGGACCGGGCTGAGCCCGACACGATTATGAATAGGGCCAGGCCAAGCACGGCCCGAAGCCCGAATGGCCCGATTTTAAATGGGCCGGGCCGGACTAGCCCGTTTGACACCTCTAGTAATGTACATACTCTAACATATAGTCAATTAATGCACACAAATCCTGCTTTTAACAAAATTAATTCAAGATGAAAAGAGAGTTAAGGATGAAGGTTGTTCTTCAATTTGTTAAGATTTCTTTATCAATAAGCCAAAAAATACAACTTTTTTTTATTCATAAATTTAAACTTCTAATATATTTATTTTTAAACCACAATTCAAGAAAAAATCAAGTATGGAATATTAAATATTGTTCAAACTCAAGCATACCCAAGTAAGGTGTTCAAACGCAAGACACAATTCAAGTTTTCACTCATATATACTCAATCCCTCTTCTTCCTTTTTTTTTTATTTGTCTAGTGTTGAATTCGAGTTTCTATGGCAACAACAAAGCGAACATTTTTATGTATGAAAATTGTTAAGAATTGACTTCGGAATCAATACCCAACCCATGACAAAAAAAAAAAATATATCATTCAGCCAAGCTTTCCGCCGCCCACCCCACCAACTAAAGTACTTCTTCAGTTCTTCTTTTAGCTCTGAATCTCACTACTAGATTCTAATTTCAATTCAAGTTTTCACTCATATATACTCAATCCCTCTTCTTCCTTTTTTTTTTTTTATTTGTCTAGTGTTGAATTCGAGTTTCTATGGCAACAACAAAGCGAACATTTTTATGTATGAAAATTGTTAAGAATTGACTTCGGAATAAAATATGTGATGACTTTCTTGTAGATTGTATGGTTATGCACATTGAAAGAGATCTTATTGATACTATTAGTTATGATTACGTAATTGATGACTTTTATGTTGTGAAGAAACACATGGCTCAATTTAAATAGTGTTATATTGTATTTGCATTACATGTTTCTTTTTATTGTTTGTTCTTGTTATGAATATGCATTTTGAGAAATAAGGTTCATTACATCCCCTTTAACTAGGTGTATATTTTGGTTTTTATTAATGAAATTCACTTGTGCCGTCGAGTTTTATTTGATAATAATTATAAAAGTGATTTAATAGGTTGTGTAAATTTGAGAAATGTCATAAAAACAAATAACATGTTGTTGAAAGTTCGCAAAAAAATTTCACTAAAAAAATTTCACTAACTATAATGAGAAACTAGCTTGGAAGTTCAGCCCACCTCATTTTAAAATCCTGGATACGCCCCTGGATATGCGTACCGTGTGTGTGAAAATTTTCTAAAGAGTATATATATAAAAAGTAATCTTCTAGGGAGAAACTTTTTTCACATTTCCTATACGTCTTATTTCTCTTAAAATAATTTCATTTACATTTCTAATCCATCTCCATGCCATGTTTCTTCTAACACGCATGCAAATGGATTTTTTTGTTTTTTTGTTTTTTTTTTGTTTATTGTGCAAACATCAATATTTTGACACAAACTGTGTGTCTCCAAAACTTTTTCGAATGTGCATATATAAGTACCATCTCATTATAAAGTTTCACTTATATGGATAATCGGCTAGAGATTGAAATGACAATAAGAAGCTAGAATGCAAGTAAATAAAATTTTAGAAAAATAATATATTTAAGAAGCTAGAATGATCACTTATATGTGCCCAACTTTATAGATTTACAAACACATGCTTCTATTGTCAATCGGTGAGATGATTTTAAATTACATAATAGCTCTTTATATTTAATTCTTTATTCTTTTACTATATCATAAGTGCTTATTTATGTCAACCTACCTTTTCATAATAGAATTATTAGTAAATTAACAAAAAGCCACAAAAAAATCTTTTCACTTAAAATCTATGTAAAAAATTTATTTATTTTTAAACCACAATAAGTGGCTCAAAACTAAATTTTTTTCTTGACGACATATGTAAAACTCATAGGCTCCGTTTGTTTCACACGACTGTTTTGGTATGGAATAACTATAAGGATTGACATGGACTGGCTTGACATAGACTAAGCTAGCTAAGAACTGTTTTATGTTTTGTGCAGTGTAGGACTAACAAGCTGGACATCTGAGATTTCCTTTAACTAAAATTTCAAGTGGGTACTTAATTTAGAGGGAGCTGCATAGGCAATCTACGAGGGTGGCTGGGCAACGTGCAGTGGCTGGGCAAGCTGTCGGAGAGCTGAAGCTGCGGAGGCGATCGATGAAGGTGGTTGGGCAAGCTGCCGGAGATTTGGAGCTGCGGAGGCGATCGACGAAGGTGGCTGGGCAAGCCGCCGGAGAGCTAGAGCTGCGGAGGCGATCGACGATGGTGGCTGGGCAAGCTGCCGGAGATCTGGAGCTGCGGAGGCGATTGACGAGGGTGGCTGGGCAAGCCGCCGGAGAGCTGGAGCTGCAGAGGCGACTAGTGGCAATGCTGCTGGCAGTGGAGGGCGTCACAGGGAAGAGGTTCAGTGATGATGATGAGGCAAGCTAGCCAAGGAGGTTCTTAGCTAAACCTCCACTTTTTGATGGGTTTCACTAAACCCACCCGAGAAGGTTCATTTAAGTTAAAGAGGATTTACTAAGCCCACTTTTTTAAATCTTAAGCTCACCAAACATAGGCTTCAGGTCTTAACTTAGCCAATTTCTTTTAAGAAGGTGAAACAAACGAGGCCACATAATTACATTTTATCTTATTATGATGCAGTATATAAAAAATTATACTTTATTTTGTTATGATGTAGTATATAACTCTTATATAGTTACACTTTATAATTTTGTAAAATTATACTTTATTTGAATAATTTAGTATTGTTTTAATGTTTAAGCATTTAGAATTTAAGTTTTATGATTTCATATTTAGAATTTTAGGACTTTAGTCTTAAATTTTAAAGACTATACAATAAAAGAATTCAAAAATTAATTTAACTAAAATTTGGATATGCTTGAATACCTAATTTTGGCATGCTTGAGTTTAAATAGTATTGAATGCTTCATATTTGATTTTTCTTGAATTCTAACTTAGAAATATGTTTTGTGCCTTAAAAATAAATAAATTAAAATTTTGAGTTTATGACTAAAAAATATTATATTTTGTGGCTTATTAATAAATAACTCTTATAAATAGTATCCAAGTATTCAAAATTGGTATATAACCAAGACTTATATGGATAAAGAATGAGACTGCAAAGTCACATACATGTAAAGTACATGCATTCCTATAAATAACTAAATAATATGTATAGGAAACGAAATATAATTGCTGATTTTATGCCTTCAGTGGGGTTTGGTCTGCCTTTGGTTTACACTTTATACTACAATCTGCCTTTGGCCCCCAAAAAAAAAAAAAAAAGAAGTGGGAAAAGAACAATCTAAGCATATATAAACTCAATGACTTTTACACATTAGCTAACAATCCGCAATATATATTTTCTTGCAATAACTTCATAAACTTAAAATTCTAACGGAAAATTTTAAAAAAGTTAATAAAAGTGTGTAAACCTATATCACCCCATAAATGTAGCATATATACTAAATGTGACTTAGATACTTTGTTGATATATATACAGTTCCATAATCTTTTTTCTTCAGCTGTTGTGTTGTTTGACTGATCTTGCAACAATTCCCAAAACCTGATAGTGCTGCTATTTGCACACCCTGTTTTTTCTTTTTGCACACCCTTTTGTAAAAAAAAAATCAAAACTAAAAAAAAAAGACACACTTACCCCTCACCCAACACACCCTAACTCAATTGTTTCTCTTTTGCACACCCCATCAACAAACAAAAAAAAACACACACACCCCCTTCATCTCCCTCACCCGACCACACCCACCGGCCACCCACGCAGCACCCACCTCCTCCCTCCCCTCCACCAAGCCCAGCCCCGTCGCACCCTCCTTCCAGCCCCGACCCAGCCCACCTCCTTCCCATTCATGCACCCAGCCCGACCTCCTCCCTCCCCTCCACCAAGCCCCAGCCCAACCACCTCATTCCCCTCCACCCAGCCCGACTTCCTCCCTCCCCTCCACCCAGCCCCGGCCCCACCGTGCGCCCATCCCCACCGTGCGCCCACCACCCTGCTACACCACCCTCCCCGCGNGAGAGAGAGAGAGAGAGAGAGAGAGAGAGAGAGAGAGAGAGAGCGCTGCGCGCGGTGGCTGGAGGGCTGGGGTGGTCGGGGCTGGTGCATGGTGGTGGGCACGGGGGAGATGGGGATGGGGTGTGTGAGTTTTGGGTGTGTGTTTTTTTTTTCTGTTTAGGGAGGGTGTGCAAAAAGAAAAATGGATGGGGGTGTGTGGGTGAGGGAAGGGCCAAATGGTCTTTTCCCTTGAGTTTTTTTTTTTTTTCAAAAAAGGGTGTGCAAAGAGAAATTTAGGGTGTGCAAATAGCAGCACTCTTCCTTTATGTGAGTTTCCAATAGGATAAAGAATATAGTATTCTCCTAGCAAGAGACAAAATAATGAAAATTTCTCCACAATAGTATATGCCAAAAATATGTGCATCTCAAATAGTCCTGAACAACGAATGTTTTCGCCTATCATTGCTTATGCAGCTTCAAAAGTCACCTATGTTCCCTTCACCAGTCACCCTGATAGTAACCATGTTATCTTTTAATACATGCACACACATAAGTTATGAGTCCCAAAAAGCCAAATCCTGCACAGAACAAACCAAACTCTTGAATTACATTGAGAGGGAGAAGGGAGGGAGGGAGAGAGAGGGAGGGAGAAATACTATTAAAAATTTGGAATTGAGGATTCATGATTTAACTTTACTACATTCGGATTCAACCTCCATCTGACCCCAATTTACAGAATTACTGAGCCATATTCTTAAATATACTTCTTTTTCCGCATGAGAGTAGTTGGGTACAATTACAAACAAAGAAAAAAGTTTAATTAAACTAAGAAGGTCCACTGTATCATATTATGACAAACTGCAAGGGAAGATAAAGTACAAACCATTTAACAGAAAATGAGAAGCAGCTCATTTCTTAACATCATTCACAACCTAAAACTTCAAATAAGTAGCAGCGGCCAAAATATTTTCAAACTGCAGAATAAGAGATTGAGGCCAAACACCAATAATAGCATAATTTTTCCTATCAAAAAGTATAATAGCATCATTTTCAAACTGCAGAATAAGAGGTTGAGGCTAGCAATAATGGGCTATTGTTGTATACTAAACATTTGATACCATTAGTAGCATCATTTTCAACCAATTCACAAAGTGTTTCTAACCAATATTTAGACAACGTCAATGGAAGGGGAGAAAATTCACGGCAATCTTTAAACACCAAAGTTAAAGTAAAGCTATACTTGATGATCATATATATACCTTTTTAGCACCAATTTGAATCTGGTTAAGATCCCTTTAGTGTACAGGAAATTTTTTGTAAGGTTGACTGCACCTACAAAAACCCAGATAGTCATAGCAAAGTTCAAAAGAAAAGAAGGGAACAAAAAAAAAAGAATCAGAAATTGTACCAAAGTCAATTTGTGCAAAACACACATCAAAATATGGAGCCTCAAACCATCTTAATGAAAATAAAAAAAATCAACAGAAATTACCCATAAAGGATTTGCATCCACCAATTGAATAAACTTTGTAAAAAGTTTTAAGGAATTGTAAAAGTCATTGGATATGTAGTTTCTGTCCCTCTCTCTCTCTCTGTCTCTGTCTCTCCCCCCCTCTGGCCCCTAGAAGCTAGAAGCCTAGAAGTATTAAAAGGCAAGCGTTCTTTAACACGAAAAGGAGGGAAAGGCTCTGTTAGCATAAAGCTTCTGAAGAAGCTAATCTCCATATTTTTACCTTAATTTCTTTGGCTCTCCTTAGAATATATACGAAGAAGCAAATACTCTGCTCCTTCCAAAAGTGAGCATAGACCTAAATAGTAGTTGCATTAAAGCATCAACCTTTTACATGCTAGTAACACAAAAACATTTGATTTGGCACTCAGCATTTTGCCCCTCTAAAAGAATCTAAAAGTGTGCGTGGACAAATAAAACACACACTACTACAAAATGCAAAAGAAAGAACATCTTGTTTCAAAAATGAAAAAAAGAACAGAAAGAGACAACAATGATTCAATCACTGGCCTTAGTAACAATTTACTAACATAAAATGGGAATGAGATGGAGATGGAGATGGAGATAGACAATAAAACTATGAAAACATTCATGTAAAATTGCATCTAATTCTTATTACATTAAAATTCTTTTCAAATAATAAACTCTCCTTCTCTACCTTACAGTTGAAAACAGACTTTCTTCTTTCCCTCTTTCTTTATCTTTATGTTCCTCTTCTCAACCAATAGTTTTGCATAGGCCTTTATAATCTCATTCATCCTTCCCTGAAACTCCTATAGCATCGAAAGTAATCGCAATTTTTTTGTCAATAACTTGCTGCACTATACTACCTTTAATTTTATAGATATGTTTGTTAATTATGGGCCTTAGGGCTATACGTCTTCTGAGTGTGAGTCCAGGAGATGAGGTAGGCATGCACTTAGACATTTTTATCTTCTATGGAAAGGACTATAGGCAAACCCATAACTGGAAAAAAATTGATAAAGGAAATGCATTCATATTTTTACATTAGAACATAAAGTAAATTGTTGAAACAATATTCGCAATTTTGTTGTCAATAACTTGCTGCACTATACTACCTTTAATTATATAGATATGTTTGTTAATTATGGGCCTTAGGCCTATACATGTCTTCTGAGTGTGAGTCCAGGAAATGAGGTAGGCTTAGACATTTCTATCTTCTATGGTAAGGACTATAGGCAAGCCCATAACTGGATAAAAACTGATAAAGGAAAATGCATTCATATTTTTACATTAGAACAAATAGTAAATTGTTGAAACAGTATAAAAGAAAGACATCCGAACCTCAAGCCTGAATGATTGGTTACTCCTCATATCAATGAAACTACTTCTGGGAAGAAAGCAAAAATGATCAAGCCAGCCTCTAACGGCATGTGTAGGCCTTGGACACATTCAGTTGTCTAACTCCAACTTTCCAAAGCTTTAATTAGGAATTTGAGGTTTTATTTACTCTCAACCATTATATGTGTACTACCTGCAAGTAAAGGGTGAGACAGTTGTGTTTGTAAAAAGATTACCTTCTCAGAAGGAGATCTGAAATAAGATATAAAGAACAAAAAATTACATCGCAACAGACTGAACTAAGCTCAAGGTAATAAACTTACATAGCCAATTCATCAGACAAATTGCAGTCGACATAAATTGTCAAAGAGAACTGAGGCTACCGAGCAAGTACTTGGAGTCTTGTATGTCATGAAAGGATCTTGATTCTGTGTGTCAAATACTATAGGACAGGTTATCACCAACTAAAGTTAACTGCTTTTTGAAACCAAAACTCAAACATGAACAACAAATCCATCTGACAACGTTGGGAGAGAAAGAAAGAAATTAAAAAAAAGAGATAAGTTTAGAAGAATTAGAATGAGATATATATATATAAAGACCTATCTTGAGTACAAAATGACCAAGACAAAGGAGTAAGACAATGTATGGTAGTGATGCGTCAAACACAATGCAAACATATTCACTGCCGATTTATAGTTTGACAGTCAAGTGCTAATCCAATTTAAGCTTGTCAAAAGACTGTTCAACCCCAATATCACAGATTGAAGAAATTAACAAATACAAAGAGATCAACAAATTCAAAACAAAGATAATCACTTTAGAGAAAGAACAAAAAATGAAGAACATAACTCAATGTCTTTAAGAGCCTCACATTGGCCATCGATATGTGTACTGCAACTAAACTAAATTAACATTGAAGCAGTTTGTAGAGTGAGTGGAAGAGAATAAAACAGGCGGGGGATGGAACCTAATAAAAGGGTTAGTGGGCAGCGTTTTGAACTGCTGATAACGTGAAGAGAAACTGGTCTTTCTGTTGTTTGTTTTTTTCAAAATTCTGTAGTTGTTATTTTACCTTTATGTCCTTTTTAAATACATATTGTTAACTATGGGTTTTTTTAAAAAGGGGGGTATTTTAGGATTAATTGAAAATTGTACCACACTCCCCCTTCTCCCTTTATATATATAGATAAAATATTAAAATAAAAATATAACCCAACACTTGCTATTGTGTTCAAGCTTCAAATGCATGACTCAATTCCTTTTTCTCTCTTGAGAGGGTCGGGATATATGCTTACTTACTCAACATCAAATATGATGCATGTTTCAAATGAACCAAAAATAAAAGCATCTAAGAAAGAAAAAATAAAAATCACCTGCTCAGATTTCTCCAGAATGCAATCAGTGCCTCAATTACCAAAGTTCTGGTCTATACTATAGCCAGGAATGTATTCTTCTTAACATAAAGCTGTGGTAACTCTAAAGTGCAAAAAAGCCATATCCCAGCTACTTGACGTGGAGTATGAGTCCCATATAATATGAACCAAAAAATTTGAAGGCCTAAACTGTGGTTATAGATGCATCAGTTTCGCAGTTGTCCATTGACTTCACGCATCAATAACTTGGAGCTATCAACAATGCGTTTGCTTTCATAAACTATATAACTACACAACTCATGCCTGGGTGCTGGCATGAGCGATTCAATGAGGGGATCCGTAATCAAAGATTTACCGCACATCTCCCTGGCTGGCTGAACATGATTCCACCAAAAATCTGAAAGAGCCATTTTCAACACATTCCAATATTCTGCATCCCGGTATAACCTGAATAGGCTACTTCCTTTAGGAGTCCAAACATAGAAATCCATCCAATCCCTGTCAATAATTTCCATTATACCTTGAGCCTGTGGAACACAGTGTAGAGGAATTCGCGACCAAGGGGAAGCCTTGCTCAAATCTCCATTAAAAAATGGGCACTTAATCTCCAGCACTCCTCGAGAAGGCAATCCGAATACCAGCCTATCAACCATCCCATCTGGTGAAGCTGCTAGCCAATCATCTCCAGGGTTTATATTACCATACACTTGAAATTCAGGAAACGAGACAGGATTTCCAGTTATCAGCTTGTATCTTTCAAGTGCTTCCTCTTCTTTGATATTGTTCCAACAAGTAGCCAGGTTACCAGCAAATGGATCAATTGCACCAATCTTCTCTAACCAGAGCTGGACTCTTCGGCGACGCCAAAAGCCAATAGCTGCAGCAAAAGTGCTTGCTGTCAGTTTTTGTTTTCTGAGTCCTTGCCAATTTTTAAACCAATGCTGAAGACCAATTGAATTAAGAACAGGATAACTTTCAGACGTAGCAAATTTCTGATAACGATTGAGAATTTTTCTGTGGGTAGCAAGCATACTAGGACCCAGCGTCAAAAAAATTTGGCCACTTTCGTTTCTCTAAGTAGTAGGATCTGTCAGAAGAAAGCCTATGATACAATTCTTTTTTATATATAGGAAACAAACTGGTACAGGTACAGAAATTCTTGCACCTTGTTATATGAGGGTCGTACAATAAGGGGAGGCAAGAAGCAAGTTTTTCACTGCCCAAGAAAAAAAAATGCAAGTAAGACCAAAGAAATACCAATAGTTATACAATGGAGGTGTGATAAAGATGATCATGTAAAATTTATTGCTACATATGGAAAAGAATATATCAGTGTTTTCAGAGGCCAAGTTTATATCTCGCAAAGCAAGCCGTAAGCCTTCCGGGACCCAAATTATTATGATAAATAAAATGCAATAATAATAAAACAAGACATTTAAAAAATAGTATTAATAATCAACCACAAAACATATAAAGTTCAACAAGGTCATCCAACTTAAATAGGAATCCCAACAAGCATAATGTCATCCAGCAAGATCATTCAAAAAACTATACAAAAATCAATCCCAAAAGAATGTGAAACCTTAAATCTGCCGACAACACAAAAACAGAAGAAGAGTGAAGAACTGGAAAAATTTGAAACACTAGCAACACAACAACACTAGCACAGCAACACAACTCCATAAAGTCCATATAGCTACAGGAGGAAACCAAAATGTAAAGAACTCATAAAAATTGAAGCAAAACCAACCCAATTAACATTATAACAGTGAAGCAGAAAAAGAAAAGGTGAAAAGAGAATAAGAAAATTTGGAAAATAGAAGAAAATAAATTTAAAAAAAAAGTACAGAGTCTACAGAGTATGAAAATGGTGGCTCTAGAAAATATAGGAAAAGTAGCGGCATATTACAAGCAGCAGCCCAAAGCACTCCCATTTTAGCTCACTGCTAATAAGAAATCTAAAACAGTAATATAGGTTCTTAACTTTGAACCTAAGCAGATATTAATGACAGGTAAGGTACGATATGCACTTTCCTGACCTCTTATGAAAGTAAACGCAATAGAATGTAGTAATATTTCATGGTTGCTAATGTGCATCTTATGTTAACCATTACAGCAGCCCAAGGTACTCCCATTTAATCCACTACTTTCCGGGGGTCAACATATAAGTAAATGTAATCTCTCTCTTTTTTTGTAGAGTAAAACTAAATGTACTCTAATGTAGTAATATTCCATTGTTACTAATCTGCATCACAAATCAGAACAGATTATGTTAACCATGACAAACATTTGTAACCATTTAGTTCCAAAATATTATATTAAACTAAGAACTTGATCTTCACAGAGTTGGTTAATACAATTCTCAAGAGACTAACATATTTTTTGTTACTGAGAAAACAAACAGAAAGAGTGGAAGAATTCAGAATAGATCATAATATAGAAATTATGGGTCGTAAGTCTTCTTCTGTTCCTTGTGCTAACAAAGAATGAACAATCAATCAAACATTCACCAAATATTTATGTTCAAAGAAACCAAAATCTATTGCCAAATTTAAGAAGCACAAGGAAATAAATATACCAGAAATGTGAAACTTAAGGAGGGTCTTCGGCTGTGGGAAAATCAACTTAGGAGTTGCTGAGAATGGAGATATATGACTCACTGGGTTTTAGGTTTTTTTTTTTTTTTTGGGTTAATTGCTCGAGGACAGGGTTTTAGGTTTGGTGCTGGCGAGAGAGGGTTTTAGGCTCTAGTTTTATGACCTGGATCCTCTACCAGACTTGTCTCAGACTTTTAATCTCAGCCTTCAAATATTCTTCTATGGCTAAGATCTTGCCACATCTACAAACCTTGCATTTTCCTTCAAATAATATTTATAAAAATTTTAAAAAATAAAATAAAATAAAATCTATCAGCCTACTGGCAACCACACCTCACCTCACCCCACCCCTTTCTTTCTCTCTCTTTTCTTACAAGACCTAGATTACACATACCCTCTCCAAAGTTGCAAAAGACCCACCTCAATTCCAAAGCCAAAACCCTCCAAATGAATTTTTGTAGAGAAAGTGGTCTAAAGAGAAAGTGTAGAGAGAGAAAGAAAGAGAGGGAAAGAAAAAGGGGAGGAGGTGGCGTAGGAGAAGAGCCGCTGGTGGTGTGGGCTCCGATCGCCTGCGAGATGGCAGCGACTGGGGGATAGGATCGGGCCTTGGTGGTTGTTGCCAGGTTTTTCCTTTAAAAAACAAAGTAATTGTTGGCTCTTATGGTCTTTTAGCATTGGGCTAAACTTGTAATTTTATAATTATTTTTTTTAACAAAAAAGGTTTGAGGTGAGAATGCAGATTAACAAGCAAATCCTTGACACCTTGTGGTCTAACTCCTTCCCCAATTTGGGATACTTGTACAGAATTCAACTAAAGCTAGCATGCACCATCCAATGTACAACCATTTTGATCATGGTGGTAAACAACATTTTAAGTTAAGGATAAGCTAAGCTAGGCTTAGGGGTGACAATTTTCAACACAACTTCCTAATGGATTCCCAGACGTTAGACTGACGAACTCATCACAAAATTAATGGGTTAGAGTTAATATTTACTTGATAGAAACTCAAAAATGACAAACCTGATAATATGAATATTAAAATGATCAAGTCAGTATCAAACAAACATGAGTTTAACACAGTGGACCATTTTAATTTGTTAACTAGTATTATTTGAAATGAATTATTTTCCTTTTATTTCTTTTATTAATCACCAATTGTCGTCCAAAAGATTTAAACTCAGAACCTCCTCCCATATTTAAGAAATTGAGTATCATCCACTAAACTAACTGCTCATTGGTTATTTTCTTTTCATTTATTAATGTGAAATTGTATGAATACTTCAAAAATTATAGCATACCTATTACTCTCTTTTTTTTCTAGCATTTGGTCAAGTGAATTTTTATTTTACGAGGAATGTATGAGAGAGAGAGAGAGAGAGAGAGAGAGAGAGAGATTAATTTTGACAGTTTAAATTGCTAACTGTCATAGCATTCATGCCTAAACGTACACTACCACAAAGAACTGATGCACTAACCACAAGTTTATGTAGAAAGCTCTACTCAACAAGCCTTAATCCCAACTGTCAAGATTTCAGCACAAGTTTTACATAACATAAAGGCTAAAAATGTCCATATTAAGAGAGCGCCGCAGACCATTCTATGTTGGCTACTGTCAGAGAGTTTCATAGCTTCCTTATGAGGAGAAACAACCTCTGATCAAGTTCAAAGTTCTTGAATTGAGAGGATTCCCCCTTCAACATCATCAAAAGCCCACTGAACGAAGCATTTACCTCCCTGAAGAGAAAGACAAAACCCAATCAAAAGACCTTCTAAATTAGATAATATAAACTTAAAACCCAATAAGTTGTCTGTAAAACAGGTAATTTAGCTACCGATTGTTGTATGACTGGCATCATTATCCTCCACAATATGTTACAGAAATTACAAAGATTTGAGTAATAGTTGTAGAAAATATGATGCCTTGTAAGTGGACTAGTTCAAATTTATTTGAGATTATACCATTTCTGAAGAGAAACTATTTTCATGATACCGACATATTATATTCTCCTTATCTTTGTCATGAACATACAAACAAATAGCACACTGCTAAATTATAACCAATTATTTGTTTTAATACATACGCTTTAGGATCACGCCTAGAACCTTCTGAAATTTTAAAAAGCTTCCCCTGCATGACGTATTCATATTCATCGGCCAATGTCTTGCGATTGCCCTGAAAAAGGGTCAACTTCATTAGTTGGGCATAATTTGGGCCTCAATAATTTGGTAAAATAGCTGAACAACGCAAACAGCTACAGCTGAGAGAAAACGTCAAGAAAACATGGAGCACATACACATCCTTAGGAATCATCTTCTCATAGTCATTGTCAATTTGTCATTATTAAAGATGGCATTGGTGTTATTGACATTCAAAGCTATAATATCTACAAGTCAGATATATGATCAAATACAGGTAGATATATCATGAACTTTAAGTCACTAAGGGCAGCTATGGTTTTGACATTTTATTCCTGGTTACGAAAAAATTTACTTAAAGGAAAAATGCATACAAACCCTAAAGCATGGAAAGAATAAGGCATTAAAAAAAAATAACAATCTCGAGATGCAGCCTCAATCTACAACTTTGAAGGTTCTAATTCTCAATCCCTTAAAAATACACAATGCTTCTTTCGAATCAAATTGACCACATGACATACCCTTGTTAATGCAGATGAGATAGTACAGAACAGAGGACAAGATGTCATCTCAAACATTGTCCAAGGATATGCATCCATGAAATACCAAATAAAGAGAACACAAATCCCATAAATAAAATCCCACCTACACAAGAGTGTAACAGTAATTGATAAACCAACTGTGCCACTTGCAATGTAACACCCTTCACCATAATCTTCCCCCACCAATCAACTTGTTTAAGTCATTGAAGTTTCTCTATAGTGCCATACATCCAAAAGCAGTATTTATAAATTTCAGAGAAAATTTATAATACCAGATTTCCTATTAATGAAAGTAGGATCTGCTCCCACAAAAGCCCAACAAGCAGCCTCTCCAGAAGAGAGAAAAAATAAAACAAGACAAAAAAAAAAACCGCTCTCCACCACCTCATAATCATCCAACCTTTTTTTAATGAAAGTAAGTTTCTGTATCAAAAAAAAAAAACAAACAGGGAGTGAAACTAAAGAAGAGAGTCACCACACCATAATTTGTCCAAAACCTTAATCTTGAGCCATCACCCATCTTATTGAGAGGTCTGCCATGACCGTCTTAATGCCCGCCTTTCATTTACCACGACTACATGGCATCCTTGATGCACTCCTACAGCAACCTCCTAAACCATCACCACGTCACCTCTCAATCATCCTTCTCCACAGATTGTCCTATAGAGATACTCCAAAGCCACTTGCAGAAAGCCTTATTGAAAGTAGTAAGCAGCTTAATATTCAAACCATCAAACTGTCAAATGGACAAAGCATTCTCCAATTTGCTAAATGGTACCTTTGCTCTTTCCCTAGCCTAGCTAGTAACAAGTGCCCCTATATTTTCTATAACCTTTATGCAATGGTGGTTGGAAAAGCAAATAAACACATAAGAAATTGATAAGTTAACTATACGCTCCTGATCAAAGTTATCTCTCAACCCTTAAAGAATTAGTGCTTTTTTCACCCAATTAATTGCTTTTCACGAACCTTTCATAAACATCCGCATAAAGGCCTTCTTAAAAGATGAACTCAATAGCAATTCTAGGCAGGACATAAGTTGTAGAGAGTGACCAATAGACTGTAGGAGGATATTTGTAAGACCACAATATCATTGCAAATACCAAAAGTTTAGATCTATTAGACAATAGCTTCAGGCCTAAATGGGAACAACACAAATGGAAAAAAGGAAGAAAAAAAAGAAAAAAAAAAAAAAAAAAAAAAAAAAAAAAAAAAAAAAAAAAAAAAAAAAAAAAAAAAAAAAGCCTCATCAAATCATGTGTCAGTCAGTTTATGGAGTAACTACAAGCTTATGAAAATATCAGAATTCTAACCCACCACAGTCAAAAATCGAAGCTGTATGCGAAAGTCCAATTGAAACAATGTATCCCTATATGTGGAATTGATCCTTCAAGTTTCTATCCAACTTATCCCAAGCAACAAATTTGATTCATTAATTAATTTTGGAGGGGTGAACCCAAATGAAGGGATAGCCAAAAGAAGGCGTACTTAAATTGTTTCAGCCAAGAAAAAGCATAAACAAAATCTAGGGGTGCCATGGATCATGTAGGCATGTATAGATAAAATAAGCCTTATTAATAGATTCCTCCCTGATTTTCAATACTCCATAACTTACTAGCTAGAAAAAGTGCTTAAGAGAATTTCTTTTTCCTTTTCGAAAATGCATAAGACAACAGATGATCTGCCGAGAAAGCTATGTAGTGCAAGATCTGTACAATCAACCTTAATTTGTAGTTTCGATATGCAGGTTTTTTCCGTTTTTTTTTTATCTACAACTTGAACTCAACTTCCAAATGGACTTTGTTAATAAGTAGTTATTTAAATACAAAGCATCACGACTCTCCATTCAGGAACCACCTAATAAACACCTAGGCTAACCTTAAATCCTAGAGACAATACCTACGACTTATAAAGACTGCTAGAGAATCCAGGCTAATAAATTGAGAAAATAATCCTAAATAGACCAAGAATGAAAGTCCAAAAACTATGATATCCCGAAAATTGCAGTTCAGCCATTTGTGTTAAAATAACTCTCAACCTAATAACCCAACTAGTAAATTCAACTGTACACTCAACAAGCTTCATTGTTTTCATACATGTCACGTAATTTTCCAATATAGATACAATACAAACAAGCAGGAAGTCATTATTATTATTATAAGTTGAATTTTAGTTACCTGAGTGAAATAGCCAGTGTCAGGTGTTCCATCCAAATTGATAGTAGAAGTTAGAGCCATTGAGAATTTCTCACCTTCCTTCATGGGATATACCTCTGAATTCACATCTAAGTGCATGAACATCTCACAAGTCTCACTCTTGGCTTCGATTCGAGTAACTACCAAAATTGAAAAAATTAAGAAAAAGAATGATCATTTTGAAAGTTATTGTATTAATATATATCATTTTCAAATAAGAATTTCATATGGGATAGGATAGGATACCTTTATCGAACTTCTTTCCATCTGGGTTCAATCGCAGAATCTGAAATATGTCCTCGAAAAGACGATCAACCATCTTACCAGTCACCACTGAGTGTTTCACCACAAAACGACAACGTTTTTACTTGTGGGAATTGAGGGAGATGAACAAACAAAAGAGGAGAGGCTGAGAGGCTGAGAGACTGATTGGAGTAGAGAGACTCAGAGATTTGAGGTGCCATCGCGAGGTTACTTTCGACGGATCCAGTGTGGTGCAGCCCACTGGAAGCTTAGGCCTCGTTTTAGTAATCACCGATTAGGCTGCACTTTGGTTTGGTTTTTACTGAACCGACCGAATTTTTTTAGTTTGATATACTGATTTTCACAATTTAAAAATCAAAAATTTGGAACCGAAAAAAGTTAGTAAACAGACAGATTACCGAAAATTATTATTGAAAAAAATCAAATCGATTATTACCGAAAAAACCGAAATATATACCCAAAAAAACTGAAACAATTACCAAAATTTAGTTATATATGCTTATATAATACTATTATATTAGTGATACAATAAATATTAAACTATTAATATCTTAAACAACTATAAGAAAATATAATTGTATAATGTTATTATATTAATATCATCAAAAATGTGAATTAAGATATAGAGTCATTCTCTAATAAAGTAAATGTTATTATTTTTAAGAAAATAAGAATCTCATTTTTAAATAAGTAATGCATATATATATGTATATATATCTACTCATATTTATCGGTATATATACATACTAAATTAATAGAATATGTACTAATGCATATTATTAAACTAATTATACTTGTATATATTATTACTAATATTTATATTATTGAAATTAATACTAGTACTATACTAAACACCTAATACTACTCGTGTAAATATATATTCATCAAACATTATATTTTATGCATCATATTTGATTAAATTTTAATTTATATTGGTATATAATAATTAGTATTATTATAATTAAACCGAAAATAAACTGAAGATATATCGAAGTAAACTGAAGATGTACTGAAGTAATCGAAAATTAACCGAAAGTATTAGATACCAAAATTACCGAAATTAAACAAAAAACTGAAGTTTACCAAAAATTACTAAACCGAAAAATACCAAAATCGAAAAATACTGAATTTTTTGATTTTGGTTTAGTAAGCGCCAATGCCGATCCGAACCAACCGATGGGCAGCCCTACCACCAATCATAGATAGACACGTGTATATATATATATATTTTAAATATATCAAATAATTATTTGCCAAATTTCATTTTTGATATCTGTAATTTGCTCGAAGTTCCACTTTGGTATATATAGTTTCAATTTTGCCGAATTTGATCTTTTGCAATTTAAAACAAGTTTGTAACTTCGTCAATTTCACTATTAAAAGTACAACTTTGAGTAAACTACAAGTACCAAAAGAGAAATTTGAAAACATCTAAAAAGACCAAATTGCCCTCACAGTGAGATTGACGGACTTACAAAAGTGTATTGAAACTGCAACTTTGCAAACGTGTATTGAAACTACAAGTACCAAAGTGGAACTTCAGCAAACTATAGGTTCCATAACTAAAATTTAGCCATAATTTTAATTACACTGTTCGATTCAGTTTTTTTTTTTTTGTCTCATTGGTTCAATTCAATTAACGACGATTTTTGTGTGTGTCAAATATACCAACGATTTGGTAGACATATATTTGAACTAATTTGAGTTATTTGACTGGTTTCGTTTGGTTAAATTATCAAACCTAATTTGCTAAGAATTGAAGAAAAACAAAATTTAATCCAACCTAGTCAATCGGTTTAGTTGGTTTTCCGATAAAGCCCACCTATACCTCCCATATTCTCTCCTCTTTTTTGTTGTTGTTATTTTTGTCTTTTCAAAAGTTTGGTTGTAATTTCGTAACGATTTATATGGAATTTGTACCAAATTTTACATGTTTTTTATCAAAGTATGTAAACCTGAAAATTTCACAGTGTTTGATGGATTAAGGCAACACACTCTTCATAGTGTCTGGTGATTGCCTACTAAACACTAAAAAATGAACTTAAACTGTTAGTGTTCGATAGCCAACCATCCAACCCTACAAAGAGTGTTTGATAGCCAACTATCAAACTCTAGGAAGAGGGTTCAACCCTAATCCATTGAACATTGTGCAATTTTCAAATTTACAAATTCTAGCAAAACACATAAATAGGGAAACACTAGTTTCAAGGTAGGTTTGTCGTGGACCACCTTATGGAGTTATGCGTTTAGAGGTGTACAATCGGGCGGTCTAAATCTAGCCCAAGTATGTCTTATGTTAAGTCCATTCAGCTAAATTCGACCCATCCTTAGGTGGGTTGGACCATGGTTCTCTAGCCCGTTGGTTTGGCTTGGCCCCAAGTCCGTCTTGGGTTAGTTCCCCCTGAGCCCTTGATGAATTTGGGTCCACCTGTGCCCCTAACGGATTAATTGAAGTTAGGCTGACTCGTTTACATAATGTTTTTCAAATTTTAAGAAATCGTTGTAGTCTTTATAAATGAATATTGTCAACAAAGATTTGAAATCAAGTATTTCCCAAAAGATAAATATAAAATTACATATATTTTATTCCCAAGGTTATTAATTTGACAAAATTATATCAACAGTTTGTGAACTTTACCCTGTGTCTAACTTAGTTCACGAACTTTACTTTTACATTCTTGGGTTCACAAACTTTTCCACGCTACTCACTTCAATATGCTCAGTCCATTTTTCCAAATTAACATCAAATATTTGGTCATGACAAACACATGACTAACTTACAGACATCAAAATTTGACATTTCTGCCCCTCAAAAACCAGTCATGTGCTTGTCACGTGTAAATATTTGATCGCAATTTGGAAAAAATTGACAAAGTGGACTCAAGTAAGTAATATGAATAAGTTTGTAGACTCAATAATCTAAAAATTAAAATTCACGAACTCAAGTAAGACTCGTGGTAAAGTTCGCGAACTATTTGTATAATGACTTTATTAATTATTATTAATAATTCTTTTTTAAAAACCTAAAAGAATTTTATTAAATAGTTACTGTACAGTATGTTAAATAAGAAGCTTATATTTGCTTCTTAAACACAATATGCATATGTGAAAAGAGAAACTTCAACCTGAATTATTTGAAAAGGGAAATACTTAGGTCATCAATTTTGAGGACCTTCTCATCCTCAGTTTTTGATGTGGACTAGTAAATTTATAACACGTGTCAATATTTTAAAAAAATAATAATAATTACTGAATTATCAAATAAACTTATTTAAAAAAAATGGCACATGTTTAAGATTATTAGTACTAAAGATGAAAAAATTCTTAAAACTGAGAACCCAAGTATTTCCTATAAGAAAACCATTTTAACCAAATGGTTATCCCCTCGAAGAAAGTGAATTGGTTATTCCAATGTTAGTTTCTCACCAAAATTATGGAATCCAGCTTTTTACAAAGACAAAGTTAAACAATCTAAAAAATTAATAAATAATTTGTTTTTGGGTGAGTGTTGGGGTTATTAATAAATTATTTTAATAATCAAAACCGTCTAATTTTTTAATCTTCATTGAAAAATCATTCTTACAAAAAATTAGATTAATCATAAACTATTTGACCGTTAATTAAATGATCACCATTTTTCAAATGTTTATCAAAAATATTTTGTTCGTCTATTTGATCAAAGTTTGATAGTTTAATAATTTCCGATTTATCTAATTTCTTACAAAAATAATCTTTGAAATATAAACTTAAAAAATAAACGAAATACTATATAGAGTGAGCCCCATAAAGGACCCCTTAAATAAGATTCTACAATGAAAGGGACATGTATATATACATATATATATATATATATCATTTTGGCCTGAATGCTAAATAACTCTCTTTTTTCATTGGATGCAAATGAAAGGTAAAATATTGTAACAAAAAGAAATGAAAGGTAACCCTTTTGGGTTAGCCCAACTGGTGCGATTTGAGCAGCAAGAAAAGAATTAACTTTTTAAAGGAACAAGGTTGCTGATAAACTTGATCACAGGTCAAAATCTTGAGCAAACGTATGAAGTTATATCTATTGCCAAACATTAATCTCTCACAAAATCATTGGCAACTTTAATGCAGTAGATTATTTCTTCCAGATTTTAATAAAATGTTTAATTATACATTGAAGGTCCACTGTGCAGCCTTAAAACCCCATCAATCCCCAAAGTATGAGATTTGAACACAAATGTTAGTACTTAAAACTCTGGATTAACAGAACTAATTTAACAAAATATTTGGTATATTTCTTTGTTTGTATCAGGGCATTCCAATTAAAAGAATTGAGCAAGACTTGTGAGTACCAAATATTTTGTCCAAGCCATAACACGATTGAAGCCAACCTCACTTGGCATTACTGTAACTGCTTACAAAAATTCAATCAATACTTCTTATGGAAATATATGAAGGGAAAAACAAATTGGAAACTAAGATAACATATGTTGATGACAAATCTATAACTCATTTTTCTTTTAGTTACCTTGCAATAACACAGACAACAACAAAACACAAAACACAGGAGAAGCACTGTACTGAGATGATAACATAGGGGTTATAAGCAGTCAGGTGACATGAAGAAAAAACTTTCCATCTGGATGCAGTGGGAGCGCAAAAGCAACACATACTCACACATGCTAGTGATCTGGTTCAACATTTTTCTACCTAGTCATTCTTCTCTCAAGAGCATTTTGAGCTTTCTATCTGACTTCAGGGAAGATGGCTTCTGCTTGGGCCAACCTTTCTTTTCCAATTCTAGAGACCTAAATTTGTCCAAAACCACCTTAAGTTTGTGCAAGACCACACACACACACATACATCCATTTGCTTATATAATATAATAAATTCTTCAAAACAAAAAACACAAAAAAAAAAAGATTCAAAATCGACACTAGTTTGATACTTTAGTCAGCTAATCTCATAAACACTATAAATGGCTTCAGAACTTGAAAAATGCAAGGTATGTATGAATCCCCAAAAAGATGCAATGAGTTATTTCTGTAAGTTTGAAGGCTGTATAGCCACTGCCATTCAAGGACAATGTTATGCATCTTAATAAGAACCAGTCTTATGACTAACCTTCTGCTATGACTGTATGGAATATGCAACTTATATCAATAACAGGATTAAATAATGTGACATAATGATAGGTCATACCACATTTTAAAAAGAATGCACACAAACTACAGGTACAAAGTTAAATTACAAGATATTGCATTCTAACTATTGTCATCTACTTTGGTTCTGAACCAATCAAGCTATTACATGATTCCAACACCATGAATTCAACTCAAATATATAGCTCATTAAGCTATATTGTCAATTACTTTGTTTCTGAACCAATCAAGCTCTGTTGTCATATTCACTACTCATAATATAAGCAGATATAAACTTCAAAATATCAAGAGGGAACTTGAATTCTAGAACGACTTTATCTTGACAGTTTAATTGTGACACCAATCAATGTCATGAATACACATTATCTGAAAACTTATTTAAATGGTAGCAAACAAAATCAACATTCATCAATAAAAAAAATATTTTTAACTTCACATCCATCCAAACAACATTGCGATGGACTTAAACCAAAAAGGGAAAGGAGGAAAAAGGAGCAACCTGAAATAAATTTAAGGAAATAGGTAAAGTTCACAAAGACTTGCTTGGGATTAAGGTCCAGTACCTAAACTCATGCCATCCTATATTAAATCTAAAGACAAGCAAAAACTAAGAAAAACATGTTCACTAAGATTAAAATCCACTAACTGCTTTGATTCTTCACTAATGAGTTTTGTTTCTTTATTAAAAGAGTAACACTCTAGGCGCAACATTCACTTAGAAAGATTGTGCTGGTGGCCATCAAATGTTGGCTGGTCTCCATTCTGCTCAATCCTAGGTGAAGACAATTCTTTCAACCTTGCAAAGTAGAGAGGTTTTGTCCTCCACAATGTCCCTTGGCGGGGAAGTTTCTTCCCTAAATCTCTTGTGTGGTTGATAGCATCCACTTTTCAAAGTATCTATGGAGGGATTAATAACCTCTCTTTCGCCTTATTTCGGGAGTTGTTTTCTTCAATTTTCATCGTCGTCGTGGCCTTTGATGCATTGAGGCATCTTTTTGGCTGGCCAAGTTTCTACCCACCCTTTCTGCCTTTGCATGAAAACTCATATGCCCTCCATAAGAATTGTAGTCAGGAAATTCTCTATTACACACCTTGCATGTGTATTTTCCAGTACGACGGCCATTCTTCAATGAGCTCGGACCAACATCTTTGTTCTTTTTTGACCTCTCACAATTAGATAGAGGAGCATGGATTGATGATCCTACATGGTTTTCCACCGGCATGGATACACTTGATCTAATTTCTGTACAGTGGCTAACATTCTGAAGAGGGTTTGGACCATGATTTATATTTCCATCTCCACCAGTCCCAGATGTGTTAGTCATAACAGGAACATGAGCTATTTGATTCCACCGGACAAAAGAGCCATTTTGGAAAAAGGATGGTGAATCAGTGAAATTAAAAGATCTGATTTCCTGGTTTCTCAAAGGAAGAGAACCACCTGATCCAAAAGAGGGTGGGCATCCAGAGCTAGAAAAGCAGACATGATTATTGATGACGCGATCATCTGAATCTAATTGACATGCATTTGGCGAAGTACGGAAGCGCTTGTTTTTCAAAAACAACGAATCTAGTGAAATCATGGATGGAGACTTGGCGGCGTTAACAACAAGAAAATCCTGATTTCTCAAAGAAAAATTGATATCAACGCTCTTCCAAGAATAGCTATCAGATTTAGGTAAACCATTTGATCTAGGAAATTGTACCTTATGGTTAGCTGTGGAAGTACCTTCTTCTTGATCGGCCGTTGGGACACAGTTGGTGATTGAAGGCACCATTTCCATGACCAGAAAAGAATCTACTTGATTTGCAGCACAAGATGTACTGATCATATCTAATTCATGAGAGTTATCAAGTAGATCAGGAGTATGAGGCTGTTGGTCAGGCAAAAAAACCAAGTTGTTGCTGTTGTCACTCCATCGTGGATTGATAGGACTACAGAGATTTGGAATTTGAAATTCTCTTCCACATTGATCAGCTACGTCAAACCATATTTCATCAAATGGATGAAGGGCATTGTCTTGCTGGCCATCCATAATGAAGAGGAAGCTTGTTGGTTAATCGTAGAAGAAAAGAAAGCTATATGGTTATCTTCAAGAACTGGAGGTGAAGTACTATAGGAACAATTGAGTCGAGGATGTCATTCTTATAGAGGCTTACTTCTCTCCTTACGTTGATACGGCCACATAGCATGCCCAATACCGTAATTAAGACGAGATGCTATACAATAAGGTCAAGTCCATGTAAGCTTGAGGGTGTACCTATAATGACCATGCTTGACTTCCACAAATCAAAGGGTCTAGTCTTTGTCATTTGACTTTCCCTATCCTGAACCATACAATACTTGACAAATGCTTAATATCACTAAGCTTGAGTGCACCCATTCACCATTAGAGGACTGGGACTGGTAAAATAATAATTGAGAGAAAATTTTGGCAAAATACAGAGAACCTCTTTAAGAAAATTCCCATATTGCTAGATATGAATTAGAAATGACTTCTATATAAAGATATAACTCTGACCAGTCTATTAGGAAATTTTTTTGTAATTGACAAGAGTGATGAAATTTTAATTGCTTGCGCTACTTAGCAAAACAAATTTTTTACATGAAAAAGGCTAGAGTAAAATATACATCAGAGACACTCAACGCCAGCTATATGTTTTTCCGTCTTTGCCAGGGAAATTGCTCTCTCTCTCTCTCTCTCTCTCTCTCTCTTTCTCTCTCTCTCTCTCTCTCTCTCTCTCTCTCTCTCTCTCACACACACACACACACACACACACATATGAAAATGTGTTCATGCACCAATCAAGAATCGAACCTTTGAACTCACTCTACACCCTTATTCTTAAGGGGCATAGGCCGTCAGTGTTGGCTACTCATAATTATTATTATGCCAATTAACAAAGGTCGATTTAATAAAATCCATGCTAATAATTTCCATTTAATGCATTGACTTATTCTAATAGAAACATACAATTATTCAAGTGTGGGGATTTACACGTGTTTTACATGCATTTCCTTAATACTGCATAAGAATACAAAGATGATTGAAAAGGTAGAGAATTCATTTTTTTTTTTTTTAGGTTTCACTTTGATGACCAAAATCTATAACTTCAAGGAAAAACAGAGTTATGTAATTATAAAAAATTGAAAGAATTAATATTTTATATATCAGAGGCCAAAAAAACTTGTCATCATAGCAAAATAGGTGTGCAACCTGGGTTGAATTGGTTCTGTTCTTGGAGATTTTGGACCTGTGCCAAACTAATTTGGGTATCAAAATTTTGGACACAGAGCCGCTTCATAGTAACATAAAACCAAAACTAAATCAAAGGGGTTTTGTTTGTGTGTGTGGAAGAGTTCTATGGTTTTCAAAACTTTCTTTTTTGTTATATATACAGACAAAATTATTATATACTTATTAAATATGGACTTAATCAAGGGTAAAGAAGCCAACTATTAATTTCACAATTATAACTAATGTAAAGACATGTCACACTTTCATATTATAGACAACCAAAATATAGATAACTTAGCAAACTACATAAAAATATAAATAAGATCTCTAAAAATATAAATAAGATCTCTAAATTTTTTTCGAGAATCAAGAATTGAATTGAATTTGGTTGGTTCTAGTAATTTTAGACCTGGAACTGAAGCCACACTCAAATATTCAAACTGAACCAACCCAAATTGATTAGTTTGGTGCAGTCTTTTGGGTACCCAAGAACCAACTTGCACACTAGACAAGACAAGAATATAAATGGAAAGAAGGCAACATGACAAGAGGACAATATAAATAGAAAGATGGCAACGAAGCATACCAAAACATGAGAGACTCTTTACATTGAACCAGAAACATGAAAAACGATAACTAATAAATAGAATTACCAAATAACATATATAACAAACCTTAACATAGTTTGAAACTAACCAGATCTTAAACACAGTAATAGTATGACCTAACTAATAATACTACCCTATTTGATTTAAAAATATTCATTTTCAGCTAGTTTAACAACAAGAATCCAACCAAAAGCCCTACAACTTAAAAGCAAAAATGCTGGCTATTTCCAGTATATACTACATGATTATAAGATATTAGAAAAATAATATCCCCCAAAATAAAGTCAATCTTATAAATTATGTAAGTCAATCATAGAATATTAAAATGAAGCAAAAGATCTCTGTTACGTTAAACTGCAACTTCTTTTTTTGTCTAACTTTCAAATACTTTACAAGTAACTTCAGGGTTTTCTCAACTCCTATCAAATAAATGCCAAAAAGAAATAAAGGATAGAAAACATAAATTTGATCATTCTGACCTGGCCCCGATTTGACCAATAATGGGATTCTTCGCTAGAAGAAAGGTTCTGTGACATGGACACTTGGTCGATCGCCCACTTAAAAGATGAAGAGATTCTCAATCTGTTTGATCGAAAAATGAAAAGTCTTTCTCATTATTCAGAACAATTAAAGACTAGATTTTGTAATCAGTTCACATAATTTACAAAGATGCTTGAAATAATGTCCTAACACACCAAGAAGAATTTCTTATTTAATCCTAGAACGAGGCACAATTGGAAGTACGAAAACTAAAATGTACCTTACAGTAAGCCAAAGTGAGATTAAACAAAGACAACAAGATCACAAGTAGTGGGTACAAATTAGCCAAAGCCTTGATTGGAAACTATAATGTCTTCTACCACCCTAAGCCATTATTTTGGTGTCCATGCACCTCACATTTGAATCACGTAATGGCTATGTTCTAATACATTCCTTGGTTTACGTAGAATGAGAAAAGTAGGAAAAGAATATCTGAAAATGGTAAGATGATTGTTCTCCTTTTCTGTTAGTGAGGCAGCTGCAAATTGGAATTATAAAGAGTAGTTTATATTTTCATTTTTGCAAATGTATGACAGAATTCTAGGGCCTTGGCCCCACTTGTAACGAAAAAAAAAATTATAATAGAATTATCATATTTTCTTTTAGCAGCCAATCGGTTAGGGGGGTAGAAGACACTATAATAGGCAACCACAATAGTAGACAATGAGGTCCAACATCTTGAAGTTTAAAAAAGCCATAACTAAATACCTAAAATGAAAGAACAATCGAATTAACTACTATAATTTTTTCCTAAAGATCCTGGAATGATACATTAACAAAAGACTTCAAACATATCAATAACAATGAATTTGACAAAATGGAAAACTGAGGGAGGAAGATTTGACCAATAGAAGCAAAGCACAGAAGAGGAAATCTACTCTTTATCAGCCTTAGTGGTATCTCTAAGAGGGGGAAGTACCAGTTCCAGACCATGGAGTGGGGGGGGGGGGGGAGAAGGGTTACTTTTTTGTATCCTCTATGTCCTGTGATCATTAAAGAATAAAAAACAAAAGAAATCAGTTTCCAAATTTGAATACTTTATAAATTAATATGGGCCCTAGTCATTATTCATGTACCCTCTATGCCATGTATGTTATATCTTTCAGCATCAAACAGAACCGTAACTAGACATTATTCATAAAAAAATTCCAGTTGAAAATGAAGAGTGGATAGCTTTGCAACAACACAAATGAGGAAAAAGTGTTCAATGTGTTCCGAAAATAAGAAAGAGATCGAGTAGGTTAAATCTAACCATTAATGAGATCAAAAGTACAAGTGGGTTCAATCGAGTCACTACAATTCTGCTTTTGAATTTTCTAAAACTATGAATAAAAAAGGGGGAGCGGGGATTAATTATGTGAAGGGGTGGCGAAGTAAGGAACAAATCTCTCAGGACTTCAAATTTTTCTGAAATGCTAACATAACTCTATTTGCTTTGTATGAAAAAGAGGTATATATAAATGAATTATCTTTGTGCCAATCCCTGATAAAGAAACTATTAATGATGAATCTTGGTTTCAAGTTGGAAAAAGATAAATAATTGGGTCTGAGAGTTTCCAACAATTTGAAGCCTTAAGATTGTATGAACCTTATTTCCACTCTACAACACCTAGATGACAGATTTCATTTACCATGTTTTCACCCAGAAACTAAACTGATTGCAAAATGCCAGTTTTCTCAGTTAAGCCACTCTACAACACTAATTAATCTGAGTTTTGTTTAACACCCATGAACACATATAGACAGAAATATTGCTAGTAACCAAAACCCAGTTCATCCTTGTGGTTCATGTAAGTCTCTGTCATATACCAACGTTTCATGCTCAAGCAATAAGGGAAGAGAGAGAAAGAGATACTGACCAAGCAATTCACGTCGACCGGAAAATCAGCTCCAAAGAAATTCTGATTTTCTTTATGGGCTTTGATGCGTATTTTTCAGTGGGACCTCGATCCTCTGCCAGGGTTTTGGTAACCAGACTTGTACAATAATCTTGACCATTAAAAAGATCCAATGGTTGAAATGGCGCTATATATTTAATAAAAAAATTTATATATATGAATATATCCAATCCAACATTCAATACTGAGCTTTAATGATTCATCAAAATGAAAAAAAAAAAAAAAAAAAAAAAAAAAAAAAAAATCAATTTAATGACCCATCGCCTCCCTTAGCTGTGCCATGGCACCAGGAATGAGGAGCGGAAGCATGGAAGGAACAAAATGGTGACGACAGATCAGTCAGGGGATGAGTCTGTAAATTGAAATTTCTTTTTCATTTTGATAGATCATTATAAAGCTCATTATTGAATGCTGGATAAATATGGGAGACTTCCATTAAAGTATTTTAGTTTTATATTTTATTGACTAGAGGCTTATGAATTTTAGAATTCTAATAAACTCCAATAATTATTATAATTATTCCACGTTACATTATATTAGTATATTAGTTTTTTTTTTTTTTTTATGCTAAGTGTCGAGTGCTTGATTGTCACTGCCAAGTATTCGACAACGTATTTTTACTTCTTTTTCAAGCTCTCGATACTGGTTTGTCGAGTTCATGTTAGATTAATGAGTAAACTACATGTAGTGTCACACCCCAAAATGGGGTCTGACACTTTGGGCATGTGGCAGTGCTACATTAGTCTTCAATCTCAACATACTCTCACTAAACCTTAAGTAAGAACATGTCAAGACCGAAGATCAATATAAGGCTTTTAATAAAAAAACAAACTAGTTTCAAATAGCGGGAAATTTTTTTTGTTCATTTTTAATAACAAATTATCAGAGTGTAACCGAAATGAAGGTTTGTAAAAATAGTGAGCTTTGGTTATTTACTTTAAAAGATAAATCAATTTCCAAGTATAGAGATAAATCGTTTTTTTTTTTTTAAATCATTTAGGAAAACATCAAATAAGAAATCAAAATCCATTTATAAGTAAAAACTTTAATTTAAATTCTATTTTTGGTGTAGACAAAACAATATTTCAAGGCATCACATAATAGGTAAGTAATTAAGTCATTCTAATCCTTAAATAATTAATTCCACAGATTTCTCAACAAAGATATAAAAAGATAGATAGAAAAGGGATAGTAACAAACTCATCCATAATTAGATCTTCTTTTTCATCACTTGAGTATTCAGATGTGGGTGGTGTTAGTAAGCCATTTCTTGGTGAATTCTCTCTACTTCCAAATCTTCATCATTCACTATCTAAAATGTTTATGAAGCTGACCATTATTTTGTCCTAAAGGTTCCTTGCAACTTAATAAATTGTGTAGGATTGAACATCACCAAAACAGCTGATCACACATTTAACTAGTCCAACAAAACTCAATCATTTCAATACAAATAATTTATTATCAAGTAAGATATATCATTGGCTTATGCCCTTGCCGAAATGGCCTAAACTCAAACAAGTAATTTAATAAATAAATGGCAACCTATTTATAACATCTAAAAGGAAACCAAATCATTCTTACTTTAAAATATGATCACATTCAATTTGAAAAATCAAAACCAAAATTACACAAACATAAGTTACATTTATTTATTTTATAAATAACCCTATGTTTTCTCGGTAGATCATGACAAAACAATCATACAACTATGCTTGTCATATCCAATCATGATTAATTTCATGAAATGCAAATGCATGTTTATTTAAATAATAATGCAAGCGTACATTTTTCTCCATGACATTGCAAGCATGTCAAAGTTTATAGACAGTGAACTTATCCCCTAATTTGTAAATTTAATTACCTCTATCCCTCATATCTTACTAAAAAATAAGATCTAGATAGTGAAATGTCTTTTCATTGAAGTAAATCAAAACCATCTACTTCCCCTGTAGCATATTCTTAATTTTCATAACCAACTTTAGATGACACTTGTATGCAGCATTTAGGGGATTGAACCTAAGGATAGAGTAAGAACTGTACCCCTTCATCTCTAATTAGGAAGTCCAAACATTTAAACCACATTAGTGTAAACATTCTTGATTTAATAATTATGAATGCTAATGTATGCTTTGGCAGCCCCTATGAAAGGCATGGCTGTCCTCAATGCTCCACATGCATATATGATGCTATATAATCATGAAATGACAATTCAATATATTATATACTCAATTCATTCCTTTTACTAGTCATATAACATACTTTATAACATAAACAGGTATGTATGAGACAATATGACAGGACTGCCCCCAGATTCTACCCAGAAACCCGGAGAGGTTCTGCGGGAATTCAAAATCAAGGAAAATCCTACCGAAAATTCGGCAGAACCTCCCCTGAAAATGGACTAACCCAGAAATTTCAAAACTTGTTAATAAGCACTTCTAAACAGCAACCACCTCTACCACAACCAAAAAGGGTCTCAGACCCAACAATGTCACTGAGAAACCAACTTAAAATTTAAGAATGGTTATCAGAGCCTCTATTCTATTATAAGGAATTTTTACAAGAATAAAATGGCTCCTACAGGGTCTGACTAGGGAGATGAACGTAACTGCCTCGACATGATTGGCTCGACTTCCACCAAAACTACTACCTGGGGGGACAATTTAAGACAAAATAAGATAAACTGTGAGATAAACTCAGTGAGTGGACAATTTTATAGAAGCGAAAATGAAGCAAATCTTCATGTTCAGAAAATCCTTCAAAAACACATTTAACTCTAAAACCTCATGTCACTCTTTGAAATCCCTCAGTTTTAAAACTATTTTTAAAATCTCTTCTTTCAAATTCATTTTTAAATCCCCTCAAATCGTAAATCAAACTCTAGAAAACAATTAATACTCTCAAGCTATAAAACTATTAAAATATCTGAAACAATACGCAATGCCTTATAGAAACTATCATTTAAAACATTTACTAGTGTAATATAATTCTTTAAAATACTCCACAACTAAAAACTCACGCCACACTAGTACCCGGAGAACTGCTAGTCATACACTGCCGAGTCATCTCTAGGCAAGTGCAGAGCAAATCAATACCTGCTGTGATGCTGGTCATACACCGCCGACTAGGCAAGTGCAAAGCAAATGTTATGTTGGTCATACACCGCCAACTAGGCAAGTGCAGAGCGAGTGCTGATCGTACACCGCCGAGTCATCTCTAGGCGAGTGCAGAGGAATATATACCTGCTGAAGGGGGTACTAATATAGCGGTTTAAAACTGCTCATTTAACTTCATAAAATTCGTAACTCAAATCAATATTTCTAATTCAAGACTCATGATAACCAAATAATAAAATCATGATTTAAGAAAACACTTCCAAATCAAAGATCCAATTCAACTTTTTTTTTTTTAATCTCTCAAACAAATTCAATAACCAAATGAATAAATCATGAATTTAGAAAAGTATTTACAAAAATAAAGTCCACTCACAGTGAGAAAATCTAATGTCGATCCTCCGCCGGATCGTCGCGAACCCCGGTCGTCTCGCCTATAACACAGACGTTAAAATATGAAATTAGTCTCGACTCCAATACGTTTAATTTTGTGTGTGTGTTAATCATAATGTCCCGCTAAACTCACGCTCAAGTAACGGTTGTAAATCATCTTCCTCAAAACTATACGCTTTCTAACCTATTCCTAAACCATCTCGAAACTTCTCGGCTCACACCAACGTCGCCCACACTTCTAAAACCAATTTTAAATCTCGAAAATAAATTTACGTAGCCAACCTCAATCGAGCACACCGTCTGAGAGTAAGTTTGATATCAGAAAAGTATCCAAATGTTTAATGCATTAATACCCAAATAAACCTTACGTGTGTTATGCCTTGACCTAGGTTCACTCGGGAATATAGAAAACATATCCAATAGCAAATCCAAATTGGGGTTTCGTAAAGTCCGGAAAATTTCCACCTAAACACAATTAATAACCAACTCCAAAAGAGTTTTAAATTCAAGTATCAAAAGAAATTGGCAGCTGGTTGATCAGAACCGCCGCTCTCGCCGCTTAAAGTGTCAGCCACAAACACACCACTCACCCAAACTCACTAATTTTCTCAGTCCTAGGCATCTATTGAGTCTCCTATGGACGAAATTTGTCCTAGACAACACCACAATAGCCCCCAAATCCGAAAATCCAAGCTAACCCGAAATGACATCAAACCCCAGAACTTACAAACTTCCAATTACTCGAAATTGAACAACATAAGTTAGGAAAATGAAAGCCCAAAGGAAGAGGAAGAAATCTCACCAAAAATAAGGATGAAAGGGGCTGAGATTTGGCCGGAATCCGGCGAGGCAGAGGCGGCGGGCTAGGCTTCCTCTGGCCTTGATTTCGCCCGTGTGGGAGCTGGGCTAGCTGGAGAAGGGCCGAGCTGAGCTGGTCGACATCGGGGGAGGCTCGCTGGAGCCTTGGGTCACCGAAAAAGTGACCGGACGTGGCTGGGTGGTTGAGACAGGTGCGTGCAGGGGTGGGTTGTGGGCTGGTGTGTTGTGCCCCTCGTCGAAGTGGTGGCTGGGCGGGCTGGAGGAGTGGCCGGGAGAGGTCGTCGGCGCCTGGAGGGGTGCTGGTTAGAAGTAAAGGCCGGCAGAGGTGGTTGGTGGTTGCTGGGTTGTGGGCGCAGGGGAAGATGCAGGAAGGTGTGGGTGCGGGGAGAGAAAATATAAAGAGGGAGAGAGAAAGAGATCCCTTTTAAAAATCTGATTTTGAATTTTAAAACCCAATTTGTCAATTTTACAAAATTGCCCCTCACTTCAAACGCCCATAATTCCCAAACTGTAACTCGAAATTATGTGTGCTACGTGTCTATGAACTCGTGGGCTCGAAACTTATTCAACAGACCCAAAGTCAAAATCGAAAACCTATTTATTTTAAAAGTCAACTTTAGGTCAAGATCAAATTAAAACAAAAATAAATAAAAATTTAAATCAAAACCCTTTTTATTTTCTAAATAATTCTCAAAATCTTTAAAATAAAATTCAACATCCTAAAAAGAAAATCTCTTAAAAACATAGTTAAATAAAAACTTAAATTTCTAGTGAAAATTTGGGTCGGGTCGTTACACAATATGAGCAATTAAATAAACAACCAAGTGTTAGTTTAAATCTCGGATCCGAAACCAATAAACATGGCCAAAAGAACATACAATCCTCATTGGTTCCAGCGCTCTTTTACACCTTTAAACTAGTTCTTAATCCTTAGAACTTTCAAGTTTTACTACATGGTAGAAATCAATCCTCAATAGCTCTCGGATACTACCAATTATGTAAGTCTTATTAGTTTAAATCTAAGTGATCTAGTACCTTTTATTAGACTAATAAGTCTCACTTTGTCAAATTAGGTAAATCTAGGTTTATTAGAACCTTATTTCCTAGGTTAGTATCTTTAAAACTAAACATGCAACCCTAGTGTTTAAATTCCCAATTAATTTCACATAAGTCCACTCATTTTATCCTTAGAACAAATAGGTTGGCTTTTCCCATCATAATTAGGGAAATTGAAGTCATCAACATACATTCCAAGTTCAATTTATTCTTGATCTCAAAAGCAACTCAATTACCTTTTTCTATAACTAATATACAACTAACCAAATAAATCATACTTTCCTTTAAAAGTTAAATACTTAATTCTAATCAAGCATGGCAGCCAGAACACATCAAAACATTTAAAATATCAATTTAATCTGAACCAAACATTCAAGAAAACAAGCATTTTATTAATAAGACTAAGAATAAAACATATTGAAAATTAGAGTTTGAAAATGACTAGCTCCCCCTACCTCAACTGAAGCTTATTGCCCTTGTTGTGATCCACCAAACTGAAAATCAATCCCAAAATTTAAAAAGAATCATATTTCACATTCTCAAACTCAATTGAGGCTTTCTAGGGTTTTGATGTCGTATTGGCTAAGTTAAGTGGCATCTGAAACCTCAACTCTATAAACATTCATCCTATGACCTCAAACAAGTTTAAAATCATGTATGCAAACATATTTGGAATCTTAAAAATTAACACAAAGGCCATAGCAGAAAAGCGGTATTCTGCAACCTTGGTTTTGTTAAAAAACATGGGGTTTTGACAACCTGAATTCCATTCCAGAGATAAATGAACTCCCTCATGCTCATAGATCAATCACAGGGGTGATTTGTGACTTGTGTAAACCAACATTTTAGGCCAAAAAGCATTGACATAAAAAATGGCAGTTTTAAGGAAAATTAGTTTCTTTAAAAGTGCAATTGTGCAATACCTTCTCAGTGAATTTTATAAAATCACACAAAAATAATTTGAACAAGATTTTTCATAGGCAATTATAAGACATACTAACTCTCAAGCACAAATATTTTCATGAAAATTGGAGTTGTGTAAGTAGGGTTTTCGAAGATCCAATGTTCACACAAGAAAAGAGTTTTGCTGCAAAATCACTTTTCATATGGTAAAAATGCTCCTTTCGGGTATAATGAACCAAATCAAGTAAAACCAATTGATACAAGTCTAAAATCAGTCCTACAATCTACTGTGTCAATTTCAAATCAAGATTTTAAGTAAAATAAAATTCGAGCATGTAAACCTTATGAGTTTTCTTTGCAATTAATGCAGAAAATTGGTAGATGTTTAGAGAAACTTTGAAAATGCATAACTCACTCAATATAAATGAGATTTTCATGATTCTTGGCTTAAATGAAAGATGTATATGTCTAGTTTCATGCACAAAAATAATTTTGCAAGTTTCTATCATGATTGGTACAGACTTTAATTTTTATCATGCAAGGTCAAAAGATGTGAAAAACAGCCAAACAAGATTAGGTTGTAAGACTCTTGGATTTTTCTTTGGATGCACTTAATCCTAGCCATTCAACAAGGTTCTAAGGTATTGAAAACAGACTTGGAGGGTAGGGTTCCATTTTAGAAATATACCCAAGACTTCATCTTTATGCTTCATGGTGTACACTCATACTCTTCTAGAGAAGTCATCAACAAAGGAGACAAAATAATGGTTACCTCCCAAAGATGCAGTTTTGGAAGGACCCAAACATCACTGTGAATATAATCAATAATACCTTTGTTGCGGTGAACTACAGTTCTAAATTTCACTCTAGTTTGCTTGCCCAAAACACAATATTAACAAAATTCTAATTTGCAAACCTTTCAACATATTCTTCTTGATCAACAATTGCATTGCTTTCTCACTAGCATGGCCAAGACGCATATGCCATAATCTTCCACTTTTGCAACATTTGCTTCAGAACCCTTCTTGTCTTTGTTCATCAATTTTAGACAATCTTTTTTCCAATGTCGCTTTGGGTGACATAAAGCACATTCATCTTTTGCAAGAACTTTACCTCTTGACTTAGAACGAGACTTCCCCCTATTGCCAGATTTTCTATCGTCACTTCTCCCTCTTGCTACAAGTGCCTTTGATTGTAAATTATGAACCTTTTGATCTTTCTTTCTACATTCATTACTCACCAAAGCATTAGAGACATCATCAAACTTCACCTCACTTTTTTCATACAACAAAGTAGTTTTCAAATGATCATAATCATCCGGAAGAGAATTTAGCAAACACAAAGCTTTATCTTCATAAGATATTTGCACATCCAAATTAGCCAAATCAGCCAAAATTTTATTATAATCATTGAGGTGTTCGGTTATCAAAATACCTTGTCGATATTGAAATCGGAAGAGCTTCTTCTTCAAAAAGAGCCAATTTTCTAGAATCTTGGTCATGTATTTATCTTCCAATTTCTTTCACAACTCCTTGGCCGAGTCTTCCTTCATGACAAAATATTTTTGATCCTTAGCAAGACACAACCGAATGGTGCCACAAGCCCACCGGTTAATTTTCTTTCATTCCTTTTCATCCATCTCTTGGGGTTTATCCTCAAGAGCAATATCAAACTCTTGTTGAAATAAGATATCCATCACCTCACATTGTCACATAACTACAACAAAGTTGCTTTTTCCTCTCTGTAAAGCATTTTTTGCGCGGAATAGTTTAGTTTGTCGCTCTAAGTATGATGAGTTTGGTCTCCAAACTTTTCTTAAAATTAGCGAGGAAAAAGTTGATTCGGTGACGACATATATCCTCGCTAAATGACTCATTGCGCGAGAAAATAGATATTGCCTCACTAAAGGATTGGAGAAAATTCTTCCTACACCTACCAATATTTTAGCGAGAAAATTATTTTAATTCGTCGCTAATTATATTTTTCAGCGAGGAATTATTTTTCCTCATTATAAAGCATTTTTTGCGATGAATAATTCAGTTTGTCGCTCTAAGTATGATGAGTTTGGTCTCTAAGATTTTCTTAAAATTAGCGAGGAACAAGTTGATTCGGCGTTGACGAGATATATCCTCGCTAAATGACTAATTGCGCGAGGAAATAGATATTGCCTCACTAAAGGATTGGAGGGAATTTTTCTCACATCCGCCAATATTTTAGTGAGAAAATTATTTTAATTCGACGCTAATTATATTTTTCAGCGAGGAATTATTTTTCCTTACTATAAAGCATTTTTTGCTAGAAATAATTCAGTTTGTCGCTCTAAGTATGATAAGTTTGGTCTCCAAATTTTCTTAAAATTAGCGAGGAAAAAGTTGATTCGGCATCGATGACATATATCCTCACTAAATGACTCATTGCGCGAGGAAATAGATATTGCCTCGCTAAAGGATTGGAGGAAATTTTTCCCACATCCGCCAATATTTTAGCTAGAAAATTATTTTAATCCGTCGCTAATTATATTTTTCAGCGAGGAATTATTTTTCCTCACTATAAAGCATTTGTTGCGAGCAATATTTCAGTTTGTCGCTCTAAGTATGATTAGTTTGTTCTCCAAACTTGTCTAAACATTAATGAGGAAATGGTGGATTCAGTGACGACATATGTCCTTTCTAAATGACTCATTGTGCGAGGAAATAGATATTTCCTCGCTAAAAGGATTGGAGAGAATTTTTCCCACACCCGCTAATATTTTAGAGAGAAAATTATTCTAATTCGTCACTGATTAAATATGTTTGAGCGACGAAGAAATTCGTCTCCCAAGGTCCTAGTGCCTTTTTTATGTGCAAATATATTTATGTATAAGCATATGATGTGATCATTTTTCCAACAATCCGAACCGTTCATTTTTTAGTTTCTCACTTAAAGATCATCCTTACAAACAATTAGCTCAATCGAAGATGTACAAGTTAGGTAACAATGGTCAAACTTATTAACGATCGTGATTTTTCTAATGATAATCGAACGGGTAGATGAATTCCGATTTGGCCTATTTTTTTGCAGGGATGATATTTGAGCATGAATATAGAAAATAAATGGCTTCGATCGTTGAAATGACGTTATTGTCTTCACAATTATTGAAACGATAAGGTTTAAATGAAAAAGTTAATAGAATTATACTCTTCAAGTATATTTATATGTAGAAGCTCACATCTCGATCATGTTTCCAATGATTCGAATCGTTCATTTTCTAGTTCCCCATTCAAAGATTATCCCCGCAAAAATTTAGCTCAGTCGGAAATATAAAAGTGAGGTAACGGTGGTCAAATTTATGAACACTCATGGTTTTTCTAATGATAATCGAACAGATAGATGAATTTCAATTTGGTCGATTTTTTGCAGGGATGATCTTTGAGTATAAACATAGAAAATGAACGGCTCCGATCGTTGAAATGACGTTGTGGTTTTCACAATTATCGAAACGACAAGGTTTTAATGAAAAAGTTAATAGAATTATACTTTTCAAGTGTATTTATATGTAGAAGCTCACATCTCGATCGTGTTTCAACGATCCGAACTATTCATTTTCTAGTTCTCTACTCAAGATTATCGTCGCAAAAATTTAGCTCAATCGAAGATGTGAAAGTGAGGTAACGGTGGTCGAATTTATAAATGATCGTGGTTTTTCTAATGATAATTGAATGAGTATATGAATTTTAATTTGGCTGATTTTTTGCAAGGATGATATTTGAGTATGAACATAGAAAATGAACAGCTTCGATCGGAAATAATAGAGGTAATGGTGATCAAGTATAATGACATAATAAACGGCTAAGTGTTAATTATTATATATATTCTAATACATAATTTAATTATATTTGATATATATTTAAAATTTTGAATATTCTAATTTTAGAATCTTATTGTATATTATAATTTTGTAATTAATTATTATATTTATTCATAATATTCTAAATATTAGATATATATATTATATAATTTTAAATAATTTTACACTTACGCGACGAAGCCCATGCCGTCGCCCAAAAGCTAAAAATATTGACAGGTTAATTCCTACAAAAAATTTCACAACTTTTTTTAACTAACCCTACCCCTGGCTAGATCCCCTTTTTTTCTTTATTCCCTGCGCCTGCACTCTTCTTTTCTTCCTCCTCCAACAAATCTTCTTCTTCCCTCTCTCCCGCAGCTGCCCCCTCCCATCTCCTCCCCACTTGAAAATAAGGGTTTTGGGGAATAATAATATTATGTCTTCTTTCATTCATCAACAAGGTATATATACAAACCTAGCAGCATAATTACAGGAAGCTAAATAAGGTAAGTTAGACTTTTCCTAATTCTTTACTAATTACATAATCATCGCAACACTCCCCCTCAAGTTGGTGCATAGATGTCATATATGCCTAATTTGCCAACAAATTTTGAAAACAACTGATGTGATACTGCTTTGGTAGGGATATCAGCCAGTTGGTTCTCTGATTGGATCATGGGCAATTCTATAATTTTTGCTTTCAATTTCTCCTTGATAAAAAATCTGCCAACCTCCACATGTTTTGTTCGGTCATGTTGAACTGGATTGTGAGCGATATCACATGCGGCCTTGTCACAATATAATCGAATCGGTTGCCTCACCGGATACCCCAAATCTCGCAATAGATGTATTAGCCATAACACTTCAGAAATCCCAAGTGCCATACCTCGATATTCAGCCTCCGCATTTGAACGCGCAACAACATTCTGCTTCTTACTTCTCCATGTAACAAGATTACCACCCACAAAGGTGAAATAACTAGAAGTTGATCGCCTGTCATCTATTGATCCAGCCCAATCAGCATCAGTATATGCCTCAATATTTCGATGATCAACATTCTTGGAAAACAAAATTCCTTTTCCAGGAGCAGACTTCAAATACCTCAAAATTCGCATCACTGCACTCATGTGTTGTTCAATAGGATTATGCATAAATTGGCTAACAATGCTCAGAGCATATGCAAGATCCGGTCTTGTGTGTGCCTTGTACATCAATCTCCCTACAAGTCTCTGGTATCCCTTTATCAGTCGGCACTTGACTTGAATCAATACATAATTTCAATCCTTCCTCCACTGGAGTATATGCTGGTTGACATGCTGACATGCCAGTTTCTTGTAACAAATCTAAGGCATACTTTCTTTGGGATAGAAAGATTCCTTGTGTAGATCGAGATACTTCAATCCCAAGAAAATATTTCAAAGGACCAAGATCTTTCATTTCAAACTCCTTGGACAAGTAATTTTGTAGTGCCTTCCTTTCTTCAGGATCATCCCCTGTTACTACCATATTATCGACATATACAATAAGAGCAGTGATCTTACCCTGTTGTTTCTTAAAAAAAAAAAGAGTGTGATCTGAGTTGCTCTGTCTGTAGCCAAACGCTCTCATGGACTTTGTAAATTTTCCAAACCAAGCTCTGGGTGATTGCTTTAATCCATACAATGACTTCTTCAACCTGCACACTTTTCTTCGATTTTTTTTCTGATATAAGACATCCAGGTGGGAGATCCATATAAACTTCTTCTGTCTAGTCACCATGCAGAAAAGCGTTCTTCACATCGAATTGTTGTAATGGCCAATCTAGATTCACAGCCAGAGACAACAGAACTCGAACAATATTGATTTTATCCACAGGTGCAAAAGTCTCCATATAATCTATCCCATATGTTTGGGTATACCCCTTCGCCACCAGTTCTGCTTTGAATCATTCAATGGTACCATCTGCATTGTACTTTACGGTATAAACCCACCGACACCCAACTAGCTTCTTTCCTGATGGAAGATCAACAAGTTCCAATGTTTTGCTTTTCTGTAAGGATTTCATTTCCTTATTCATCACTGCTTTCCACTTTAAGTCGGCTAAGGCTTCCTGCACACTGTTAGGAATAGATACAGTAGATAATTGATTTACAAATGAGCTATTTGATTCAGACTAACAATGGTTGGACACATAATGACTCATAAGGTACTTGACTTTGCTAGTAAGATCCAGTTCATATGTGGTTTTAGGAACACCTCTATTACTACGAGGAGGAAGCTGTCTTCTAGGTGGGTCAGGTATAGACTCAGGAGCATCTTCAACGAGCGATTGGTTAGGTGTGTCGGACGGTGGAATGGATACTGGGATCAATTCTGTTGGTTCAGTTTCAATATTATGAGAGTTTTCATTACCACTTCCGTCCAAGTGTACACCACTTGTATCCAAACCACTCTCGTATCTATTCATAGGACTATGTGAGTGTTCATCACCACTTCCATCCAAGTTCACACCACTCATATCCAAGTGACTCACATTTCGGTCCACAGGTTCAGCATAATCCAGAGTTTGAACTTCCTCCTGGTGGTACTCCCCTGAAGTTCAGACTCAAAAGAAAAATACAACTTATCTTCATGAAAAACAACATCCAATGTAATATACATGGTTTTAGTGGGAGGATGATAACATCAATGGCTTTTTTGATGTGATGCATACCAAAAAAAAACACAACACAATGCTCAAGGAGCTAACTTACTCCGCTGATGCTTATGGAGGTGAACAAACACCACACATCCAAAGACATGAGGCGGAAAATTATGGACGGTAGGAGCAATGACAGTATCGTGCAAAGCCTTAAATGGTGTTTGAAATTGAACCGTGCTGGATGGAACACGATTAATTAGATAGGCAGCAGAGGTAAGAGCTCCACCCCAGTAGGACACAAGCATATGAGCTTCAATTAAGGAAGCACGAACAACTTCCAGCAAGTGTTGGTTCTTCCTTTCGGCCACCCCATTCTGTTGGGGTGTATAGGAACATGTAGTCTGATGAACAATGCCATGTGCCGTCAAATAATGTTGTAAGTTAGAACTCATATATTCTCCGCCATTATCACTACGGAGGACCTAAACCTGTGCTTTGTATTGAATCCGAATCAAAGTATGAAATTTTTGAAACAATATATTCACCTCCCCTTTGGATTTCATCAAACATACCCAGGTCATCCTGGTACAATCATCAAAAAATGTGACAAACTAATGTGATCCACCTAAAGTAGTAACTGGAGATGGACCCCAAACATCAGAATGAATAACCATAAAAGGAACTAAACTTTTATTCAAATTTGATGAAAAAGAGGCACGATGACTCTTCGCAAGTTCACAAATAGCACAACGAAATCCAGAAATATCAACTTTTGAAAATAAACAAGGAAATAATCTATGCAAATAACCAAAGGAAGCATGCCCCAGACGTCGATGCCATAGCCAGATTTCAAATTGTTTTTTCTCCCCTTCAAAACCATTCACTATCAAGGCCTGACGCAGCCTGTCTAAACTTTTCGACACCAAGTCCAAGTAATACAGCTTCCTTTGCCTAACACCACAACCAGTCATTTGTCTCGTTCGAATGTCCTTAAAAACACAGAAATCAGGCCAAAAAATTACAATGCAATGTAAGGCTAAGGTTATTTGAGCAACCAACAATAAATTATAAGCCAATGATGGGACAATTAAAACCGAGTCCAAATTTAAACCATCAATGAGAGACACAGAACACTCTCCAATAACTGGAGCTGGAGTACCATTAGTAGTGGAAACATATTTTTTGGAAGATGGCTTTAAGATTGGGACCTGTCTATAATCAAATGTCATATGGTCTGTAGCTCCGGAATCAATTATCCATGTATTATTCAAAACAGATGCAGAAATATTTAAAACCTTACCACTGTTATTACCTGTCGTTGCTACCATAGCAGAGGCTCGTTTAGTAACCCCATCATAGCCATCTATCTTGGCCTCAACAACTGCAGCAGTAGAGTTCCGACTAGAACTCTTCTTCCTTGAATCACGACTGTGATCCCACCATTCTGGATATCCTACTATTTTATAGCAGCGACTCTTGGTGTGACCAGGTTGGTTACAATGACTACATTTGTAGGATGGTTTATCAGTACCGTTGGTTCGGGATCGATCATGTGTACGGGATTGATCTTGGGATCGATCCTGCTGATTCTGCTGAGAATGGGATCGATCCTGTTGTTTCACATTAGGGCGATTTCGAGCCAACATTAGCAGCCTCTGAATTTTTTGACTCCTCATTCAAGGTGGTACGACGCACTGCCTCACGTCAAACAAAAGCATAACACTCTTCTAAATTCGGGACTGGTTCCTTGCATAGAATCTCTCCACGTACCTATTCAAATTCGCCATCCAATCATGCAAGGAATACATGTACTCTTTGCCGTTCTATGGACTTCCTATACGCTTCAACATCATCAGCCTGCTGCATGACCACTTTATCACGATGGTCTAATTCGCGGAAAATTCCAATCAGCGCTCCATAATATATAGAGAGGGTTTTTCCACTTTATTTGGCTGTGAAGGCCTTTTGATTCAAGGAAAACACCTGTAATTCACCACTTCCGTCATAGAAAGCCTTTGACAGGGCACTCCAAATTTTGCAGGTAGTAGATAAGCATAAATAAGGTTTCATAATTTCAGGATCCATGGACATCAACAGCCACCTCTTTACTTTCTGATTTTCAGCATACCACTTTTCATACTCATCGTCTGTTTCTGCAGGTGGCTTGGTCTTGCCACGAATATAGGAGAGTTTCTCCCTCTCAGAAATATGCATCTCCATCAATTGGGACCAAACATCATAGTTTGATTCAGTAAGAATGATCCTAGCGTTGAAAACCCCTTCAGAGTGAACAACAACAGGGATTGATTTTGACCGAGATGAGTCAACGTCCTTCTCGCCCATGATGAGTACTAAGAATGACTATACAAGATGATGATGGTGGGGTTTCAAGAATTCTGTTCATACAAATTTTGCAGCAAACTATTAGGAGTGCGGCTAGGTTTTTTTTTTTTTTTTTTCTTTTTCTTTTTCTGAAAGGCTCTGATACCAACTTGAAAATAAGGGTTTTGGGGAATAACAATATTGTGTCTTCTTTCATTCATCAACAAGGTATATATTCAAACCTAGCAGCATAATTACAGGAAGCTAAATAAGGTAAGTTAGACTTTTCCTAATTCTTTACTAATTACATAATCATCGCAACACTCCCTGCCGCTGCCTCTCCCCCGACCGCAGCCTCTCTCCTCGACCGCCGCCTTCCTCCTGCCTCCCTCCGAACCCACTAGCCCTGCATTCTCTCTCTGCCTCACTTTCTCTCTCTACCTCTCCTCTTTCTCTCAGCCCCGAAACCCACGAGCCCCAACACCACCGAAACCCAACCCCAACCCCAGCACCACCAAAACCCAACCCTAGCCACCATCAACCACCATCACCTGCTTCTCCCCCACTCGCGCCCACACCACCTCCAAGGCCCAATCGGCCTAGATTAATTTTCGTTTTTTTTTTTTGGGTAATTTGCTTTTTTTTTTTTTTTTTAATAATGTTTTTAAATTTTTTTTCATTGTAATGTGTAATTTATGGGTTTTTTATTTTTTTGTATGTGTGTAATGTTGTTTGTTTATGGTGATAATTTGAGGTTTTAGGATGATGAAAGCTTAAGGAGGTGGAAGGAACAACTTCTCGGGAGTGTGGATGCTAATTCTGTTGGAGGTAATTATTGTAACTAACCAAATTGTTTTCCTCTTAATTCTCCCTTTAATATTAATGCTGGGGTTCCAAATTTTGGCTTCTTCATATGAATTTTCCTAATTTCGAGCTAAAAGTTTGTACGGGGGACGAGTCTTTGGTTTGGATTAGTGAGGTAGAAGATTTTGAGTACAAGGAAACTGAGATATTGTTTGTCGTGGATGTATGTTCTTTTGACATTAGGCTAGTTGATTTGATCCAATTCACGGGGTTAGGTTCACTTGAGTGGAGATTTTATGTTACATAGGTAGCAAATGATGAAAATTTGGTTATTTTAGATTTAGAATCCCAATTGGGATTTACACAGGTCTTTAGTACTTCTTACATCTTTTGACATCCAAGAAGAATAAGTTAAAAAGGAGGTGGGATTTTTTCTTTTTCTTGAAGAGAGGGGGAGAGGGGGGATGGGGGGGATGGGGTAAGAAAGGCAAAAAATAGTAATGGGCTCAATTGAGTGGTTTCTTAAGTCCTACTAAATAAAATATGACATTCAAATTTCAATCTCTTTTTCTTTTAGATTCTTTATATAGCAGGCCTTGTCTCGATAGGTCGCCAAAAACAGTAAAGAAAAAGAGAAATGACAGGAAATTGAAATGTATATGGAAAGCATATATTAGTCCTTAGTATTTCTAGGAGTCTGGTGTTTTATTTGTAGCTTATAAATAATGCTATCTATTTTAAAGCAAATCAGATTTGATAAAAGGCAGCTATACTTTCTCCTCACTCTTTTCCTCATTTTTCAGTATATCTTTTATTCTCTATCATTATAAAAACCTTTAAATACTCTTTATTCAAATATCTAAAACTCATCTTGGGTTGTGTAACTTGTTTGGCAGGAAAGAGGGTTAGCAGGGTGTTGCAGATTTGAGTTAGCCTTAAGGGGTTGAGTATAGCTGTACCTTGGTGAGTCTAAATTCTAAAACCTTAGAATTCTAATTTTTTTTTTTTTGAGTCTCTGGTTTTGAGTGATGCCTAATTCTTTTAGGAAGTCCAAGTTGTGAAGAAGGAGAGCTCTAGACTTCACTAAAAAACAAGTAGGGGAGCCAATCCACAAATTATTTTTCCTATATATACATATACATATGATGTGTAGAAAATACTTATTATGTTTTGCATCAACTACTTGCAAAATATAAAGATTTTATTGCATGTTGCCCCATGAATTTTCATATATATTGTGAAATGTTAATTTTCGCAGGTTATAAATTTGGGAATTTTTAGAGAAACAAACAAGACTCTGTCAAATTTTTTATTGAGAGGGGAAACAACTTCAAGCTCAACAATGGATTGTTGAGACTCAGCAACAACTACTTGACCATCAAAGTAAAGTAATCAAAGTCTTGGAGAAGAAGATAAAAAACTCTGAGGAGAGGAGCAACAAGTTTCAGGAGTTTATGAATATGATGGCTACTAAGTGTTAGTTTTGATGCACTTAATGATGACTCTCTCTATGTTAGCTATTCATCAATTTAATTTCTTTTGTTTTTGTACTTAATTATGATTTTTAAGAGATTTATTGAATGTTTAATGGCATTGTAAAACCAGTTTGAACTAGCATTTATATATGTTATATATTGTTTTAATTTTTGTCTTATTTGGTTATCAATAAATATTAAAAAATATATATAAAATGATCTATATAATATCAAACTTTTGGTGTCAAAAAATTAATTCCTGACTGTAGAGGACCTATAGCGAGGAAAATATTTCTCGCCAAAGGAAACATATTGCGAGGAAAATATGAGATTTCCTCACTACAAATCACTTACATAGAGGAAATTACATTGTGTCACCAAAAAGAAATAATTTTTTATTTTGTTTTAAAAGACAATATATTAATTAATTATTAAACTTTAGCGAGGATTTTAGTTTTAGCGAGGAAATAAATGTTGCCACTAAAATTATTTGCAGACGTTTTTAATATCTTTTACGTGAAATTAATTCTTTTTTTGCGAGGAATTATATTCTCGCAAAAAGGATTCAAGCGAGGAAATTATTTTAGCATTGTTGGAATAGTATAGCGAGAAATCCATATCAAAATATAACCCCGAAATTAAACTCGAGCTCTAATACCAATTTTTTGTGCGAAAGCTTAACAAATATAGCAATCACCAATATATTGCAAAGACAATATCCAATAAAACAGTAGATATGAATCAAAATAACCAAGGCAAAAGATATAGAGATAAATACCAACCAACAAGAGACACCAAGATTTATAGTGGTTCACTCAGTCGGTGTAACTGAGCTACATCCACTTTGGGAGACGACGAAATTCTACTATAATCAATAGAGAGTTTACAAAAAGTATTTGAACCTCACAAAACCAAAACCCCAAATACACCCAATGAACTTACTCACTCACAAAGAACAAGAGAAAAAATTAAGAGAATTAATCTCTTTTTGCAATAGTAGCAAATCACACCTCTCAAATATGGTTTTTCTTCTTTCTTCACTTTGTGCGGCTGCTACTCTCCAAACCCTCACATTTTGTCTTTGTTTTGCTGCTCTCCAATACAACTAACCACAAAACTTCAAATGGAAGCCTTGTAGTCTAGGGTGAAACAAGCTCGAGGCTGCCCCACAAATGGGTGATGTGGCTCATTTAAAACCACTCAAACAAATGGGCTGAACAACATTGGGCCAAACCAATAAGTGGGTCCAATTAGAAGCCAAAACCAACACTTGAAGAGTGTTGCATTCATTCAAATCTTTACTTAACGACGCCTTGTAGAGTTTTAAGTCCATTGTTTTTTTGACTGATGAATGAGTTCAAATAAGAAAAGTAAAAAATGATTTCCAATCTTCTAGAAAAGTTTTACAGATTGTGATATTATTGGCAGTCCAATTAGCTTTACATAGTCAGAAGAGCGTTACGTGACAGTATCCCTTGCCTATCATGTTTTTATGGGTTACTAAGAAAACTTATAGGAACCACCCTTGTTAGGTATAAGGTTTAAGGTAAATTTCAAATACATGCAATTACTTGTAAATTATACATATCAAACAATTCTTGTGCTCGTGAGTATGTGTTGGAGTTAAAATTCTCGAAAAGAAATTAATTATCCAACAATAAATAATTGGTTGAAGAACCTGACCTGGAGATGAATAAATGTGACTGATGAGCTCTTGATATTTGAGACGCGAGGGATGTCCTCCTGCAAAAGACACTCTGATGTCAAAGTAAGTGTTTGCTCAGTTCGGTTGTAAGTGAAGCTCAGAATGATTGCATACCTTTTACGTTCGTCCATCTTTGCTATTTATAGATCTTCCTGACCTTGCTCTTCAAGAAACCTCCCACTCTCATACCCCAACCTCCATGCCCTGCATGGATGGGTAGTGCTAGAGTGAGTTGAGCATGGGTTGGTCTAACTCCACGTTCCTAATTCATAGGAGCGTGATCTTTTCTCCCAGGTGATAGATGTTTATTTTTATTCTGGGCTTGATTTTTAGCCCTTAAAAATATCTAGTTTGGGCCTCGAATGATTTTCCTTATTCTGGCCCAGCTTAATAACTCTTTGGCCTAGGTTAACTCAAATTTGATTTATGTGGCAAAATTCGGGTCCCACAATGCCCTATTTTCTTTCTTCGCTGCCACGTGTCCCTCGAGGGTTAGTGAGAGAAGAAACTTGCGGCTGCCATCATCATGGCGTCTCTTGGTAACCCGAGGTGCCATTTAAACCACAAATTTTGAGTTATCATTTTCACTTTACCAAATTCACGCATACCCATCTCCTTCATTCACCTCTTTCTCTCTGCAACTACTCCCAGTATACTCTCTAGGGTTTTCTACAATCTTCCCGCATTCCTCCAGCTGCTTGAGTTTCGATCTCCCAGTGCATTTGCGAGTTTTTCTTCGACCATTTTTTTTTGAGTAAGTTCCTCTGCTCCTTCGATTTTCTTTATTCTTTCTCCAAAATGGGTAGAAAAGGGAAAGCTTGTAAGACCATTTATGAGTTCTAGATACCTTCTAAGAAACATTTAGCCCAAGAGTATAGATTTCCTAATGACGTCGAACTCCTTCCATTTCTAGAAAAAGCCAACCTTGTTACCGGGGAGGGTGTTCTTGAAGGGGCCATAGTCATATCTTTCTACTCTCTCCTTTTACATTAGATTTCCTCTCCACCCTCTATTCTACATCGTGCTCACCTGTATGGGCGTTCATCTTTTTCAATTGAACTCGAGTTGTTACCAACTGATCTTCGCCCTTCTAGGTTTCGGCCTTGTTCAAGGCTACTTTGAGGTTCGTGGACCTGTTCTACTTCTATCAGTGGAATCAGTGTTTCGACGAAAAGGGCACCACAACCTATTACTTCACCCTTAAGCAGAAAAACCAAAAACTTTTCCACTCCCGACCTACCTCTCATAGTGGTTGGAATGAGAGACCTGTTCTAGTGACATGAAATTGGGTGCCCCCAAGCTCGAAGGGATGAGCCTTCCCTGGGCTTTTTCTTACAATCCTGGTATTCCTCGCTACGATAATTTTCACGATCTCGACCTTGATATCGTTTACCAGATAAGACTTATCACTAACCTTTTCCAATTTCTTCTTTAAGACAAAACCTGCTACACTGAGATCAAGCTCGTGCACGAAAGGTTGCAGTTTCTGCAAACCCACTTCATCCTTGGGGACTCACAACACGATATCTACTACTACACCACCGATCACCTGCTTCGGAGGATTTCAAGTGAGCGACAATCAATCATTTATGCACCGTATTCTGAAGAGATAAGATTGCAGATTGAACCGACCTCTCCCAAGTACCTTGTTGGGAACTTGGTTGCTGAGACCAAAATTTTCAAGTGATAAAAGAAGAGAGAAAAAGGCTCAGAAATTTGAGGAAAGCGTTTGAGATGGAGATCGACATTGATCCTTTAGACCTAGAGACTGCGCAATTCGATCAGGAAACCGAGATGCCTCGTGTGATCGAGATAGCCAAAGATCCACCTCGCGACAGGAAGAGAAAATGGGTGATAAACAAAAGGACACAAATCGAGAAACGAGTTCGGCACAAACTAAATTGCCAGTTTCACCCCAAGGCAAGGATCAACATCGAGCCTCGAGTTCAGGTACAATCTCAAGTGTTGAACTTCCTCAACCCTCTCCCCTTGAGCTAATCTAGCCCACCACTGGGCCTTTGGGTACCTCCCCTCCACATTCTACCTTATCGCACACCATACACCCGAAGTGGGTTCTCGAGTTTACTAACGCTCAGGTCTCCTTTCAGAGAGCGGCTGCTCTGTACGAGGTATTTATCATAATCATTTCATTCTTTTTTTTAACACGATCTCAAACTTGCTCTATAGTTGAACATGTTGTCCACCATCCAAGACGACCGCTTTGTCTTCAATAAGCGCGAACTTACTACTGAGAAGACCAAAAGGGAAGAACTCGAAAGGGACTTGAGCCATCTGCAGACTGAGTTTGAGGCAATGAAGAAGGGGTTGGAATTCTCCCAAGACAAGTTAAAGCTTGCAGTGGAAGACCGAGATTTGCATGCTAAGAACTTTGCCCTTCAGCAAGAAGAGATGGAGAGCGTCTGGAAAAAAGCTCACGAAATCACTACCGTGCTCAAGTTAGAGAGGTCGGAGAGAGAACAAGAATGGGAACTCTGCCAGCAAGCCATTCGTACTGACCGAACGAGATTCTTTTGGTTCGGGTTCGTGCAAAGAAGTGAAGAAAAGAATAACCGAGTCGTGAAGAATCCAGATGATATGGATGTCATGCAGAAGGTCACTTCGGATTACCCGTTCTTGCTGGGTATGACCCTGAGCAATCTCCCGCTACCCCCCTTTCGGACGGTGATGATGATGTTGAAGTTGAAGCTAACCCTAAAGTTCCCGAAGGTGGTGAAATCGTGGCGCTAAAGGTCTTTCTGGTAGAGGCTGACGTGGCCAGAGGCTCCCAAGTCATGGATGAGCCTTGGGTTGTCTTCCAGGTCATGTTCAGGCCCATGACTCAAAGTGAAGCAGAGGTTCAGGCTGTTCTTGAGGATAGTTCAGTTTCGTAGACTTTTTCTTTTTAGTTTCCCTTTGTTGTAACTTTTGACAGCTGTACTTTACTTTGTTTAATTTATGGTGTTTTGAGTTGTCTTAACTGTTTCTTTTTCCTTGCCTTCGAACTCTAATTGGGCAGTTTATGTTTCGTACTTGATAGTTTTGATTTTTCGACTTCTATGCAATTATAAATTATTTTCTTAAATTGCAAGTCTGATTTTCAACTGTAACTCCTTATTTAGAGGTTGACTTCCCCTTGTCATCGCGCGATAGTTTTAACCATACTTCCCATTTCAAATTTCAAAAAAATGCAACCTTAGCTCTCTGAGCTCGATCCTACTTTGAATTTCAAAAAGTAGCGCCAAATAATCCGCAACTTCAGGGGAAGGGTGAAGCACGTACTATAAATACTTCTCAGCATTTTTACTAAGTGCTTTCATCATGGGGAAGGGTCGCGATAAAGCTTCAGCTGCGAGTCTGTGCTGAGAACAACCAAGGTTCTACTTCTAGAAGGGTGGTCTTCCCTTTCATTGTTGATGCCTCCGACGGCACCTCTTCAGGGTCCTCCCAGTCTCGGACTTTGAACTCTGAATCCAGGTCTAGAACTTGCTCTCATTAAAGTTATCAATTCTAGAGACCCCTTACTCCTCCTCCTCAATCGACTGCTCGGAAGGAACTTGCCCCCTGTAGTCGAGGTGCCTCGCGATCTCCTCTTTGGCCTGGCCGTAGAGATCGCCAAGTTGGTGTATCACGAAGGAGAGCCAATCTCGATAGCACTTCCTCGCGAAGGCTTCTACGTCATTTGCCATGTACGGCCAGAAATAGCCTTGCGTTAATGCCTTGTGTGCCAAGCTTCTGCCTGTGGTATGATTTCCACATGTGCCATCGTGGATGTTTGATAGCGTTTACTTTGCCTCGTTCGGGCTTAAGCACCCCCGACATTGGTCCTGAGAATGATTTTCTGAAAAGTATTCCGTTAATTAAAGTGTACTTGGCTGCTTTTATTCTCAGTTTGCGAGCTTTCGCTGGGTCTGCCAGTGCTATGTCATCTTGAAGGTATTCGATCAGATGCTTCATCCAATTTTTCTCGAGCTGGTCCATCATCATTGCTTCGAAGGCTTTTCCTATGCTTGGGATCACAATATGCTCAATTTCGATTAGCCTTGTGAGTTCGAGGTCCGTCAGGGATGTTTCATAGGCTAGCTTATCTGCTCCGTCTTTTTCCTCCCTCGGGATCTGTACGAAGATCACCTACTCGAACTTTCCTGTAAGTTCTTTTGCTAACCTCTGATATGATTCCATCTTCTCGCTTTTCGTGGCGTAATCTCCATTAACCTGATTCACGATAAGTTGGGAGTCACTGAACACTTTTAGTCGTTTCACTCTGATCGACCGTGCAATCTTGAGACCATTGACGAGCGCCTCGTATTCAGCTACGTTGTTTGAGGCCGAAAAGGTCTAAGAAAAGTGCGAATTCTAGCTCCATTCCCTCCGGGGTTCGTAGGATGATACCAGCCCCAACCCCATACATGTTGGATGAGCCGTCCACGTTGATCTCCCATTCCCTTCCTTGGGGTTGATTTGTTCGGGTACTTCGGGTTCTCTTGCCTGTTCATAGATCGAGTTATGCTATTCCACCAGAAAGTTCACGATGGCTTGCCCCTTGATTGTTGTTCGTGGCCTGAATTAGATCTCAAATGCCCCTAGTTCGATGGTCCATTTGGTCATCCTTCTCGAAAGATCGGGTTTGGCCAAACTGCTCAGATCGGCTGGTTCGTGAGGACCATGATCGAGTGAACTTCGAAGTATTGCCTAAGCTTTCTCTTTGCTGTGACCAGGGTTAAGATGAACTTTTCTGAAGTGTTGTACCTAGTCTCAGCGTCAACCAGGTTTTTGCTGACATAGGCTATTAGATGTTGATCTCCATTCTTTTCCTTACAGATTGCACTACTAATTGCGAAGTCAGAGGTAGCCAAGTTAAGGTATAAGGGTTCGCCTGGTTTAGGGTTAAGGGTTCACCTGGTTTTGGTATCGCTAGGATAAGTGGGCTAGCCATGTACTCCTTAATGTTGATGGGCTAGGATAAGTGCCACCCTCTGATCTCCCTTAATGTTGATGGTGCTCAGTCTGTCGATAGACACTACCCTGAACACTTGACATATTTATGATGCTTCTTCTTCCATTCAGAACATCCAGTCCCTTCCCATGATAACATTATAAGCAGATGGATAATTGATTATGATGAATGTTACCTGGAGGATCTTACCTACTGCCGTGATAGGTAAGATAATCTCCACAACCGGGATGGCTTGACTTCCTTTGAAGGCCATAATTGGTGCGGAGTTCGGCTTGAGGTCCTTCTTATTGAGACCCATATGTTTGAAGGCTCCGAAGTAAAGCACATCTACGCCTCCATCGATCATTACGTAGTGTACCTTGGATTTCCTGATCTGGAGGGTCATGACTAAGGCGTCATTGTGCGGCACATCGAAGCCTTCAAAGTCCCTTATACTGAATGTTATGATGTCTAGCCCGCTGAGATAGGCTGCTTGTGCCGAAGCCGAGCTGATCTGATTCACCTTCCTTACGTACTTTTTAGAGTTGTCGATGTGTGCTCCGATCTCAAACCTTCAAGCCCTCTAGTGGTACAGTCGCACCGTGGATGGTAAGTACCTTATTAAGGGTGGTGTCCCTTAGGTTCACCTCCTCGATCGCTTTAGTCTCCGACAGCTTCTCCTTATTAGCCCAGTACTAGGTGAGTTGACCCTTCTTCATCATCATTGCAACCTGGGTTTTCAGGCTTCGACATTCGTCCAACTTGTGCCCAAAGTCATTGTGGAGGGCGCAATGCTTGCCCCGATCTCTCTTCTTGGGCAGTCCAGTAAGGGGTGGAGGTTCTCGAAATATTCCACGATTTTTGTTTTCGTGGTATATCTTGGACAAGCTGCAGTTGAATGGAGGGTCGTTGAATGGATCTTTTCCCTTCCATCCTTTTCCTCCATTCAAGCCCTTCTTTTCGCCGAATTCGTTCTTCCTTTGGAGTTGTTTGAGCTGGTTGACCTGCTTCTGTCAGGTCGATGCCGCAACCTCCCTCGCTGGGTCATTTTCTTGTATCAGTGAGACTCTCTTCCTGTTTGCCCCGTCCTCTTCCAGTCGGATATAGGGGCTTGCTGTTGTGATAGCCTCCCTCGTATCCTCTGGTGGATGCATTACCATGTTGTCATGCAATTTCGAACCCGAGATGAGGCCTTCCTGGAAAGCTATTAAGGCTGTGTCTTGGGGACAAATTTTGAGTGCTGACATTGCGATCACGAAGCGGGCGAGATAGTCCTTCAGCTTTTCTTTTCTCGCTTTCTTGGTGCTAAAGAGCACTATTATGTTCTTTTTGCGCTTTTTATTGCAAATATACTGCAAGATAAATGCTTCGCATAGCTCAACGAATCCCTCGATGGATCATGGTCTTAGTTGCCGAAACCAGGTAAGCGCGGGTCCTGCAAGGCTTGATGGGAACATTTTACAAAGCAAAGCCTCGTTCTCAACTTCCAGGATCATTTGCCGCTAAAAGTGGTATATGTGCTCCATGGGGTCTCCAATTCCGTCAAAGAACTGAAATTTCAAGGGCTGAAAATTTTTTGGCCTAGGATAGGCTATGATCTCCTGAGAGAATGGAGATTTGTAGATACCCCAGGCTGCCTCTAGTGCAAGTTGGGCGAGGGTTTGGGCCTAATAGCCCGAAATGAGCTTCTTCAGCTCCTCACGGTAGTCGTTATCACAAACTTTCTTTCCCTCGCACTGGTCCTCTTCATCTTCAATGAGCACTTCATCCTCGGGGGTCAGATCGTCATCGGCATCGTTCGCTTTCTTCGACGGCTCCCCGATCTGCTTCCTTTTTTTTGTTTACTACAGCTTCCCTTCGTTTAGTTGCTTCTAACGCTTCAGTGGCTATCCTGGTAGCCTCCTTCACCTCATCGATCATACCTTTGAAGAGGGTCATGAATTCTGCTTGATTCATTGTTTCGAGGATGTCGTCTCCGTTCATGATTACCTTAAACTATTTCGTTCAAATAAGTCCTACAGACGGTGCCAATTGTTGGAGCTAAAATTCTCAGAAAGAAATTAATTAGCCAACAATAAATAATTGGTTGAAGAACCTGACCTGGAGATGAATAAATGTGACTGATGAGCTCTTGAAATCCGAGACGGGAGGGATGTCCTCCTGCAAAAGACACTCTGATGTCAAAGTAAGTGTTTGCTCAGTTCGGTTGTAAGTAAAGTTCATGAAAGTTTAATTTAGCTGATCTATTCACTCAATTAACTTGATTAATTTCACTTTCAGTGATCGGACCCCAATTTTTGGTTTATGTGATCACTCACGAACTAGTCAACTAAACACAACTCAGACGGTCCAGTAACAAAAAATATGAAACTCCACATTGACTTCTAAAAACCAAAAGTCACTTCAGTAAACAACACAAATCAAACACATCAAGGATCAAGTGACATCCTATACACTCAGAGGATCCATCACAGTAGGCATCCCAGTGTTATCCACAACTACAGTGGTGTGTGATTAGCTAGACAATTAAATAAGGCATATATCAATTTCCAGCAGATAGCTACAGTACCGATTTGTGTTTAAATGTTGAGTGAATTAGTAATCATAACAACACAAACAAGGAAGATAAATGCACACAAGATGTTCACCCAGAAAAACCACAAAGGGTAAAAACTGGGGGTCTATCCAGCTGACCAGGCAATCCACTAAAACAGAAGTTCAATACAAAAGAGAGCACTCAGCACACAAGCTCAATCACTAAATCCTAGACTAGGTGGCAGCTTTCTTACCCTTTTGTGCAACTTCCATACGCAAGGCAGATGGTCATTCATGAAGAAGGCAGCTCCACTCCAAGCTCATCAACCCATGGCACCAATCCGCACCAAGCTCAGTGGTTTCATNGTGTGTGTGAAGGTGTGTGCGTGAATGGGATTAGATGCAATCAGATCTGATTGCTACAGTAGGGAAACCAACCCATGTGCAATATGCATGTCTAGTACTGAACAAAACATGGGCTTTCAAGAAATGGGCTTAAAAAGCAGAGACCCGAAATGGACCCATTGTAGCGACTGTGACTTAAATAACAGTCACTGTACGTGAAAAACAGTGTTATTTATGATCAGTGAATGACTAGTCAAATAGACAAAAATCTGTTAATTTCATGAAATGAATGAAGTGCAGTATACCTTGTGTATTTGTTTATTCTTGACTTCTTCAATGCAGCAGAACTTGTCCTAAATCTAGCCTAGAGCTTGTGAGTGATTAAATACAAATTAATACAATTGTTTTGACAAGGAACATAGCCAATTTAACAAATCCTAGAAACTAACAATCTCCCTCTTTGGCTTTCCTTGACAAAAATCAACCCATTCATCTCACAAGACTCTCAACACTCAGCCCAACATTTGTTATAATGTATCTGCAAGAAGAAGAGCTTGCACAACACAAAGTATGTTGCTATGCAGTTTGAACGCAGCAAGCAATGGAGATTAAACAACCAATACATTCTCCCCCTTTTTGTCATGGAAAGACAAAAGGTCATACAGAAAAGAAAAATTCAGTTCAATAGCAGAGAAAATTGAAGAGATATTCAAGAAAAATACATGCCGAAAGAAAAAAAATGCCATAGAATTCTAACTCCCCCTAAATTGTAACTCCCCCTAAGACTGAGAACCGGCAGCAGCAGCAGCAGCATCATCTCTGTAACGGGCTTGCATGGCAAGTTCAAAGTCATCTTCAGGCTGAAAGGCTACTGAGCTTGCTGGCACGGAAGAATCGGTGGGGTCCATCTCTGGAGCGTCATCGGAATGATCAGGAGTGTCAGCATGTGGATCACCATCCTCAGTATGGAGCCCATCAGAATACGGAACGATGGCAAAGGCAGCAAAGTTAGCTGTGTGAGTTGCTAGTTGGGCCATGAGATCCGCAATGATAGCCGATTGACCTTTGACCTTGGCAAGAAGTGCAGCGTTGGCTTGTTCAAGAGAAGGAGCCTGATCCCCTCGCTTTTTGAGAGCAAAAGTTTCACTAACCTTCATGACTGTTTTTGTGTAGTCAGCCATAGGCTCAGCAAATGTATCCAAGTCAGCCACATAAGATACACCACTGCGGGCACAAAGGAGGTGAATAAGGAGAGGGAAAATGAGGGCACCCTTGTGGTCACGACCACTACCTATTGTCTTGGTCTGAATGTGTTCATAAATAAGAAATCCTATGGGAACAGGATCCTTATTCAGAAAAGACATCATCACTTGAATTTGCTCCACAAAAGGGTGTGAATTGTGGGAGGTAGGAATGATATTGTGACGCACAAAATCCCACAAAAACCTGTGAAAATGTTTGAATTCAGACTTTTCTAGCAACACACCTTCCTTTAAAGGGGTAGCAGGGTTAACATAGGCCACGGCCTGGAAGTGGGCAGCAGTGTAGGAACGAGACCGATCCAAGTATTGCTGGTAATCAGTGCGGGTAGATTGTTTTAACCCAAGAACCTGACAAATCACACTAGGCCGAAAATACACATCACGGTTGCGCACATAGACATTATAACCTGTTCGAGCAATGCGACTTGGAAAATTTGCATAAAATTCCTGAACAACAGTGAGGTTGTAGGAAGGGACTGTGTCAGGGAGGTCATTCAATGTGGAGACTTGATAGTCACTGAGGAAGGAGAAGACTTGACGAAAGAGATGGAGATTGAATTTCTCTAACCTGTAGTGGCGCTCAGTGACCACAGATCGGGATTGCACAATACGAAAAAATCTCTTGGCCCATCGAGTTGAAAACCGATTCTGTTCGTTGATGAAGTCTTCGTCTTCACAGTCCTCCGGCGTGGATGGTCGTTGTCGGCTGCGAGAGGGGATGATGGTGGAGCCCGACATGGGGAGAAACCCGATAGGGCAGATGGAGGCTTGAGAATTGAAAAGAAGCCCGAGTCGCGACGTACACAGACTGAGTCGCGAGAGGGATCGGAGCCGACCGAGTCGCGAGCGAGAGGAGGTGGTGCCGACGGCGGCGCGAGCAAGAGGTGGAAGACGGAAGGTCGAGGAGGTGAGAGAGAGAGGGATGCGGCAGGAGATGAGAATATAAGGAGAAGATTCTGAAACGTTAGGGATTTGAAAGAAGAAAGAGGGGCGCGTGGCTTATAAGGGCTGATAGAGATGATAAAAGTCTGAAAAGCCCTTAATGAACAGTGATCCAAAATGCAGAATGGCTCTTGTGAAATTGACTGTATTTGACGATTGTTAGACTGGTCAAACTGAACAAACTGTGTACTGGAACATAAAATAAAAAAGATAGAGGAATCCTTAGAGAATTGGAAGCAATGACACGCAAAAGAAAATCTATGAGTTAGATGTGCTTCAGGGAATTTATTTTTGACAAAACAATTTTGACAAACCAACAAACACACTTGAAAAGAATTAACCACCAATGTCAACACTCTCATAGATATGGAAAATGAAGATTGCAAATTATGTGCAAGAAAATAAGCATATTTGGGATATAGGGAGGTCAATGCTAGCATTCAAGACTTGTTCAAGATGGAAAAACAATGTCAAAGACAACCAAAGAGGTTAAATAAGTTTCATCCACAACAAGAGATTAGAATTGAACCACTCAATAGAATTTCTAATTTGGGAACACATCTTGAAAGCAAAGTTTTTCAACTCATGACAATGGCTTTGAGAAAATTATTTTTATTTATTTTGTTTAGGCACATCCCAAGTTAAGTGCAATGATTTGGTCCAATTTTGCGACTCTTTACCCTAGAACACCATAAAAAACACCTTATTTCTCCCTAGGGCCGTGACTTCTTTGGTCACACTTCCTCCTTTTTTTTTTTTTTGGTTATTTTTGTATGATGCACATTTGTTCAAACGAGGAAAGTTTAGCTGAAGATGAGTCACAAATGAGGAATTATATTGAAGGGCTAAATTGCATCCTCAAACAAATTGACTTTGAAAAGCATTTAACAAGTTTGATTGATTATGACAAAGTGTTAAATAAAAAAAATCTCAAGGCTAACATTTGACAAGAAGGAGGGATTATGCTTATTGACATGACTCATGTTATGCAAGAACCTTTTTGAATATCAAAGAGAGTGTGACAAATAATGTTAAGACCTTTCAAAGTGGTTATTTTCTTTAAAAGAAAAAAACTACTTGACCAAATAAAAGAAACGTAAACAATGAAGCACATTTAACTACAAGGACTCGTGCATGTGTACAAATGCCAATTGACTTCCGAAGACTAATGTGCTTTGGATTCTCTAGAGCTTTTGTAAAGATGTCTGCAAGTTGTTGTTCGGAAGGAACAAAAGTCAAGGTAAGAGTTCCACTTTCCATAAGATCTCGAATGAAATGGTGTCTTATGTCAATATGCTTGTTTCTAGTATGTTGCACCGGGTTCGTGGAGATATCTATGGCACTCATGTTATCACAATAAATGAGAAAGGTTTTCTCATCAATTCCATAATCGGCTAACATTTGTCTCATCCAAATGAGTTGTGTACAACAACTCCCTGCTGCTATGTATTCAGCTTCAGCAGTCGACAAAGAGACAGAATTCTGCTTCTTGCTATGCCAAGACACTAAGTTATTCCCAACATAGAAAGCACCACCCGAGGTGCTCTTCAAATCATCACTACACCCAGCCCAATCGGAGTCACTAAATCCAACCAATTTAGTGTTGGTATCATGGGTATACCACAACCCATAGTCAAGAGTCCCACTTACATATTTGATGATTCTTTTTGTTGCAAACAAATGGGATTCTTTGGGATCACTTTGGAACCTAGCACACACTCCTACCGCAAACGATATGTCCGGTCTACTAGCTGTGAGGTAGAGGAGACTTCCTATCATGCTTTTATACAAGGTTTGGTCCACTTGCTTACCACTTGGATCCCTATGAAGTTTGGAGCTTTTACTCATTGGAGTAGTAGCCACTTTGGAAGACTCAAGCCCAAACTTTTTGACCAAGTTTCTAGCATACTTAGATTGAGAGATAAATATCCCACTATCTACTTGCTTAACTTGCAGCCCTAAAAAGAAATTCATTTCACCAACTAGACTCATTTCAAATTCACTAGACATTACATCAATGAATCTCTTAACATGAAAATTTGAAGTTGACCCAAAGACAATATCATCCACATAAACTTGAGCAATCAAGACATCATTATTCAACCTTTTTACAAATAGGGTCTTGTCAACCGACCCTCTTTGATACCCATTGGACAACAAGTGATGAGAGAGTCTCTCATACCAAGCTCTTGGAGCTTGCTTCAACCCATACAAGGCTTTCCTCAATTTATAAACACCATCTCTCATGTGAGGATCCTCAAAACCTTTTGGTTGTTCTACAAAAACTTCCTCATTCAAATAACCATTTAAAAATGCTGTTTTAACATCTATTTGATACAATTTGAACTTAAGATGACATGCAATGGCACAAAGCAACCTAACGGACTCAAGTCTAGCAACGGGTGCAAAAGTCTCATCAAAATCAATACCCTCTAATTGAGAGTACCCTTGAGCAACAAGCCTAGCCTTGTTTCTAACTACATTCCCAAATTCATCGGATTTATTTTTGAATATCCATTTGGTTCCAATGACATTTGTGTTGGATGGTCTCTCTACGAGAGTCCACACTTGGTTTCTCTCAAATTGGTTCAATTCCTCATGCATTGCACTCACCCATTCCTCATGATTGAGTGCTTCTTTGACATTTTTAGGTTCAACAATGGAAACATAGCACACATGAGCAAGTTCATTGGCCATTTGTTTTCTAGTCCTAACTGGCTTGTCTAAAGAACCTAGAATTACATCTTCACCATGGTTACACCTCACCCATCT
>QANW01011014.1:420300-498591 GCA_003254865.1 Dryas drummondii | reverse complement strand
AAATGAGGAAGATGATGAATAGTGCTGATGTGTGAAGGTGTGTGCGTGAATGGGATTAGATGCAATCAGATCTGATTGCTACAGTAGGGAAACCAACCCATGTGCAATGCACATGCATGTCTAGTACTGAACAAAACATGGGCTTTCAAGAAATGGGCTTAAAAATCAGAGACCCGAAATGGACCCACTGTAGCGACTGTGACTTAAATAACAGTCACTGTATGTGAAAAACAGTGTTCTTTATGATCAGTGAATGACTAGTCAAATAGACAAAAATCTGTTAATTTCATGAAATGAATGAAGTGCAGTATACCTTGTGTCTTTGTTCATTCTTGACTTCTTCAATGCAGCAGAACTTGTCCTAAATCTAGCCTAGAGCTTGTGAGTGATTAAATATAAATTAATACAATTGTTTTGACAAGGAACATAGCCAATTTAACAAATCCTATAAACTAACAGTTCAGATTGTATACCTTNCTTTGTTCATTCTTGACTTCTTCAATGCAGCAGAACTTGTCCTAAATCTAGCCTAGAGCTTGTGAGTGATTAAATATAAATTAATACAATTGTTTTGACAAGGAACATAGCCAATTTAACAAATCCTATAAACTAACAGTTCAGAATGATTGTATACCTTTTACGTTCGTCCATCGTTGCTATTTATAGATCTTCCTGACCTTCTTCAAGCAACCTCTCACTCTCATACCCCGACCTTCACACCCTGCATGGATGGGTAGTGCTGGAGTGGGTTGATCATGGGTTGGCCTAACTCCACATTCCTAATTCATAGGAGCATGATCTTTTATCCCATGTAATAGATGTTTATCTTTATTTTGGCTTGATTTTTAGCCCTTAAACATATCTGGTTTGGGCCTCGAATGATTCTCCTTATTTTGGCCCAGCTCATTAATTTTTTGGCTCAAGTTAACTCAGATTTGATCTATGTGACAAAATTTAGGTCTCACAATATGTCTAAATTTACGGATGAGTTTATTATTATTATTTTTATTTTTTTGGTCGGTGGTAATGAAGTACGGTTGAGAAAGAGTTTTCTTTTGCTGAGAAGATACGATTGAATCCCAGCGTTGCTCCTTATGAAACAGCCATAACTTTGTTCATTGAGAAAATGGCTCCAAATCCACAAGAAAAAAAAAAGAAAAGAAAAAGAACCAGATATTTAAAAATGAAAAAGAGGAACAGCATAAGGGATGAGAAGTCTATGGTCCACCATTAAGGATCAATGGATACTACAAATTTACTTTTTGGTCCTTCATTTGGATCCTTTATTGCATTGAAATTTGAGAGTTTGGACAATTTTTTGTAGGACATCAAGTGGGGCACATTGACAATTCAGTACATAAATATTATCCACATACATCTGAGCATACTTAGCACCTTACAATCTTGGCATAATATCCATACTTTACAAAATATTTAAAATCACAACCCTTGAAAAATAGGAAATCCAAAGAAGCAAAATTTGTAGAAATTGTCCTGCACATACTTGCTCAACAGAAAACAAAAGCTACATTATCTGTTTCCAACAACCCATTTTCATTATATCAAAGATATACCCATTTGGCCAGATAAAGAGAAGGAGAGAAAGCAATGGCTTTGGAAAACTGTTTGCAACTGAGCACGGTATGCACTACCAGGGTTGGTGCTGCACAATGTTATCACCCATTTTCTTCTTCTAAGGAAAAGTTTTTTGTTCCAACATGTAATGGCTTGAAGAAATCTGGTTTGAAATTCTCATCTTCATCTTTTGGTCATTCCAACAACAAAAGATTCCAGAGATCCAGCTTTATTTGCAAAGCTCGTGAAGCAGTGGATGAAGGTTAGCTGCACAATCTCTGCTATTATTGTATAGTTTCTTTTATGTTTAATTTAATTACTTCCCTTGAGTTTTTGAGATACATATGGAGGTCAAATTTAGCATATTATATATGGAAAAGCAGAAGAACTAATAGCAGCTCATATATATTAGTGTAATGGACAACTAATTAAAGCAACTACAACAGGAGAGAAATAATTCTCTAATCTCATACAACCATGAATCATTTAATTTTAGAATGGAATGTATCATACATTATTCCTGTTAGTCAGGTGAATTATGCAATATCATTTTTGCTTTCTTAAATTGATGACAATTATCGGCTACGAAAGATTCTTGTTGTGGTCCCTCTCACATCCATTCCTCATGTGTTGGTGACATGACAGTTATTGTGACAGAGTCGATCATTGTATACAGCTATTGTATGCAACAATTTTTTCGTTGGCTACACATCTTCAATTCACCTATTTGGGCAAGTCAAATCCCTCAATTCCTTTTCTCTTACAAGGAGAAAAGATGCCACACAGCTACCACGCTCGAATACAAAGAGCAGTAGGCATAACATGTGAGAAAACTTCCATGGACGGTCCTCTACGCCTCATTGTGTCTATCTCTCTCATCATGTGATGAGAGAGATAGACAGGTAAACATATAGGACTGTCCCATGAAAGTTTATATCATAACATACAAGTTTATTTTTGTAATATAATTTGTTTTTTTCTTTCCCATCTTCTAACCATGAGTCCATTGAACCATGCGAGTTGTGCAGTTCAAGTGGTGACAGATTCAAGCTGGAACAACCTGGTGATTGCAAGTGAGAGCCCAGTTCTGGTGGAGTTTTGGGCACCATGGTGTGGACCATGCCGGATGATTGCCCCGGTGATCGATGAATTGGCAAAAGAATATGCCGGGAAGATAGCATGCTTCAAGCTCAACACAGATGACAGCCCCAACGTTCCCACCCAATATGGGATAAGGAGCATCCCAACTGTGCTCTTCTTCAAAAATGGAGAGAAGAAAGAGAGCGTTATTGGTGCAGTGCCCAAGTCCACCTTGTCTGCTACCATAGAAAAATATGTAAATCTTTGAAGAGGGAAATGATGTATATAGACTTACAGTAGTGTAAGCCACCATGCTTGTGCTCATGAAGCTATAATTCATTGTTAATCTTTAATTAACCGGTTCCTTCTTTCGAATTAATTCATATAATTTCTTATTTTGCTGTTTTCATGATTATTTTGTTCCACTTAGATTTTAGAAGTAACATTAAATAAAACTTTCCAAAATAACACTTGTTCCTTCTTGTTCAGTCAGTTGTAGGACTACTAGTAGTGATTTTCTTTAGGGTATACTCACTAGTCAAGAAAACAAAAGGTTGCATTTAGTTATTTATTTTGCATATACAAATTTACTCAATATCCAATTCTTTTTTCTTTTATTTTTTATTTGAAAATAAGAATTTGATTCAAGACCTTTCAAACAAAGTAAAGAAAAATAATACTGGACCAATAAGTAGTTGGTACTTAATATCCAACTCTATCCAAGGTAGTGACAAGACTGACACTGGACTCTTGAAATTCGGTTGTCTTATGAGCCATTAGAGCATGATTTAGTCATGATCTTGACGATTAAGATTCTAACTTACGGGGATGCAGTTACAATTTAATTGGCTTAAGGACTTCCATACTGTAAGGGTGATTTAGTCAAGAGTATTTCATCCTCGTGATTGCCTAAACCCAATGATAAAGTACATTTCCGAGTTGAAAAACAAAGCTTTTTTAGCTACTAGTGATTTTGACATATATACTGAAAATCCCTGTTGGAATTGGAAATAACAAATGCATGCCCAACAAAATACGAATAGATCAGAAATACAATTCTAGTATTGGCAAAAACTATCCAACCAAAGAGAAACCATTTCACTCTTCACCCTACCCTACCCAAAAGAAAACAAAAAATTACTACTACGAAAAAGGACATGTAGTATACCAAGATGACACGAATTTCTTTTTTTGAAAGAAAAAAGAATATGGAGAAGTACATTTAAAACCACATGATAATGAGCCCCATCAGCCACACAACCAGCCACCAAATTTCCTTTTTATATATAAATCACAGATTAGTACAGAGTGGGAGCGAAGCCCTGTCAACTATTTCATTTCATCCATGTACTGCCATCTTCACAGGGCCAGAGGCAATTCTGCCATTTCTCACGCTGCACAAGCAGCTATATCAGTAACCAGTGTAACAAGCATCAACATGATCGACACAGCCATTCAAGGGGAATGTTTCCAATCAAATTGAAGATTATTAAAGCCATTAACTGCTCCGAGCCCACTAAGAAGCTGGTTCCCCAGATCCTGTTGTTGATGATGCATACCTTGTTCTCGACCCATTGATGCCATTCCAACCCTTCCATTCATAACAGAATTATTTCCCATTGCAGCTCGAATGCCATTAACCATGCCAGGCTGACCAAGTCCACCACTCATACTCCTAAATCCAGCACCCCCAACCCCCGAGTTACTGTTAGCCATGCCATTCCCTGAAAGACAGTTGCCACCGTTCATACCTGTGTTGTTGCTTGTTGACAAAATCCCATTCATATTTTTCACATCGTTTCCCAGAGAACCCACACCAACCATACTACCACTGCCATTAAGCTGGTTCGACATCATCATATCATGTAAAATTTTCTGGACAGAGCTCTGGGAATCATTTATATCAGCCTCACCGGAAAGGGCTGGCTGTTGCATGGATATATTCGCTGGTGAATTTGCTGCACTCATGTGATTGGCAGCTGTCAAGGCACCATGAGATGATTGAGAGGGATTGTTTGATGATGGTGTTGGTGACTGGAATGGAGAAGGGTTTGGTTGCACCTGAGGGATTGTACTCGAAGAACCAGGGGATGGAATCTGAACAGAACTTCCTCCATAAGGACTGTTTGCATTATTCATAGAGCTTTGCTGTCTGGAATTCATGGAATTTTGATGGAGGAGCCCAACAATGGTGCTTGCAGAGGTAGATGTGGATGCTGTGTTCAGAACATTATTTACACTAGCCATACCATTACTACCAGCAAGTTGCATTGTGGCCTGGACAGAGCTTGGGTCGCCATTTGAATTCTGGCCCATTGTTTGTTGTTGCTGTTGCTGTTGTTGCTGCATTTGTTCTTCGGACTGTTGTGCTTGACTGTGAAACCCAGATGAGGCAGCTGTCCTTCGAGGAAACTTGGCCAAACTCTCTGAAAAGTAGATAAATGTACGTGCATGAATAAATTTAATAGATGGTGGTTAAACTCACAAATCACAATCTAGAGGTAACAATTAAAGGATCAAGTTCACATCTTGGTCTAAATTGTTGAACATTCATATGGGGTTTGAAGCAGAGTATTTCTTCATGATGAACTGTGAAAAAGAGCGCAGGGACAATCAAAAATTTATCTTGAAAACTTGGTAAACCGTTTTAACTTGTTGGGCACACATGCAGTTTGGAAAAAGAAAAGAAGGTTTTTTTTTTTTTTTTTTTTTTTTTTTTTTCAATTTTGGTGCCTGAAGTTGTCACATTGTCCCAATTAGGTTTGAGGAAGTCTATTTGTATTATTTTCCAAAGTTCACATTATATACCAAATTGGAACAAAATCAAAGTTTGGGTATTAAATTGGGAAAAATAATAGTTTGGGCACCTAATTGGGACAAGGGCCAAAGTTCAGATACCAATATTGAAAAGGACCCAGAAAAGAAAATCCTCTATGGCTTTGAAGTTGACGTTACAAGTATCTAGGATTAAATCAGCTAGATATTTCCCACAATCTTCAGCCCTCCAAAACCATGCCAAAATTTCTGAATCCACTTCTGAGATTTCCAGCAAAGCATCCTTCTCAGATTTCCACAAATTTCAGCCATCAAAGAGTCAACAACCTTTTCACCTTAAAATTAATCTATAAATCCTAAACCCCATTTTTTTACATACCCAAGCCTTAAAATCTAACTTGAAAACCCATCACATAAGCAAACATAGGCAAATTGTCCAATTTGTCCATCAATTCTAGGCACCAGGTCATTATTTTTCCTGTGATCTATCTCCTTAGGAATAGAAATCTAGAAATATATATGAAATTGAGTTCTACTGCAAAGCTACATACCCAATCTATCATATAATATTTAATATTCTTAAGAAACTAATATAATTTTAAGTTCTTAAGAGTCTTAACTCACTATGTCTTATTATTTGACAATTCATAGATCTTAATTCATTATAGCATAAGAATTTGTCTTTTTAAAGTAACAATTGATTAAGAGAAGGGGGTACATAAGCATGTATCATCTTTAGTTTTGTAGTTAAAAGATCAGGCTTACCCATAGGTCCAGTCCCTGTCTCTCGGCTGTAATCAATCAAGTCTTTCATACTATTAACCACTTCTGATATCTGCATTGCACCCCAACAATATATTAAAAATAACAAAATGGTCAATTAGACTGCAAGCAAACTCCAGTTTCATGGTTCACTAAAACAGAACCCTAAATAAGGAATACAACTTGTTTGAAATTTGATATATTACAGTATTACACTTGTCAAAGATTAAGAAGAAAAAGAGAGTGGTAATGTAGTTTTTAGCACAAAGGAATTTCTAGCACAAGCACTCCAACTTCAGAAATCAAATATTAATTATCATGACTCTTGTAATAAAACCCCGCTGCTAACACAAAAAATGTAAACATTTGACCTATTATATTTTAATAATTTAATTTGCATCAAGCAGTGGATAGAACTAAGGCCTCATTATACCAGCCAAGAGATTAATTTGTAAAAATAAAAAAAATTCAGATGATCTTAAACTTCCAGAGAATCCACTAGAAAATCATTTCAATTAATAGTAAATGGAACTAAAAAATGTGAAAAAGATTCTAGAATAGGTGCCAAATTATTGGGACAAGTAGAGACACGTTTGTCCATGAGTAAAAGGTAGAATTCACATTTTCTAGGAGCATCTAGAGAAACAGTAGATAAAGTCATTTTTCATCACCAAAGGCACTCTCTGAACTACTCAACTCAACAAGGGTCAATTTGGCACAGTAATACATAGAAAATATACATTATTGTGTTATCGCAAATTTTAACTCAGGGAGTCATGTATGAGCACACACAACCCAGCACTGCAAATCTGGAAGAGATAGGGTAATAGACAAAAATGTGTTGCTTTATAAATTAAAAAAAAGATAATAAAAAATTTCCCTTCATGCATGCATGAGATAAATGAAACTTATTTCAGGTGTTATAGGAGGAAGATACACACCATAAATGAACAAAAGAACTTTTTGATAATTACACATATGAACATATAATTCATATCAGAAATATGATTCCAACGTAACTTTTTGATAAAGACTGAACAATTTTCATGCACAGGCTGAAAGTCAAGAACATATGATACCAAATGCAAAACACAACAGTTTATGTCCGAAGCAAAAGATGTTGAACAAACTTTTATAAGTACACTAGGACCATCATGATGCGCATTGGCCATGTGAGAAAATAAGAAATTACCTGAAGACACCTTACATATCTCTTTGTATAACCTAAATCATTTACTAACGGAACTTCCAAGGTTTTTGCCAACTGCCGAGCTGATGATACAAACCTAAACCAAAATTACGCAGGAGGAATTAATCAAATATCAAATCAATTACTAAGTTTGCATATATATATCACATATTGCAAATAACCAGGCTTTCTTTTTCTTTTCTTTTTTTTCTTTTTTTGAAAAGAAGCACATAAACAAGCATTTAAAATCATTTCACCTATAAATATGCTTAGACATACGGTAGATTAACAGAAAAAACTAATCCACCATAGCATAGACCACATGATGAAATGGGCAGGTAATTTCCTCACTCACACTCATTACATCATTAAAAACTACATGACGAAATTGCAAAAACAAATATTCCTCAGTCTTGGACCGTCTCCTAATATAAGTAATTAAGAACATATACTTTGTGCCATTAATGAAACAATTTAGAAGCAGCAATATGTTACACTCTTGATAGGCCCTCAGCAAAGTTAAAAACAAAAGCAAAAGTTACATATTCTATATGCTGCCAAACAGTAACTTGATTATATAATTTCATATTCATGAAAATAATACATCTCTGCTGATGCATCCACTAGAAATGTGAGACTATAGTTTTTGCAGGCCTGAGGAGTAGTGCTAAAGTAACCATGGACCAAGAACTTGATCAACATAAATGTGAATAGGTGCAATGTATGGCACATGAACTGATAAATAGAGAGATCCAGAGAGCCAAAGCAGACACAAGGACAATCCCAACCAAGACCAAGACATGAACATAAATGAAAACCAAATTTCTACCCAAAAGCACTGCTTGAAAGCTCAAATATTTACAAAAACATGGAGACAGAGGACCTACATATTACAATTATTTTGTATCTCTGGAAGAGACAAATTAGATGATGCATTTTGAGTAGCAGCCTGGTATTTTTGAGCTGCAGCACCAAGCTGACTAACCTGCATAGGGCAAGTAAACATTAAAAATGTACAATACATGAGTGATATACTAAAATTAGCTTCATATACAACAGATACAGCTGCCAATGATAGTGCTAGTTGGAAAAATTCTGATTGGAAGCCAAAACATATTGTAGGACCCAGACTCGATCTGAATCTGACAAACTTATAAATCCTTTACTAAAATAACTAGTTATTTATATAACATTATAAATAGTTATGCTATTGAGATTTTTCATCAAATGTGGATCTTTGTCAAGCCAAAACTACCTAATTCTGAATTAACCCAATTACAATCAAATTAATAAATTCAGTTTTGAATTTGAACCAATGGATCTATTTGGTATGGTCAACAAATCGTACTCAGCTCTAAAGTCAGATTGGAGTCAGATCTTTGACCCAAGTCACTCTACTCATTCACAACACAGGCAATAAAGCATTCAGCAGAAGCATCGACCTTCTCTGTTATGTAACACAAATAATCATAAATTTATAATTCTACAGAGGTGCTTTGAAGGCTTGGACACCCAATCAATATGCAACCACAAAATGGAATTAATAAGATAGATACTCCAGTAACAGTTTCCCATAAGATTCATCAAGATTTAATCCATAGGCAATCAGGAATTTATACAAATAAAAATAAAGACATTAATCCAATTCACTATGTAATTTTCACTTGGCTGAGTTTGCATCTTATAAAATGCTCTACATAAAAAAGCAGTTGCTAGTTACTTGAACAACTGGTTCTACCATATTATGATCACCATCCGAGATCATGATCTCAATACTTTCACATACAACTAAGTCCTACTTCATCCAAACAATGCACATAAGAGCTTCAAATAGATGAAATTTTTTATATTTTTCAAGAGAACAGAGACTCCCTGGTATTAAAAACACGGAATAAGTGAAGTACAAAGGCCAATTAATTCAATGTGATTGTCCAATCCATGTTCTTAAAAATTAAATTTTAAAAACAGAATAACATATCACCTAACAATTTACAAAAATTGATGTCCAGTTGTCTATTTTGATTTAAAATATTTTTGCAAAAAAATAAAAAAAATAAAAAAAGAAGATAAACTCCACAAATCAGCAATAATAAGAAAAGCATCCATCACAAGTAGACATTTGATAGTAACCTGAGGTATCAGTAATCTTCGAGGGATAAGCTCTTCATGGCGCCTAGCACAAAATTCCCAAGAGCAGATCTGCCAAAAGAACAATGAAGAGAAGGAAGATAAATACCTTGGGAAGGTAGAAGGTAAAAGATAACATGAAAACATTTTTTATGTGTACCTTCAGATCTGGAGAGAACACTATTCGAAGTTGACCATCCCGAACAACACGAAGTTGCTCAAAAACACTTTCTTGTATTGCTTTAGCATAGTCCAGCACAATCTGACCAGATGAATTTTGATACTCACGGGGCATATCAACATAAAGAAGTTCCTCCAAAGTACCACTTTCATACTTGATTTTAAAAAGCCGAGGAAGAACCTCAACAGTCGCTTCTGAAAGTATTTTAAGAATAACTCAGACGCCAGTTGTAAAGTGAGCAGCCCATGTACAAAACACATACATATAACACATGATTTCAGAAAATAAAAAACAAAAAAACTGACATCCACCCGAAGACTCTTAAATATGGCATTGAACTGATAGCATGAAAGAGATATTTAGAACCAGATGTCATTAAATGATAAATAGAATAACATACCGAAGCCACGCCCAGGCTTCCGATTGCATATCTCACAATGCCATACATCCTGAAAAATTTGTAAGAGATTGCGCATGATTGTTTATACACAAATGCTCAGCAAATTTGTGATTGAAACAAATAAAAATGTCTTATCAGATATTTAAGGGGTTATTATCATCTTGAGAAACTGTCCTGAAATAAAATGATTTGAAAACGAGATGTAGATGCTGAAGCACATGTTTGCATACTAATGAAGGTTCTTTTGCAGTTAACCTCATTTTAGTAGTTAAGATGCCAATTAAGATGGGGTTCACCAGATTAGAATATCCTAGCAACAGACCTGAGGAAAAACGCCAGTTGTTTGCCGGCCACTTCCATACATAGAAACGCACCACTTCTTCTTGGCATGGGGTACAAAATACTCAGCAACAAATTTTCTCCAGAATTCAATATTGTTGTCCTATACGTAAAGTAGGCATTGTCACTAACCATAGTAGCCACACCCAACAGAGTAACAAAAAAACTATGGGATATGGGTATCTTACTTCAGGTCTATGTTGTTGCTGATACATATAATGTGTCAAACGCCGTGCACACATTCCAGGTTCATATACTGGTTTTGCAGCAGATCTCATAGGCAGATTCTGCTGTGGAAACTGCTGCTGTATTTGGGGGCGTTGCTGAGGCATGGCTTTCAAGAGTTGCTGTTGCTGGTGTTGTTGCTGTAGCTGCAAGAACCTCTGTTGATGCAAAAGGTTTATCTGGGCAGCAGCAGCCTGAGAAGACTGCCTTGACATGTGGAGGAACTGCTGTTGTTGCTGCTGTTGTTGCTGCTGTTGCTGCTGTTGCTGCTGTTGATGCAAAAACAATGACTGATCATTCTGCTGGGATTCCAATTTTACAGGTCCCAAGCTTCTAATGGTCTGAAGTTGTTGCGGTTCCAATTTCACCGGACCAAGACTTCTCAAAGATTGCAACTGCTGCTGCTGTCCATGTTGGTCATTTGTCAAATGGGGCTCCAATTTGACCTGTCCAACACCAGCTAAGCCTCCTCGATTTGCCTGAAATTGCTGTTGCTGTTGCTGCTGTGTGTTGTGAGGGGTAGAGAACTGTTGCATTGACTGCTGACCATGCTGGAAATTCTGAGACTCAAGTTGTTGCTGCTGTTGATCAGCCAACAGTTGGTTACCAGAAGGGTTTGAAAATTGTTGACCCTGACCTTGACCAGATGTACCAGGATTAGCCATGTTTGATGCAACATATGATGAAGGTGCGTTAAAACCCATTCCATTGCCAACACTAGAAAGCGGATCCGATTCAGCCCCGTTATCCATACCTCCACGCTGGCTGCTACCAGGACCAGAAAGCCCTGAATTCGGAATCCCATTTCCAAAAGACTGATTAAGAAGAGAAGACACATTGGCTACATTTCCAAGCATATTCATGTTACCGTATTGACTACGTGGTGAGACAAGCGAGGGAAAAGCTGATTGGGAAGGTAGTGGACCACCTTGAGCTCCCAGCATCCCAGAATTTGAACGCAAAAGTGAAGGTGAAACAGACTGGGCACCACCAATCGGAGTGGGCGGCCCCGAAGGTACCATATTTCCAAAATCAAAATCTACAAATACTCGGCGAAAGTACTACAACTATCTAAAACAACATGAATTGAACAAACCTAGATTACAAAACAAGACACAAAAACCCAGTCATAGAGCTGAATTCAGATAGCATTATACCCCAACATCGAAGGCCATAGGCTTCAGAGTCTTTATTGTGCACCAATAGAAAAGGGTAAGCATTGTGCCTGGGCACATCGTGTTGAGTTTTACCAAACACAAGCCAAATACCAACGAAACCCAAAACCAAGGAACAGGCTTTGATTCTGAACATTCTAGAATGTCACTATCTTCACGAAGAGAGCAGTTCCCGCCCGGCTTCCGCATGAATCTGTGTTTATTATATGAACTTTCAGATCCACCATAACCTCAGCAATTGAACAAAACAGCTAAATAGAAAACAAATCAAACTCTCTCTACCAAGCCGGATATGAAATCTCAAAATATCTCACTCTATCAACCAAAACACCACCAATCAAAAACCTGAAAAAACCAAATCACCAAAACTCACGAATTCAACACAAACCCACAAAAATTCGAAAAAATTGAACAACACCCAATAAAGATTAGCCTCTATCTCACAAGTGAAACCCAAATTCCACGTCCAAAACCCCAAAACAAATCTCAAGAAATAACACAAGATGTCAGAACTCTTTCAAACTAAACCAGTAATAGTAGCAAGAAATGCCAAAAAGATAGACTAAACCAACTTCGATCGGACCCAAAATCCCTCAAATCCCGATCGAGAGCTTCAACTATTTAAACAAAAACACAACATAAAGAAGAAGAAGAAACAAGAAAGAAAGAGTAGCTAGTACTCACCAGCAGTAGAAGTTTGAACAGCGAGAGACAGAAAGAGACTTCCCAAAAACCCACAATGATTTAAATACAAGAAACCCAGTACTTGATTATTCACTGAGTGTTTTTTATTTCTCTTTGGCTTCGATTGTATTTGAATTCACTTCAGCTTCCCTTCCTTTTTTAGGGTTTCTCAGTCTCTGTGTTCTCTCTGGGAGCACAAGTCCTGTCCTTGGTAGTTAGCTTAGAGAGATAGTTCTAGAGAGAGAAAGAGTTTGTAGAGAGAGAAGGGAGAGAGTGTGTGTGTCCTTGCGGACGTCAAAATTGTATTCGATTCGATTGAATTTTCTTCATTCTTCACCTTTTTCTCTTTCTTTCTTTCTTCTTCTCTCTCTCTCTGAAACCAAGTCAAATGCTATTCTACCACTCTCTCCTCTCCTACATTTTAAAGTTATGTTATATATGGATCATGTATGTATATACGTACCATATCATATATCATATCATCATCATCATTGATTCATTGTCATGTCATGACTCATAGTATACTTCTTACATATAAATGACATTTTTCTACGCTTTATTTACGATATTTGCCCTTACTTGGTTTATCAGTAGAATTATTTGGATGCTGGCACTCTGATTTAATCTATGGTGTTATGTGGTTTATCAACATGTGCTGTGCGCCTATGCGTATATGTTTAAAGTTATCATAATTTTCATTATATTTTTTTCAGAAAATTAAAGTTTAGTCCTTATTATGTTTCTTGAGGAAATTACAAATTTGGTGTACTTATTTTATATTTAATTTAATTTTGGTCTATGATCTTTTTTAAGTTTAATTTTGATCCATTTATTTTATATTTAGTTCAATTTTGATCCACGATTTTTTTTAAGTTATGATTTTAAATCATTTTTGTTGTGTTTTCTTCAATTATAATTGAAGTATAAGTTATATTTTATCATTTCTTAGCCATATGAACTAATTTGGAATATTAAAATAAAAGAGAATTAAAGTTTGGTAAAATTTGAAAAATCTGAAAAAAAGTTTAGAAAAAATTGATAGTTTCGGGTACCCTACTTTAGGACCAATTATCTTGAGTTTTAGAACTTCGATTTAAATAATCTTTATATGGTTGTAAAGAGAAGACGTATAGTTTTAAAACAAGTCTATGGCTAAAATTTGATAGGGTAAAAGGCAGGACAAATTTGAGATAACAAATCTAAACCTTTATTGAACAAGTGTAACAATTAGTGGACTAAAACTAAACTTAAAAAAGATCGTGTATCAAAATTAAACTAGCTATAAAATAAGTGTGTCAAATCTGTAATTATCTCTATGTTTCTTATTTGAACTGAAACTTTATGGATTTGTTTTTTCTAAATAAAATCGTTTAACCACTGCTACGTCAAACATTAAGAAATATGTCATCATTTTTTTTATTTTTTTAGGATATAGAGTACGAGTTTACCTCATTTCCTTTTAAGATGTAGAATGAGGTTTGTGGATCCCAAAATTTCTAAGTTAAAACCTAACATAAAGCCGATAAACCAATACCAAGAGCTCAAGAAATAAGCAAAAATGCACTTATGAATACTCAATAATGGTCGCTAAGCACTCAGTGCCTGATATGCGTGAAAAAAAAAAAAAAAAAAACTAATAGACCAATATTATGTGATGTGAAATGGTTAAAAGACCTAGATAGAAGTCTAATGAAACAATATTTAAGGGGGGTGTAGTGTAAATAAATTTGTATAGACTTTTATAGACTTTTTTTAAGTGATATACTTTTGCATAATTTACAGATTTTCACAGAGCTTTACGAAGTTCTACAAAGTCTATAAAAATCCTTAGAAATTCGAAGAGGATAGGTCAGATTTATAATGACTTTAAAATACACATAAAAGTCTTTTAAAGTCTATTAAAACTCATCATTAAATAAATTCCATAAAAGTCAATGACTTTTTAAATACCTAGACTTTTACAGACTTTTTAAAAGTTATTAAAAGCCTTAATTGAATACCACATGACTTTTATAAACTGCTTAAAATTCTTAATTGAATACATATAAACTTTTACGAACTTTTTTAAAGACTTTAAAAATCTTAATTGAATACCACATAACTTTTAAACTCCACAAAAATCTTTTAAAATCCATATATAATACACCTTACTAAGTTTAGTTAAAATTATAAGAGAAAATTACATATTTAGTCCACTTATTTTATACCTAATTCAATTTTGGTTCACAATCTTTTTTAAGTTCTGTTTTGGTCCACTAATTGTTCCACTTATTCAATAAAGGTTCAGATTTGTTTTCTAAAATTTAGCTTATCTTTTACCCTATCAAATCTCACCCAAATTCAGCAAACGTATACTTTTTTAAAAGTTATGCATTTTTTCTTTACAAACATATAAAAATCATTCAAATTGGAGTTCTAAAACTCAAGATAATTGACCACAAAGTAGGGTACCTGAAACTGCCAATTTTTCAAATTTCACTCGATCTCAATTCTCTTAGATTTTAATACTCCAAATTAGTTTCTATAACTAAGAAATAATGAAATATAACTTATACTTCAATTATAATTGAAGAAAACACAACCCAAAGGATTTAAAGTCACAAATCTTGACCTTTATTAAACAAGTAAAACAATTAGTAAACCAAAACAGAACTTAAAAAAATCGTGCACCAAAATTAAACTAGGTATAAAATAAGTTGACCAAATCTGTAATTTTCTCAAATTATAAAAGCCATAAGACTTTAATCTGCAGAATGTAAAATTAAAGAATCTTGATGTAAGTCTCCTTATTTTTTATTTCCATATATTTTTAAAGTCTCCTCTTTGATAATTTTTTTTTTTTTTTTGTATTTTCTTGGTGATAAAAATTAAAAACTTATAGCCACCAACTAGAATGGAATTGAATAATGTTCACACAAATGTTCAACCATTACAAAAGCAAGTCAAACGGACTTTTTTTTTTTTTTTCCATGTGAGGATGTGATCATTTCTCCATTTTCTTTCACTTCATATGATATGCAATCACTTGTGCTTTTTAGTTGAAAGATTTCAAGTAAACTTTTATTGGTGCTATATATTATTTTTCATCAATCACCTTAATTTGTGATATGTATCATCTCTACTATTATAAAGAAAAACATATTTAGTTATTGACAAGGCTTCACGAAAATTTAAATTACTTAAAATATCCTACATCAATAAAAAATGATTAAAAAATAATTAAGAAACTGCTAGATGCAATTTTATTTTTGTAAAAACTATAAGTTGCAATTTATTTCTTAATTTTAAATTACAAAATTTTCTTTTAAGTAATAACAACATAAAGCTTATTTGACGCAGCCCGTGTCAATAAGCTATGTTTTAAAAAATGAAAAAGTTGTTCCATGTTTGAATTCAAACAACAAAAGGTGAAAATTTCTTGGTGGCTTGTTCTAAGCAAATGCAACTGCTCAATAACCTTAGGGGACAAAACTTGTTGCTGTAGCGGTAAGGCTTTAGTTTTTTATGGATTTGGGTTTCTTCGCTATGGTGTTGGAATTGGATGCCCAGAGGTGGTTTGAAGTTAATTTGAATTTAACGAGTGGAAGAGTGTAAAAGGGTAGATGGAGAAGTTGGTTGCAGACACACAATCTCTTATAAGAAATTTTTGTGCTGTCACTTACCAATGGAGGCACCGTAGTTGAAAATTAATAGCACACTCTCTAGCCAAATTTGCTCTTTTAGTGAGCTCGTAGTTTAGATTAAGGAAAAACGTTAGTGGTTATCTTCCCTTCTTTTATAGGTATATTAGTCAAAGTCTCCTAAAAAAATTTCACGCTCCAAAATCCGAATACGTAACAGAAGCACCTATTTTGAGAACACACAAAACTAAAATACCCAAATTTCGAGTATTATAATCATGAATATTCCCAAAATAAGTTAAGCCTTTTGACTTTGAGAAAACGGATTGGATAGGAGTTTTTGTGTCAAAAGAAATAAAATAAAACATTTAAGAGGAAATTACAGATTTAGTCAACTTATTTTATACCTAGTTCAATTTTGGTCCACGATCTTTTTTAAGTTCTGTTTTGGTCCACTAATTGTTTCATTTGTTCAATAAAGGTCTAGATTTGTGACTTTAAATCTTTTGAGTTGTGTTTTCTTCAATTATAATTGAAGTATAAGTTATATTTCATCATTTCTTAGTCATAAAAACAAATTTGAAGTATTAGAATTTAAGAGAATTGAGATTTGGTGAAGTTTGAAAAATTGACTGTTTTGGATACCCTACTTTGGGGTTAATTATTTTGAGTTTTAGAACTCCAATTTGAATGATCTTTTTATGGTTGTAAAGAAGAAATGCATAGCTTTAAAACAAGTATATGTTTGCTGAATTTGGGTGAAATTTGATAGGGTAAAAAGCAGGCCAAATTTGAGAAAAAAAAAATCTTGACCTTTATTAAACAAGTGAAACAATTCGTGGACTAAAACAGAATTTAAAAAAGATTGTGAACCAAAATTGAACTAGGTATAAAATAACTGGACTAAATATGTAATTTCCTCAATATTTGAATAAAAACCAATTTACCAAGGTTACAAGTTTCAGAAAAGTAACCTTAAGATACATAAGATGATGTTCGACATATTTACAATACGACCAACCGAAAAGAAAACTAATAATTGTTCGAAATATATATAAATGAGGAAAAAATAAAAAATGTACTAAACAACAACGAGGTAGACCTGCCTGGCCAGATAAATCTTGGAGCTGACAATAAGCTAGGTCGCGCCATAAGTCCAAATCATCAACTTGTACCTAATCTGCACTCAAAGGCCATGTTTATTTGGCATTAATCCATCTCAGGAATGAGAATTTGTTTCTCATTCCATTGTTTGGTTAATTTTTATGATTTTGAAAGGGAAGTGAACTATGGAATTGACGGGAGTCAAATTCCGCTAAATGGCCTGAATAATCATTGGAATGAAAAATTACATAAACTACCCCTCTTATTATTCGACATCCATATCAACATAGAACAACATAAACAATCATCAGAGTAGCTATTCACTTAATTGAATATATGAAAAATTGATATGCTAATTTCTCGATCTTATTTTTACTCTGAAAATATTTATAATCTCTAACAAAAATTTGCATCTCAAGTTATTTCTAGTGTTTCCCATCCCTGGATGAAATTTTTCATATAATAAATATAACCATATTGACACTGGAAGAAGATTTCATAACATCCCAAACGAATTGGAAAACACAAATATCCTTATAATTGAATCAAAAGGATTTTTTTTTTTTTAAAGAAATTAATACACTGTACAAATTGCTCATAACATAAAATAAAATTATAGCCTAAGAACAAAAGTATGGATTTTAACAAAAAATTGAATCTAATAACAAAAGATGAACTACAGTCACCCAACTCACACTCGTTCTTACTAAAATCGCTTTTGCTTGATGGGCTCCCAAATATCATAGAAGATAAGCCTCGATCTGGATCTGTGGCTTTTGATTTCGAGTTTTATGTTTTAGTTTTTTAAATTTTGTTTTTCTGTTCATTTTTGTATGGTTAATGGACTGAGATATTTGTTAAGGCTTTGTCGTTTTGTGTGGATGTATTGAATCTTGAATGTCTGACACAAAAACCCAGTAATGTTTTGATGATGACAAATCAAATTGAAATTTTTTATACTTAGATTTAGTCAACCATAATTGAGAAATAGATGTTTCGTGTTATACGTTTTTTTGTTTTGTTAAAAGGATATTCTTAAAAAAATGTTCAATTACTTAATCCATAGTCTTTACTAAACATAAGAAATGATAAACCATTTCTAGTCTTAATTCCTGAGTTGTTCCAAATGCTGTAATGGAATTATCAAAACCATTCCATTCAGGACTAATCAGGAAATGGAGCACAATTCCTATAAGGAAAAGAATAGAAGAAGCATTTGACAGATAAACATCACATACGTTCATAGCTTCCCCTTAGGAGACCCTGACTAGGTTTGAAAATAGTAGCGAAAAATATTTACTACATATATAGCCAGTGAAAAACATTTTTAAAATATTCACAAGCACAAACCACATAATCAATATCAGTTTTCAAAAATCATTTGCATGCTCACACAGATTTCGCAAAACCATTTTCGAAAGCTTCCAAGTATCATACCTGATGACCAGCCACTTTGGCTAACTACCACTTACCAACATTATTAGTAAAAACTAATATTGGTAGCAAGAATATCCATTTCCTGGTAAATACTGCCTAGACTGGCGTCCTCAACAGATAATCGATCAATCCATCCGTATTACCCTTCCAAAGGTTCAGGAAATCAAAACCCAAGGTCATCATCGTGATCCCTTACTCTCAAGTCATCCAACAAAAATAAATATACATCGCTAACAGCAGATATCAAACTATGCACAAATGTCAACAAAAAACAATGCAACTTTTACATGCATTAATATATATTAGGGAAAAATTTACAAACATGACACATACTTTGATAACTGTTTCATTTCAGGACATTAATTTTGATTCGTGTTAATGAAGGACACATACTTTTATTTTGTGTCAATTAAGGATCCTGTTTTATCTCAACTTTAGCTTGACATTGAACCCATCAAAACTCTACCAAATTTAGCAAACTCACACTTGGTTTAAAGCTATGCATCTTCTCTTTACAACCATATAAAAATCACTTAAATCGGACATCTACAACTCCAGATAATTGGCCCAAAAGTATGGTACCCGAAATTGTCCAATCGCACCTCTGAAAAAAAATTTGGAAAATCAAACAATTTCGGGTACCCTACTTTAGGGCCGATTATCTGGAGTTGTAGAGATCCAATATGTGTAATCTTTTTATGGTTATAAAGAGGAGATGCATGTCTTTAAACTCACTATAATTTTTCTGAATTTGGTGGAGTTTTGATGAGTCAAACGTCGGACCAAATTTGAGATAAAAACTGAAAAAAAACATGGTCCTTAATTAACACAAAATGAAAGTATGTGTCTTTCATTAACACAAAGCAAAATTAATATCCTAAAATGAAACAACCATCAAAGTATGTGTCATGTTAGTAAATTTTTCCCTATATATTATAATAATACATGCAATAAAAAGGGCCTCTAGACAGTACTGTGTGAGTTTCCTTCTACCTTGAGTCAAATGCTTAGCCTGATCCCACGTAAAAATCCAACTTACAGTTTTTCCAATGTCCTCTTGTTCACCTTTGGGTAACTAGAGTCCCTACTCCGACAAAAACTAGTGTTAAAACTGATTCCTCGTAAACCGATGACCTTGTCAGTGTAAGATCTAGTTTAACCGATTCAGAGGTTAGACACTAGGTCAATTGTTAGGCTCTTTAGAACCATTGGTTTGGCATGACTTGCCTTGTAAGGTCAAGTCATTCCAACCTTCTAGAAATTGAGCAACAGTTTGATTTATGGAACCTAATGAGTTTCTAAATAATTTCATTTTTAATTAGATCGAGAAGGTTGTCAGTTATGAACCTACAACGTGACTAGGTCAGTGTATGAGGAAATTAAAGGAGCTTTGGCTCAGTACCTTATGTCTGTATGCTCATGAACTGATCTTAGTCATCACGTTGTTTGATTACCACTGATATGACCTCAATATTTAATTAGGTTGATTTTATTTAACAAAAGTTGGGCAATATTTCAACTTAAATAAATAACTTTTAAACAAGCTGAGTTGGAGGGATTACCTAACAAAAATCTTGCTCGAACAGAGTTTCGGTACTACTTGAGTTGCTAAATTAAAGGACAAAAATAGTCTAATTAAAAAGACAATAACATAACAAAAAATTGACAGAACCTCAACTAGGGTTAAGGGATTACCAAAGGCTTTCGAGGTCGAAGCCTAATTTTTGCATAATTTCATACTCGGAAACCTCTTAAATGGTAGAGCTCGTCACCACGAGTGCGTAGGTGAAAACAACTTGCCAATCAAACCTCCAAAACTCTAATTATGATATTAAAAACAAAAAGTTTATATTTGATCCTAGAAAGATACAGTGAAGTTAGAGAGATAAGCTCTCTAACTTAAAAAAAGAGAGAGCTCTTGTACTTCAATGTTTAGGTATGAATGAAAATGATGGATGAAGGATATTTATAGGTGGGCAATGGCTAGGATCTAATGGAAGAATCTAGATCCAAAAACAATTCATTTTTTAATTAAATACTTCCAAAAATTAAAGGATCTAGATTATTCTATCTATTGGGTTTTTTGGGGTTAATAAAACAAAATGGGCTTTTAAAGGGTTAAATGGGTTTTAAAGCATAGTGGAAATGTGCAGCCTAAAAAGAGAAAGAGAGAGAGATATGAGTTGGGCCAGTGGAAGAAAATGGGTCAACGCTGCCCAAATTCCTGCAGGCGGGTCTTTGGGCTTGGGAATTACGATGTGTCTCATGAAAGGAGACTCCTCCATGTCGTTTGGCGGGTCTAGTGCCACGTCGGCCACCTCGAATAATCGCGGTGCGCCATGTGGCACTCAGTTAGCATTTCCTTATTTTTCCTATTATTTATTCTAACTTAAAAAATTCACTAAAAATAAGTTGGGATTAAGAAAAACTCACTGAAAATCCTAAGAACTCGTCTTAGTGAGTACTAACTATCTAATGGGTCAAAATATTATTTTGAATTCCATAATTTTTCTAAAAAATTTCAACTTCTCAAAATAAATTTCAAAAGATTAAAATAATTCTAAGTTGCTTTGTCTCATAAGCCAAGACACAAACTGGTCCTTCTGTAGGGAATGATGGGTAATCCTAAAAACAATTTCTAAGTGTGGAAACATGGTGGATTTCCAATTTTATTCACCTATTTCCTTAGCCCTAAGATCTTTAGGTGTGATGAGACATGAAAAACTAAAAATAGCTAAGAGGATAACAAANGACATTAATTTTGATTCGTGTTAATGAAGGACACATACTTTTATTTTGTGTCAATTAAGGATCCTGTTTTATCTCAACTTTAGCTTGACATTGAACCCATCAAAACTCTACCAAATTTAGCAAACTCACACTTGGTTTAAAGCTATGCATCTTCTCTTTACAACCATATAAAAATCACTTAAACTAATATGTTCTTTAACTAACATGAAAATCAAATGTTCTTTAACTAATATGTCACTCTAACACTTCATCACATGATTAACACTTTAATCAATAAGATTAGTGTTTGGATTATGACTAATGATTAACTAATTAATCATTTATTTTAATTAATAAGATAAAATTAATTACTTTTAATAATTAATGATTTAGCCTTGGGTCAATAAGTCCAAACTTTGACTTTGTAATTTTACTCTATAGGTAGATTAATTAGCTAATTAATTCTATTTAAGAAAAGATTATGTCAAATGACTATCCCGAATTAATCACTTGACTTATAGGCTTACTAATTGTCCTCATCAATTAGTAATTAAGTCATTAGAGCTTCATAGTCCCCATTAGTATCTCACAGTTAAGTGAACTCACACTAGAGCAATACTAGGATGGGTGACTCCCAGTCTTAGGCAATACTAACTATTACGATAGTTGTGATCAATAATCGAACATATTAATCTTCAGTATCATCATTTCTTTTTGGTCTCCCACATACTTGTATGTGTGTGGCCCTTTAGGTTTTTATTTGATTTGACAGTAAAATCATAATTAATCTACAAACGCTTTCTAATTAATTGCTCTTTAGACTTTACAGACCACATTGACACCTAGCCACACTTGGGGTCTTAAGTTTCTAGCCTAAAAGTGAGTTTATCCTCTTGGTGGAGCCAAGCTTATGAAGATGGAGATGGAATGAAGACATCCCCATGGATGTGTGCAATCTTGAATTCTACCCAAGATGGTCATCAAGGGTAATTTCTCATCTTTTAGCAATTTCTAGTTTTCCATATCTCATCCAACCTAAGGATCCTAGGACTAAGGCAAAAGGTAAATAAAATTGAAAATTCACCATGCTTCCATATATACTTAGATGTTTGTATCTAGGTTTACCCATCTTTCCCTTCAGTGGCCCAAAATCCTTAAAACACCAACTTTCAAAAACCCAAATTAAAACGTAATTTGTGACATGGGTTGGGTAGAGTTGAAGAGAGGAAGAAAATCATACCAAAAGCTTCGTTGGAGATGGCCTGAAAAGGCGGAAATCAACAAGCAGGTCATCAGCCTTTGTGGCTTTAATCTTCTGCACACAGCGGTGAGACTGGCAGTTTGACTCTACAGGCGTCACAACCTTCCAGAGACGAACAAAATGTGACTGCCCCAACATCCTTTGGTGGTTTGAAGTGGAGGTTCTGGTTAGGTCGGGTAACGGGGTTGGGGTTTTGGCAAACAGGTCCACGGGTATGTGTAAATATAGGGGTCCAGTTTTCACATATATATACTCTAAACTTCTCATTATTTACAATTTTGCCACTTACTTCAAATTTCCATAACGTTTTGCATGTAACTTGGATTCACGATCTGTTTTCGCTTATGAGCTCGTAAGCTCGAGCTCTATCTAAACATCTAAAAATTATTGGCCAAATAATTATTTTTCAACTAGCCTCATTGAAAATTCAAACTTTATTTAATTGAGTTATTTAAATCCACAATAAAATAAAAAATCAAATTTCTAATAAAACTCGAGATAGAGTCGTTACAACATAATTAAGTAAACAAAAGAAGATAGACAAAAGAAGAAGAATGTTGCTCCCAACAAGCCTAGAAGACTACATCGTCATATGTAACGCCCCGAACCTCGGGCCCATAAAAATACTGAAATATTGTCTTTCAACCCTTTTTCAAACAATGAGTCATGCACTTAACATAATAAATAAATATGTTTAAAAATCAGAGTATAAGCCTAAAAACATTTATATAAAATCACTGTATAAAAACAAATACATAAATCAAAATGGGTCCCATTGCTTCGTCTTCTTCTCACTGCCTACTCAGCCTGCTTAACTTGCAAAACATTAACCATACTACACCATATCCATGGTACACCAGGTCATTCAAACAAACAATCCAGTAATCTCACTAGAGCTCGTATGAGTGAAATGACGTAATAATTATTATCCTCAATAATATTCTCAATTCCCAACTCAAATTCCCAACTCAAAAATAATCTACAAGAATATCCATATTTACTCAATCACATCACAATTTCAACAACAATTATCCAAACATCAAGATAATCATAATTCCTCAAATTCACCTCATAATCCCACCAATAAATAATAATCATCATTCTGGCAAATCAATTGCCTAAACGTCATTTATTAACCTCAACATCAACCATTCACATCCTAACCCATAACCTCAGTGCGTAATCATCCTCATCCTCATCCTCATTCTCATTCTCAAAGATTCAAGCCTAAAATTTACCAAGTCCTAGCCAAACCAAATCCTAGCAAACAAATGCATACAAGCACACAAAGCAATGAAATAGACTATCTAATTTTACTTGCATTACTATTTGTAATCCCCCAACTTTAAAATCATTTCTCACATCCATTTTTACATCATCTCAAAACTGTAATTTAACCTCTGAAGAACAATTAATACTCTCAAAATACTCCACCTCTGAAACCTCACGCCACACTAGTACCCAGAGAACTGTTGATCATATACTGAGGTAACTAAGCTCGTCACATCCCGTGCATAGGCACGAGCAAGCAGATAAACTCGTCACTTCCCATGCAGAGCGAATCGATGCACAGGCAGGTAGGTATGCTCGCCACTTCTTGTGTAGAGCGTATCGATGCTCGCCACTTCTCGTGCAGAGCGTATCGATGCTCGCCACTTCTCGTGCCAGAGTGAATCAATGCACAAGCAGGCAGGATGCTCGCCACTTCTCGTGCAGAGCGAATCAATGCACGAGCAGGCATGTAACTAGGCTCGCCACTTCCCGTACAAAGCGAATTGATGCACGGGCAGACATGTATTCTCGCACAACCTCAATCACAACATTCACGAAACCATCTCATAACTTTCACTGTCTAATAATATATTATTGCCCCTTGTAATTCTTCTCAGATTCACCTCTATATAGGCATCATCATAAACACTTACTGTTTTGTCCAAACTATACCGAAGCTTTTCCGAAGTTAATTCTTACTCACGACCCATCATCTGTCTATCACTCAAATCATACCAACACTTCCTCAATAATTAATTTGATCGTTTTGTATAATAACTGTCTAATCATCAATCATTAACCTCGACAGTAACATTCCTTCTCTAATTCGGCGATTATACTCAAAGTAACTCTATAATTCCCAATTAATTTCTTAACCTCAAATCCTCGACAATTCATTCTCCTAATTCAAATCCAACACCTAACCTTCTCTAACATAAAGCAGCAAACCCACAAAACATACAATTTATCAACAGTACTCTACATTAAAATCTGATAAGTATCACTCACAGTTTAACCGCGTGAAACGACCAAAATGCCCTTGGGCGGCAACACACTCGGATAACAAATCTGGCAGCATGACGGCATCGGGAATGAGATTTCTCAAGCCCACGCACCTGTTAAGACCAGACAACCAATGAAATACAATTCTGATTCACAAATTGACCGTTCAACGGTCGGATTAGGCAGCAACACCACACCCGGTGGCTGCCCGGCCACAAACAACACACAGAACATCACAAAAACTTACCAAAAGAATCTAGAAGGGTTCCGGGGACTTCAATTGGACGGAAACGGATCAAACAACCATTAACCCGCCTCCAAAAATAGTGGTTCCGATGGTGACAACGGCGACACAAACCTGGAAATACCCAAAATCAACTCCAATTCATCCCAATTGTACAATAGAACCCTCAATTGCACAAAAACAACTCGAATTCAAGTCCAATTTCAAGAAATTTGAAATAGGCATAAACCCTAAAATTGAATTTCTAATTTTTTCAAAATTGGACGTGCCCACCTTAGGGGAAAGATTACCCATACCTCGAGGATCGTTTTTGACAACTGAACCGACGGCCAAAAGTCGCCGAAATTGGCCGAAAACGGCGGCGGAAGCCAGTGGGTGACTTGGCTTCCCGAGCTCATTGCTCCATTGTGGAGCATCGTCTGGACGAACGGAGCCCATGGTTGAACTCACCGTGGTGAGAGGAAGAGGACCCAGTAGGTCCGGTGTCCCGTCGTCGCCGGAAAAATGAGATCGTCGGCGGTGAGCTGGGTTTTCTCTCAGCTGTTCCTGCGCGTGGAAGAGCTCACCGGTGCAAGGAAGACTTGGGGGAGGATGGCCAGCGGCTGGGGGTCACGTCAGTGGCCTTCGGTCGTCGTGGGTTGGCCGGCGAAGTTGAGTTCTCGCCGGAGCTGGCTGTGCACAGGGAGAGGGAAGAGAAAGAAGAGAGGGAGTCGGGGAGAGAGAGAGAGAGAGAGAGAGAGAGAGAGAGAGAGAGAGAGAGAGAGAGAGAGATAAGAGGAGGTTGAAGGGGGGTGGCGTCGCTGGAGGTCGAGGTCGCCGGGGAAAGGGGTGGCCGGTGATGGCTGGGAAGGGTGTGTGTGCGCAGGGAGAAGCTTCGAGAGAGAGAGTGTGCGGGAGGAGAGGGAAAAAGAAATGAGGAGAGAGAACTGACTTTTGGGGTTTTAAAACCACTTTTGTAAAAATTACAAGTTTGCCACTCACTTTAATTTCCCGTAACTTTTAAACCGTAATTTGGATCGACGCGTGCTACATGTCTATGAAATGTGTAGAACATGACTGTGTAGGGAGGAGGTGGTGCTTTGTTGACTAGATAGACTAGGTTTATGTATTTTGTTTATTTGTATTATTGTCAAGTTAGACTATTTTGTATTACTACTATTATCAATAGTATTTTATATTGACATACAATCTCTTGTAAACCATCGCCGGTATCAGAAAAACAAAATTCACCTATTTTATTTATCAATTGTACCCAAGGTTTAAAATAACTGATAATATTTATGTTCAAAATTGATATCGATATATGCACAACAAACATGATGTAAACTCAAAATAAATTATTGCATTTAACAAAGGATTAATGATTGTGGTATAAATTCCTTTAATTTCAATAATATTGTAAATTTTTATTTCTTCGATTGCGTTAATATTGTAAGTTAAAACATCTCACTAATTAAATTTGAACTACAATGAAATAATAAATTTTTAAAAAAGTGCAATATCTCCCTTAAAAAAACGAAATTCCAACATAGTGTCCAGGCATGCGCAATTGAACCCAAGACCTAAATAAGTGACAATATCTACCATAAAATAAATGATGAAGATAGCATAGTAGAAAAAGCCTCTCGCACGGGCAGAAAACAACACCCTAAAACACAAAATGGCACAGAGGCAAAAGGGAATTTGAAGCCAACCTACTTTAATGAGCCATGTGCTCGCATAAGGAGCATAAACATACACTACCATGAAATTTAGATTTTGTCTGGTTTGTCAAATAGCGCTCGCGTAAGGGGGCTGAAACAAACACTACTTGCAGATTACAAAATAAACACTACCAAGCATATTGTAATTAGTACCACACATATTTTAAAATAGACACTACCAAAACACAAAGCAAAATAGTGAAATGAAGTAGACATTTATCACGTGAGTCTTTTTAACATTTTAAAGATAATAGGTGGAACTTTTTGACATCCACACTTTATGTGGGTTATTTATCATGGGTTGAAAAATAAAATTTACTGATATTGTTAATTTGTTTCCTTACCCTTGGCAATATGTATTTTTCAAATGTAAAAAATAAAGGAAATACTAATATAAGAAAGAATTATATTTAAAGTAAATGATTTTGAAGTCCACTTAATTTACAGCCTTTAATATTAAATAAACTCACCTAATGATTTCAAATTTTAAAAAGCTTCACTTAATGATAAATAAACCCGCGTTTTAAAACAAAGGCGTTGCATAAGCAGTGTCGAGCACCAGTGCACCTTTATTTTTTTGGGTACTAGACGAATTGCCATTATCTAACAGTAACAATTAGTAACATCTATTATTACTGTTAAAATAATGGTGGATGTGACTCAATAACCTTAAATTCATTATTTTATGATGGTTTATTTATGTAACAGAATGACAAAGCATATTTATAAGTATCATTTTTATGAGATAAATAATACTTATTGTCGGATAATGGCAATAATAGTTATTGTCAAACAATATTGGCAATTTTTACAGTTAAAAAAAAACCGAACGCTTAGTTGGTTCCGTGTCGCACGCCATTTCATTAAAGTGGGCCGGCCTATTACCAATTTTTTTAGGGTGGGCCAGCCTATCACCCTATTTTCCTAAATGGGCATTAAAAAAACACTCTTAAATTTATATTGCGAAAACAATGTTTCAAAAATATTTTATGCAATATAAAGAGAAAATGATTACGTGTTAAAGCAGTGTACACTTAAAATCATCTAATATTGAATTTAGGCTTTATTACACTTTACTTACCTGAACTTTGAGATCGATCTCACTTCACCACCTAAAAAAAACATTGTGTCAATTTACCACCTAAATTAAAAATTTGTTGTAATGTACAACCTTGGGCTCATTACGTCTAAACTTCTATTGAAAATAATGGTGTTTTGGTCTTTCAAGTCAGTTTTCTATTGTGTCAAAAACAAATAAAGTATAAGAAAATCATTTTTTCTAACAATAGGAACTTGAAAAAGATCAAAATACCCTTATTTTTAACATAAGTTTAGACAAAATGAGCCAGAGGTGGTACATTGTAACAAATTTTTTAATTCAAGTGGTAAATTAGCACAATTTATTTTTAGGTGGTAAAGTGAGATCGAACCCAAAATTTAGGTGGGTAAAATGTAAAAAAAAAAACCTTGAATTTAAGAATGAAAAAAAAAAATGCACGTGTAACTAATCTTCCTTAAAATTCATGCCTCTAATATTACATAATAGGATTCCGATCCAAAAAAAATATAATAAATTACTGATAAACCCAGTTTCTAAAAGATTTTTAACTGGAAATTCATCCAATAAAAAATTAAGTTCCAGCCCATTATATACGTGTACATGCGCGGGGGTTGGAAAAATACACTACCAAGTGCTCGGCAGGCTGAGTACTTGGTATATGCAAATGCATCCTGCATCTACATCTGTACATTTTTAGGTTGCAAATTCATCTTTTCTAGGTTGCAGATGCCTTTTTAGGTTGCAGATGACATGTTTTAGGTTGTAAATGCAGGTTTTAGGTTGCATATGCACTTGCAATTGCAGATTAGGTTGTAGATGCGGGTTGCATCTGCAACCGCCGAGCACTCGGCACTTCCCACTGAGAGTTTGGGAAAGTTAGGATTTGAGTTAAATTTTTTTCTCATTTTGAGTTTCTAATTAAAGCACCCAAAAATAAGGTGCCTTTATGACTAATCTAATCTTAACCACTTCATGCAATTAGATGCTGCCACGCACCAATGTACATGTAAAAGTGTACAAGACATAATGACCCTTAGCAGTTATAATAAAAAAAAAAAAAAGGGCAAACTGCAATTTAGTACCTCAAGTTTACCCAATTTTGCAACTTGGTACCTCAAGTTTAAATTTTGACTTTCGCATACCTCTACTTCAATTTTTTGGCAAATATGTACCTCTGTTAGACCTTTCTGACAGAGGGTAGTTAAATGCTGACGTGGCAGTGACATGGTGCATTGCTGGCATAAACTTGGTTTATTAAGAAAAAAGCCACGTTGACAAATAAATTACAAAAAAACTTTTAAAAGTAAAAATAAAATATAAATAAATTAAAAAAACAAAAATAATTAAAGTGTTTTTATTGGATTGTTCCAATAAAACAATCCAAAACCTTTATTTTCTTCTCCAACGAAAATTTCGTAGGAAAATTCCCATTTTTGGTAAAGTGCATTCTTGATTGATTGATCCAACTCATATACCTAGCTGCATTAAAATCATAGAGACCCAGTAAGGCCATCAGAAGTGGTGATGTTGAGGGTGAAAGTGAGAGCATGAGAGATTGAGGAAAGAATATCAGTTTTGTTGTAGTGGGCCGGAATATTAAGAGTGAGAGCATGTGAGGGTGATAAGTGAAAGTGACAAGCTAGAGAATCTGGTTGAGAGTGAGAGTGAGAGTGAGTTGGCTGTGGGGCCTATGTTGTAAATTTTATTTGTTTATTTTTTTACTTGCAAGTATACGAGCCTTGTAATAAGGGTCATATAATTAACGAGGTCGAACTCCTAGGAGTGTTGCAAAAGAGACACACTAATTTAGAATTTTAGTTAATTTATCTCTAACCTAATTTAGAGTTAATGGTTGATTTTTGAGGTAACTAAAATAAAAAGGAAAATAAATGCAACAAACTAAAGTGCAAAAATAAATACAAGAGAGAAAGGTATAGAAATTTAGATAATGGTAGAACCAAGGTCTGGGTTCCACACTACTATGTGATAACCTATAACATTTATCTAACAATTTGCCAAAGGAGAGCACCAAAGAATCAACTTGATGCTCTCTCCAAATATTTTTTTATATTTTAAGCACAAAAATTACATTTTTAGATATATCATTGTTTAGCTTATGGATGTACAACTTTTAAGCATTCCATATAAAACCAAATTTAAGGCAACTATCAAAGGGGGTTCCCTGTGAAAATTGCAAAACGTACCAAGCATATTGTAGGAGTATGCTCTAACTACTCAATATACATGGCATAATGGGTGAAAGAAATCATTTTTCCACTTTAATGACAAATAATATTTATTAAATCTAAGTTAAGCACATAGAGGGAAAATGTTAAATAAATAACTAATGAATCATATTATGGTGGTGCTTCCTCCTCAACCTTGATGAGGAGGTTAGAAACCCACATTGGTGAGTTTCATCCTCATAAAATAAATTGCAAAAAATAAAAGGACATTAATTTAAATAAACAAGAAAAGAAAAATAGAACTTAAATTAAAATTAAATAAACCAGAATAATAAATTACATAAATAAAATAAGTCTTATAACTCTCCATAAATTCTGGGCTGGAAATTCCTGACTAAGCTACCTCTGTGCGGCAAAAAGAAGAACAACAACAAGAGAATGAAAAGATCCCAAATTCTCAAATGAAGGTCATAGCCTTGCTTAAATAGGCAAATGCTAGGGTTGAAGGCTTCATCCCGGAGACAATTGGCGAGACAAGAGAGGTTGCGAAGAGAGAGAGTGTGCACGGAACAAAGCTGGACACAGCTGGGTGACACGCCATGTGTCGCGCTGGTATTGGAGAAAAGAAAAAAGATGGCAGGCTGGTGGCTGGGGTTTGGTGTGCGGCTCATGTGCGGAAGGAGAAAGAGAGAGAAGAGAAGTGGCTCGGCGGCTTGGAAGCTCACGGCTGGGAGCTTGGGGACGCGTGTCAGCGTCTAGCTGGAGGAAAGGAGAATACGCGGGCCGGCTCTCTCTTTCATCTCCATTTTTCTTCTTCTTTCTTCTCTTCTATTTGAGCTTTTATTTCCTTCTTTTCTTTTGGGCTAAACTTCTTTCTTTTCTTGTTTTTGGGCTTTTTGTTTTATCAACCTACAAAAATTAAAATAAAATAAAACTAATTAAAAGAAAAAATAAAATAAACTAGAAAAATAATTACAACCAACTAAAATTTAAGAAATGAGACAAAAACTAATAAAACCCACTAAATACTTAAAATAAGAAGAAAACACTAAAAATGTTCAAAGACTTAGACAAAAATGTTTGAAATTAAAGATAAAAATATATATATAAATTGAGCTCAATAGCTCACCCACGTGGGAGAAAAAATTAGAAGAAAAATTGGTCTTGGGAAATGACTGATCAAGAAGCCTTTCACAAAATTGGCCTTGTGTTGTCTTTTTGAGGAATTGATGCAAAGGTGGGGGTAAATTATTAAAACGGGAGGGAGGGAATAAAGTAACCGACATCATGGGCCCGTGTGACAGAACCCAACAACTATGCGTGCTCCCTGCGTGCTTACCACGTACGATCCAAATATGTTGACAATTGCTTTTTTTTTTTTTTTTTTTTTTCAAAAACGTCAGTCAACTGGCGTGATCTTTGCGATCCATCCAATATTTTGTTTTTTTTTTAATTTACAAATCTAACGGTTGAAACAATTTGACAGTCGAAGTATGAAATAAAAATTCCAAAAATTCAGAAAAAATTTCTTCTAACGCCTAGTTTAACAATTTTCCTATAAATTGGTCATTCCTACTCCATATTTTCACTCATTTACCTATTTTTTGCAAATTAAATTGTTGTAGCAATTTTTTCTTTTGCATATTAAATTCAAATATACATTTATCATTTATAATTATTTTTTAATTTGGTGGAAAGAAAATAGAGAAATTATAATTTGGGTAATAAAATAAAGGCATAAATTCAATTTAGACACATAACTATATAAGCTATTTCAACGGAGTACATGAACTTTAAAATATTTCAAATATACACCCGATCTATTATCTAAATTGAAAAATGAATTTCTGTACATTGATTCGTTGAGAGATCAGTTAAATGACAGCTTGGCTTTTGCTGACCGGGATTACTTGGCGATGTGGCGCTATCTAAGCAAACATTTTCCACCAAATGAGCGACATAGGCCCACAATTTAATAATAATAAGAGAGAAAGAGAGTTTGTGGGCCCGTGTCAGGGGTTAGGTGGACCCGTGTCGCTCATTTCCCACCAAATGAGGGCACGGGTCCACCTAACTCCTGACACAGGTCCACAAACTCATCATCTCTTTCTTACTTGTTGAACACAAGTGAGAGATTTATATTCAAATTTGGGAGAAAACGTGATGTTTTTGGGAGATTAAATGGTCAGGAGAGCGTTCGACGAGCGGGAAAGAAGTGATGGATGTGTGAGCTCGTGTCAAGTGGACATGTATTGCTCATTTGGCGGGAAATGTATGCTGAGTTGGTGTCACGTCGCCAATTAATCCCCGTTAGCAAAAGCCAAGCTGACATTTAACTGATCTCTCAATAAATTTACATAATAAATCAGGTACATATTTGAAATATTTGAAAGTTCGTGAACCTCATTAAAATAGCATATATTTATGTGTCTAAATTGAATTTATGCCTAAAATAAAATATTTAAATATATTCAATATTGAGCTTATATTAAAGATTTCTTTAAAATAAAACTATTGGTATAATTTTTATAAATATTTAAGTTATAAATTATAAGTTAACCATAACTTAATCTAAATTAGGCTTAATTTAATTAGATACAACTGCATTACTCTCAGCATCACTGTAGCTTCAGCACATATCACTTTCACTTTCAGATGACAAAATAGCTTTGCAGACCACATTTAACTCTCAATCACTCTCCTTGGCCAAAAAAAAAACTCTCAAATCACTCTCACTTTCAGATAACCACTGTGGATGGTCTAAGAGTGTCAGGTTTGAGCGTTTGACAAATCCTCAGATCCAATCAATCAACCATGTCTTCCTCTTCCTCTTACTCTCTCTCTTCTCTCCCATATCTCTCTCTCCTTTGCCGAGATCTGCTCTTCCTCGATCTGAGTCGACTGACAGCCGATAATCCCCTTCGACGAATTTAGGTTCACCCACAAAGGCCTTATTGAGCTCAACGTGTCTAAGATCACCTTGACCCAACTCCTCAACCCAAACCCAGACCTCTCCAAAGTCGGGTTCTTTCTCTACACTTGTGACTCTTGGATCCATGTCTTCCAGCAACTCGAAGAAGGCAACATACACTGCGCACTCGAATCGTTGGCGGAGTAGTAGTTTCGAAGATTTCTTCATAGATGCAGATGAGGATGTGGAGGAGTCGACCTTGTTCAAAGTCTGGGTATTTGGCAATGGCAGATTTGCGTAAATTAGGTGTTCACTTGTTTTTAGCCAAAGTTGGCCAAAAGCAACACTTTGGTCCATTTCCGTGTAAGTGCGGGGCATGCCACCATCAAGCCAAGTTTTGGCTCGATCGGAATGTGATAATGATTGTGTTGAGTAACTGCGCCTAAATTGATTCTTATCAAGCGATTGATCGGCCAAGGTAGGAACCACTCTTGACCTAGATTCTTTTCTAGCCTCGGGGACAAGGCTCTTAAAGGCCTAGTCAGAATCGGAATCCGACCCACTAGTTGGCCTCCTTAGAATTACGTGATCGAATTCGTGCAAAAAGTGGTGCAAGTGCCCAAGCAAAATAAAGAAACTATGGATAACAAAAATATAATGAAACTCAATACGATTTTGACCAACTAAGTTAGCTTCAAGATTCAAAGAAACAATGAAAATAGCAGGCATTAGATTGAGGACGAATGAAAGAAAAATTGCATTAAAGTTGAAATAAGGACAAACAAAGTTGCATGAAAAGTAAGGAACAAAACTAAATCGATACCACAAGCGTTCGGGAAGGATGATGGCAGAGCTACAAACCTAGTGAACTAGAACTATTGAAAACCTAAAAGCGCCTTGAACGGTAGAAACTAAGTAAAATTGAAAGCAAAAGAACTTTGAGAGATTCTTGAGAGCTTGAGAAATTTGTGAGTTGATTGATGTGTGTTGAATGTCTCTTTTTCTCTTCTGAATGCGTCTGTACATAAGGGTTAGGAAAGCAATGGGCCATTACCTGGTCCGGAATTCCCTCTAGACTTCTTGTATGGATGAGATTTGAACTTTCTTGAATTTAGGATTCGATTGTCTTCTTCCTTGATAACCACGTGATCTTGAGCATTGATGGTCGATGGGAATCATTTCCAAATTTGAACTCTTTACTTGGACGAAATTCTAGCTTAAGTAGAACTTCTTGGTATATGAGAAATCCTTATGTGACTTAGGCAGAGTCATTATTTGCTAAGAAATTTCATCAAGAAGCTTTCAGGCTCGATCAAACTCTTTGAGGCTTTAAGCTTAATAAAAATTATTGAGACCCAAACCTAATTAAAAAATTAAAATAAAATGAAACGACCTAGTTTCAAAACTAGGCTGGAACCACCTATTTTTATTTTTTATACCCAATAATAAAACTGCCCAGCCTATTTTTATCTTCTATTGGACCGATTTCTTTATTTTAAATACATAACCCGGCCTCAAACTAGGCCGGAATTATTTCTCTTTGTTTGAAATTATACATGGCCTAGCAAATTACATTTAGTTAGGCCAACTCATTCTATAAAAACATGAGAAAGAGATGACCCGACCTTTAAATAGGCTGGAATCACTCTTTTATTTGATACGACATAATGGATTGAGCCACTCAATAAAATATTGTAGCCTTTCACTCACACAAGTCAAGCCACTTTTATGATCCCTCGCCAAAATCTGGCCTCCTCTAGGCCTTTGAAGCCACTTCACAAAATATTTTTGCTCAGCCTCTTGTAGGTATTTTCTCCCGGCCTCATATAAGCCATTTCTCCTGGCCTCATGTAGTGGGCGAACAACATGGTTGGAAGTAGCCTGGATATTTTGTGGGTGGAAATAATGGGAAAAAAGCAATCCAGGCCAATTATAGGATATTTTGTGAGTGAAAGTAGCCTGGATAGCCTAAAAGAAATTTTAGTAGAAAAGGAGAGGAGAGAGGCTAGACAAAATAAGAAGAAGGATGCCAGACAAAACAAGAAGAATGAGGCTGGACAAAATATTTATAGGCTTTGGGTGGCCAACTTCCATGTCTCTTTTTCAAAATAGTCTGGGCCCACTCAAAAAATAAAACTACTTTTTGGTTTTTAAAAATATGTATTTGGCTAGGTACAATATATATATACATATACTTTTAAGCTAAATATTTCTTTTTGTGACACCATCACCTTTACTAAGGTAATTTAAAAGTCACATTTTTTTTTTCATCTTTCTTATTTTTACAAACTCCATAGCCAACAACACACACTCAAGAAAAAGTTTCTAACTTTTCCTCAAAAAACCTCATAATAGGTTTAATTTTCTTTGGATTTAACTTGATTTGGAGCGATTCTTGGTGATTTCTTCGAGAATCTTTGGTAAGTTTCACCTTCCCACCTTGTTCTCTTTAATTTCATGTATTTTGGTGGCTTTTTTAGAAACTTTGTTGTCAAAGTTTAAAACTTTCCCGCGTGTTCTTGATATTTTCTTGGTATTTTCTTTGTAGCCAATCACTATGGCTTCACTAAATTATTCTCTTCATTCGGAGGAATTCCCAAGAAAGCTCCACAACGTTGTTGATTAATGTAAGACTTACATGGATGCCTTCTATGCTCCAATCGCTCTTAATTCCAGTAAATGCTTTGTTGACCCTTACTTTGCCACTTCCATACCAACCAACATAAAAGAGGTTCTTAAGAGTTACCGGGAGGATGACTCATTGTGGCTTAGAGGCTCGATTGAATGGAAAAATTGGGAGATATGTAAACCTTTCAAAAATTGGCCAACCCCCTCTAAGGTTAACAAATCGGCCAAGGTGCCCCCTAAGGGTTCTAGCATGACCAACCCACCTAGTGAGTCTAGCTCTCCTAATATGTCATGGAATGCATGGTATGAGTGACTTGAACCCATTCTTAGAGATAAATGGCATCTCCACTACCCCTTAACCTTTTGTTACAAAGGTGAATTTCATTGTGACCTTTTCTTGATTGGGGCCACTCTATGTTTTTGGTCGGCCTTTTCTAATACTATGCGACTTCAATTTGACATGTTTTTTCCTACTTTACTTGACTTGGCTGCCATTGCAGGATTTCGGCCTCATGGTAAAATTATTCATGCTAAAAACCTTTTGTCAGCATGTGCCTTTACTCTTGACAACTCCTTGAACTTTGTGGGTTTTATCAAGGAAAATGCTAAATCATCCGGAAAAGTCTCTATGGAAAAGCATGTAGCTTTCCTTCATGTGTGGTTGTGCAAGTACATATTTTGTCCGACCTCTTGCAACATGACCAAGGAATTCTAACCTCTAGTCGAGATCCTAGTTGGTGATGACCCGATCTCCCTTGGTCCATTAGTTTTGGCTCATCTATATTGAGGTCTTCAAAAGATAACACATGGTGAGACCACCTTGGATTACCACACCTCGAGCCATTTATGGTTGTTTCAATTGTGGCTTCAAGTGTACTTCCCGGAGGCCCGCCCATTTGGTACCAAGTTTTCACCAAACCGAGTGCTAGGTGAGAGCATACTTCCACTCACACCTACTAAGAAGCGGACGGTGGAAGAATATTTCACTTACTTTTACAACTTATCCACATTCTCACCGGCCAACTTCTTCACTTGTTTAGATCGGACCCACCCATCCTTCCTCACACTTGCACTAAATTCTTTATATAGTGATGATATAAGAAAAAGTGAGCACAAGGATCTTTGGACTAGCATTTTACTTGGGCGTGACCTATACTTGGTTTTGTCCTTAGTAGTTCGCCCAATTACACGTGTGGAGGTGAGCTTTATTGGACTCTGGCCTTGGGTCGCCAATTTGGCTTTAGACAAGCCATTCCGCTACCAAATAAATATTCTCCAAACTTACATGAGGTTTGACGTGCTGAACTCAATAATGGATTGACGGACCGATTGATTTCCAACAACAATGGCTTTTTGGATAACTTTTAAGTGCCGTTTCGGGATGTTGACTTCAGTACATCGTCCGAGTTTACCTTTTGGTGAGTAGATTTCACAAAATCATGGTTTAGCAGTCCGGCCAAAGATAAGGCCGATATTGTATTTGCCTTTTGCCCGGTGTCGGCCAACTACAAGAAAACAAACAAATCGAAGCCCTCCAAGTCAACCAACGAGGACCAGATTTTGGATATGCATTCTTCCCCTTTTTCTATTTTCTCTTTTTCTTCCTTTATATCTAGTTGACATTTTTAACCGTTTTCTTGTCTTGATAGGTTCTACTAGAAGGGGGAATAATGAGGTTAGAACGGATAAAGTAAGAGGAGTCACAAATGACATCCATTCCGGCCAGGCTAGCCATGAATCACAAGAAGTCCAAGGTAGGCCGACTTAAACATATATGTTTTCTTATTATTATTATTATTATTATTATTATTTGCTTGCTCTAGGTACTCGGCCGATCAAGAATGTTCCAATTCTTCCGCCACCCAAAGGAAGATTCAAAAATGGCGGCAACTAAACGCAAAGCTCCTGCTCAGAGTTAGTCTCTTGTCTATTGATTTTTTTTTTTGCTATTCATGGTATCAAGCTTTCCTAACCTTGGTTACCCTTTTCTTTGCAGATCAAGTAAGCGATCAAGAGGAATTTTCCGACCAAGCCTCTACCAAATAACCCAAGAAATCCGTCCGTTGGGTTTGTTTATTGGCTTTGTTGGTGCATGCTTGTTTGTTGGCCGTTCTTATATTTACTTGAGTATGACCTTTTTACTTTTCTACTTTAAGGCTCGAGTTCTTCCGTCACAACCACTCCTCTGACCGACAGACATGGCCAAATGGACACTACCGTACTGATGGAATCTGCTCCAGACGACAGTCCGCCGATTCAATTTATCACTTCGCCCGACCTGCGGATAAGTTGGCTGAGCTATTTCTTTGAAGTCCATCTCGATTCTTTTGGCTTCAACTAAGTTTATTCCTTGACCATCCTTGGTAGGTAACGAGCCCAGTGATTCAGTTTTCCGCTCGTTTAAGTTCTACCTCTTCTGAGGCTCCGATTGAGGATACGAGCACATCGGGCCATGTCCCTACTCACACCAAGACCATAACTGTTGATGCACCAGTTACTGATACCACTAGCTGTCCCGGTCATGTAGAGGTAAGTCATATAATTGTACTTTTATCCTTTGTTCATACTTATATTCTGTCACCTTATTATTTGATATTGTATTATAGGATTATATTATTGATTGAGATGCTACCTTTGAGGCCGATGGTGGCCAACCTATGATGGCATCTTTGCCCTACTCATGTCATTCCGAGATAGGATCCTCTATTCCTATTGGCTGCATGGTGAGCTTTTGTTTTTTTTTTCTTATCAACTTTTAACTACGCTTGTTCAAAACGTTTCTCAAAAACACCTTTTTACCTTACAGGTGATCGTGAGTCAGAACGATGCCTCCACCATTATCACTTTCGGCCTATCTGCTCAACTTCATGATGTAAGTTGTCGAACTCAAAGTTCTTACAACCTACTTAGTTAGCACGTATTCTGACTTATCCCCCTTTTGTGTAGGGTTCTGCATGTTCGAATAATGATATTTGGAAAGGGGTCGATGATCTCTTTGCTGCAACCTCTGTTCCCACGGCCTCTTCCATCATACCTATTTCTACTGGTGTTCAATCTCCTGACCTCTATGTCACATTCCGAGATCTGTTCGATCAGGAGCCTAGGGCCATGATTGGCGAGACTTACCAAACAAGCCTTCACACATCTCTAAGGCAGTTGGCTGAGGCTGGTGCATTGGAGTCTACCACCGCGATTATGGTTTGAGCAGATGATGCTTGCTTTCTGGTCAGCTCTAGATCAATACTTAGGTATTTCTAGTCGCCTTGAGGCATGACGAAGACTTCCTACTCAGATTCAGATTGTTCGAGGTGAATTAGAGAAGAAGTACAAGAAGAAACAAGAGTGGTGTCTTCGTCGGCAGGAGTTGATGGACAAAAAGAGAGAGATTGAGCTTGAGTTGACTGAGTTAGCAACCGAGGAGGATAGAGAGTCCCAAGGGATCCAAACATGCATTTCCAGGGTTATGAGTCTTGCCGGGGAGTAAGCCTCTTTTCAGGGACTTGAGGGAGAGCACGTGACTGCCGAGGCTTCGATTCACTATCTACTGCAGTTGATTAGTACTATAGTCCTTGGGTTCTTTCGCCCGGTTTAGATCTTTTCTCATTTATGTAGCTTTCGGCCCCTTTTGTGATGTATTTTGGCCGCATTTCGTTAGCTTTTATTTATCCTTCTAGGCCCTTTTAGATATTTTGTGTTTGGTAGGCCGATTTCGACCTATTTTGGAATGTTAGGCCATTGTTGGCCCTATTTTTGTGATTTCGACTGTCCCACGATATATGTGCACTCCAGTCAACCTTGAAAATTCAAATTTATTTTTATTATTCATTTCCTTTCTCCATCAATTCACACGCTGTCAGATAATATTTTTTCAAGTATTAGCCATTGATCGGGGTATCATGAAGTTGACCGTCATAATCTTTCAAATGATATGCCCTCTTTCCCAACACCTTGTCCACGACAAATGGTACCTTCTAAGTGGGTGACCATTTTCCAAATTTTTGGTCATGCACACCAAGAGGTAAGATAGTTTTCCAAACCCAATCGCCCTCTCCAAAGCTCTTGAACTTTGTTTTCTTATCATACGCTCTCGCTACTGCTTGTTTTTTAATTTTCAAGTTATCCAAGGCTTTTAATCTTGATTCATCCAACTTCTCGAGCTCTTGAACCATGGCTTGAATATACTCATCCGGTGTTAAGCTTTCTTGGAGGGCGACCCGTAAAAATTTGACTGCTATCTCCATAGGGAAACCGAGTCATGCACATATGTTAAAGCAAACGATGTTGTTTCTTTTCTCGATCTCCTTGATGTTCGATATGACCATAAGATCTCGGACAAAATTTCATGCCATTTTTTTGGCTTATCTGTTATAGTTTTTTGAATGATATTTTTGATAATCTTGTTGCTGGCCTCTGCTTGGCCATTGACTTGGGCGTAATATGAGGTTAAATGATGCAACTTAATTATTATTTTTTTCCATGAATGCCTTAACATCTGCCCCAATGAAATATTTTGCCCGACTAGCGGTAATGGATATGGGCAAGCCGAAACGGTGAATGATGTTTTCATTCACAAATTGAATAATCTCCACCTGAAATACTTTTTTCAAAGGTACAGCTTCGACCCACTTAGTGAAGTAGTCGGTGGCCACTAAAATATCAGAATGACTTTTGCTTGACTATGAGTGAATCTCTCCAATCATATCCATAGCCCAACCTCTAAACAGCCAAGTCTTGATTATGGGGTATAAGGTTGAAGCGGGCACATGCTGGACCGGACCATGCCTCTGGCAAGACTGGCATTCCCTTGTGTACATAATGCATTCTATTAGAATAGTTGGCCAATAATAGCCATGTCTTTTAATTAACCACCTCATCTTGATTCCGGGTTGATGAGCACCACATACTTCATCATGGACTTCAGTCATTACTTGCATGGCCTCCTTCTTTCCTAAGCATCTCAGAAGCAAGTCGTCAAACCCTTTTTTATATAATTTCTCGTTCATAATCACATAATTTCTTGCTTGAAGTCGTATCCGTCGGTTGTGCTGGTTGGTTGGACGTCTAAGGTATTGAAGAAGACGATGACGCCAATCTTTTGGCGTAATGTTTGACGATATCGCTCCAATCAACAAACCTCTTTCTTCTACGAAAGGTAAGAATTGTCTTTCTATTTTAAAGAATCTCTCGGCCAACCCCTCAGATAGGTGTACGCCGGATGCAAGTTGGGCCAATTCATTGGCCTCCCAATTTAAGTCTCGAGGCATATACTCCATGCTAACTTCATCAAAGTCGTCCATCAATTGCATGGCCATCTCGCAGTATTCCAACAACACCGTACTATAACAATTGTACTCCCCAGTTAACTGCTTAATGACTAACATGGAGTTACCCATGATTGTTACGTTGGTTGCTCCTAGTTCTTTCAAAATTTCTAAGCCGATAATTAAAGCATCATATTCAGCTTGATTATTCGAATATGTGAAATCCAATTGGAAGACATATTGTGCTCTGAAACTTCCTAGGGAAATGAGCACAATTCGACCCTATATGTGGCCGTGGTACTTAACCCATCAAAGTATAACTTCCGTGGAATCAAAAAGTGTGATGCTATCTCAAACGACTCTATGTTTTCTATTTCAACACTAGGGTGGGCAGCCAAAAAATCAGCCAAAGCTTGGCCCTTGACCGATTACTGGGGCACGTATCTAAATGAGAATTCGGACAAAGCCATTCACTTTCCAATCTGGCCTCTAATGATAGGCCGAGACAACATATATTTAATAAGACATGTCTTGGAAATGATATTTACTACAGAAGGCAACATGTAGTGCCTTAATTTTGTGGCCGTGAAATACAAGGCCAAACACAACTTTTTGATTGGCGAATACTTTCTTTCAATCATCGTTAAAATTTGACTCAAGTATTAGATGACTTGTTCCTTCTTTTTCTCATTATTTTGGGCCAAAAGACTCCAGATCGAGTTTTCAGAAGCCAAAATGTACAACTTGAGCTGTCTACCTCTTCTGGGCGGTATCAACACGGGTGGTCGGGTCAAGTAATCCTTAATTTCTTGAAAAACCTTTTGTTGTTGCTCTTTCTATATAAACTTTTCCCCTCCCTTAAGCTTAAGAAGTGGGGAAAATGGTTCTGTTTTTCCGGCCGAGTTTGAAATAAATCTCCTAAGAAAATTTATTCGGCCAAGGAAACTTTGTAACTCCTTATTTTTGGGTGGTGGTGCATCGATGCTAGCTTTGGTTTTATTCTTATCTATTTCGATTCCCCTTTGATGAACAGGGAAACCTATATTCTTCAGTCGTTCCCAAGTTTACTTCGATCAAAGGGTCTTGGACTTTAGCCTTAGAGTCATCAAGCTTAGCAGGCGCTGGGTCTTGCTAATCATTGAAGTCAAGGCAACGTTTAGCCTTACTATCTGGCTCAATTCTTCTTCTAGGGCTATGAGGTCCATAATTTTCGGGTGGTGACATTTCAATCATTTTACTCTTGCCTTTGTCTTTAGGATGATGCTCAACTGACTCTTACATCTCATGATCTTGGTCAATCCTTTCTTGCCCTTTGTCTTTTGGCTGAACTATGATTGACTTAATTTTATTGCAATCTTGAGTCGGTGAGGACACATTTGGAACCTTGGCCTCCGCTCTCTTTTCTACCCTGAAAGCTTTGAGCATTACTTCACATTGGCACCTATTACATAGCACGATTCCTTTTATTGGATCCAATTTCTCTTCTGCCCGAGTTGTTATCTTTTCAATCGGCCGATACTCTTACTTCTGAGTTTGCCCCCATGTAGTTGTGCTGGTCTATGCTTTCCCTCTCCGACCTTTTTCTCTCTTCCTCGATTAGAATTTGGAGTATGTAAATTGACCATATTAACCTGCATCTTGGGAAAAAAATCTTTATCAACTCCTATCACAGCCTTTTATTTCTCTGAGAAGCGTAAGATTCCCTTGTCAATCAAGTCCTGCACAATATTCCGAAAGACAACGCAATTGGTGGTCGAGTGAGTCCATGCATTATGCCACTTATAGTAGGTTTGATCTTTTATTTCATTGGCTGGTGGTATCGATTGGCCATTGGTTAGCTTGATAAGCTTCTCGGCCATAGTTGATCGAATATTTGTTCACCCTTTGATAAATCAAAGTTGAATGCTCTAGTGGCGGATCCTTTCTGCTTGGAAGAAAAACTCACTTGTTGCACTTTTTGATCTTTGGATGCCTTCACCAAGGCCTTCCATACATGAGGTTTGGAAATCATAATCTCAGCCATATTGACCTCGGTTGATTCTTCATCTGATTTAACTTCCACTTCCTCGAGCTCTTCTTCCATCTCCACCATCTGAACACTTGACTTATTTTTGTTCCATGCAGCCTTTACTGCCATTCTTTTCTAGCATTCTTCTCTTAGAATAGCTTCATATCTATCCACCCTCATGACTAAATCATAAAGATCTCGGAACTTCATCCCTTCAAATTTCTTCCGAAGCTCCAAAGATAAACCATTATTGGCTAACTTCACAAATTCGCTGTCAAGTAAAGGGATAGTGCATCTACTTCTTGCAAGCCTAAATCAAGAGATATACCCTTGAGCTGATTCTTTAGAATTTTGCACCAAACGGGCTAAGTTAGCCATTGATACATCTAGTTCGTGGCGATAGAATTGTTCATGGAAAATTAGCTCCATAGTTTGCCAATTTGGAACTGAGTTGACTGGCAAACTAACATACCAGGTGAAAGCAGCTCCAGTGAGTGAGTGAGTTGGGAAACATCTTAAGTTTCAGATTATCATTGTTTGCAGGTTCAGTACACTGGGCCGTGAATCGGCCTATGTGTTCAATAAAGGATTGATAACCTTGACCGAAGAACAAAGTAAAATAAGGAACCCTAAAACCTCTTGGTTATTCCGTTTAGTACACAAAGTCATGGTAAGGTCTTTGGTATACTGGTCGGATTGTTCTCCTAGCTAGAGGTCCATATATGTCCTCGACGACCATCTCGATCATATTACTATCAATTCCCATTGGGGCTTAGCCGAGTCCTACCTGAATGCCTCCAGCAAAGTTGTTGACTGCTTGATGGTTGCCTCTTTGGTTTTGGACCCGACCATTATTCTTGCCGTTATCACTGCCCCCTAAACCTAAATGAACTCATGGTTGATTCGCCAAAGGTGGCGGTCTATAGAGTTCAGGGATTTGCACTTGATTAGCCATAAGTGGATTCTTGCCCTGACCCCCTTGAAGGGCTTGGACAATGTGTTGTCCGATTTGGGTACCCATACTAGCAATGTTGTTGGCCATTACATTGTTAGTCTGTTCAATCCGGTCTAACGTAGTGTTCACCTAGATAGCCACGGTTTGTAAATGAGTCTAGGTGACCTGACTTTCATCCCTCACCAAGTCGATGAGCTGTTGGACATCTTCTATAGTAACCGGATTTGGCTGGAGTAGAGGGTCGATTTTCTCTAGTACATCTTCAATTGTAACTTCACCATATGATCCATCCTGATTCTTTTGGTCCACTTCTTGGTCCACGAAGATCGGAACGTGATCATTCCCGCTTTGTTGGTCAACTTGAGGCCTCTTTCCAGAATCGAGGTGGGATAATTGCTTGGATTCACAGCACTGGTCGCCTTGTCAGCGGGTTGGTTGCTTGGGTTGGCTTGATTCTTTGTCATTGGATCATGATAAGCAACCGGGTTACGGTAAGTATTCTCCTGATCATGATTTGGAAACGCACGAGTATTAGCAAGTATGCAACGTTAGTAAAGACAACAAATAAGGTCCCACCGGGCATGCCAAAAATATGTTCACTTGTTTTTAGCCAAGGTTGGCCAAAAACAACACTTTAGTCCGTTTTCATGCCAAGTTTTAGCTCGATCGGAATGTGATAATTATTGTGTTGAGTAATTGCGCCTAAATTGATTCTTATCAAGCGATTGATCGACCAATCTAGGAACCACTTTTGGCCTAGGTTCTTTTCTAGCCTTGGGGACAAGGCTCTTAAAGGCCTAGTCGGAATCGGAATCGGAATCTGACCCACTAGTTGGCCTCCTTAGAATTACGTGGACGAACTCGTGCACAAAGTGGTGCAAGTGCCCAAGAAAAATAAAGAAATTATTGATAACAAAAATATAATGAAACTCAATATGATTTTGACCAACAAAGTTAGCTTCAAGATTCAAAAAAACAATGAAAATAGCAGACATTAGATTGAGGGCGAATGAAAGAAAAATTGCATTAAAGTTGAAATAAAGACAAACAAAGTTGTATGAAAAGTAAGGAACAAAACTAAATCGATACCACAAGCCTTCGGGAAGGATGATGGCAAAGCTACAAACCTAGTGAACTAGAACTTTTGAAAACCTAGAAGTAAAATCGAAAGCAAATGAATTTTGAGAGATTCTTGAGAGCTTGAGAAATTTGTGAGTTGATTGCTGTGTGTTGAATGTCCCTTTTTCTCTTCTGAATGTGTCTATATATAAGGGTTATGACAGCAATGAGTCATTACTGGGTCTGAAATTCCCTCTAAACTCCTTATATAGATGAGATTTGAACTCTCTTGAATTTAGGATTCGATCGTCTTCTTCCTTGATAACCACATGATCTTTAGCATTGACAGTCGATGAGAATCCTTTCCAAATTTGAACTCTTTACTTGGACGGAATTCTAACTTACGTAGAACTTCTTGGTGGATGAGAAATTCTTATGTGACTTGGGCAGAGCTATTATTGGCTAAGAAATTTCATCAAGAAGCTTTCAAGCTCGATCATACTATTTGAGGTTTTAAGCTTAATACAAATTCGGCCTAAATATTGAGACCCAAACTTAATTAAAAAATTAAAATAAAATGAAACGACGTAGCCTCAAAACTAGGCTGGAACCACTTACTTTTATTTTTTATACCCAATAATAAAACTGCCCAGCCCATTTTTATCTTCGATTGGACCGATTTCGTTATTGTAAATACATAACCCGACCTTAAACTAGGCCGAAATTATTTCTCTTTGCTTGAAATTATACATGGTTTAGCAAATTGTATTTAGTTGGGCCAACTCATTCTATAAATACACGAGAAAGAGATGACCCGGCCTCTAATTAAATAGGCCGGAATCACTTTTTTATTTGATACGACATAATGGATTGAGCCACTCAATAAAATATTTTGGCCTTTCACTCACAAAAGTCGAGCCACTTTCATGATCCCTCGCCAAAATCTTACCTCCTCTAGGCCTTTGAAGTCACTTCACAAAATATTTTCGCCCAGTCTCTTGTAGGTATTTTCTCCCAGCCTTATGTAGTGGGCGAACAACATGGTTGATTTTTGGGCGAAATAATCAAGAAAAGAGATTGGGCGATCAAATCATAAAAATAGGGAAATAAAGTTTCCCAGGTTATGTAGAAGGTATTTGGGTGTGAAAAATGATAGAGTAGTTGGGTGGATGGAAATAATGGGAAAAAAGCAATCCAAGCCAATTATAGGATATTTTGTGGGTGGAAGTAGTCTGGATAGCCTAGAAGAAATTTTAGTAGAAAAAGAGAGGAGATAGGCTAGACAAAATAGGAAGAAGGAGGCTGGACAAAACAAAAAAAATAAGACTGGACAAAATATTTATAGGCTTTGGGTGGCCAACTTACATGTCTCTTTTTCAAAATAGTCTGGGCCCACTCAAAAAATAAAACCACTTTTTTGTCTTTAAAAATATGTATTTGGCTAGGCACAATATATATATACATATACTTTTAAGCTAAATATCTAATCATACATATATATAATAAAATATATATATTATATATGTATAATATATATTAGTACATGAACATAAAAGGCCACGCCACTTACTGTCATCTCTTTCAATTGCATGTATATATATATTCAATGCGATTAATGCAACTGCCAATCTTCTTTTGTACTGTACATACACACATACACATATATATATATGCACTCCACACACACGGGTAGCCAAAATCCAACTGGCTTTGACACTTATCAAGTCAACTATTTCTCCCTCTCTCCTCAATTTCATGAAGTACCACTGCAGCCATTCTTTTCAAATTCCCTTTACTTCACGCAGGTATCACTACAACCCCTTCTTTTCAATGATTTCTCTATATCAAAATCAACAACAAAGCCCATCTCTCCACTAAAGCCCCTTTGATTAACCAAATATATATATATATATATCTCATTTGCTGGCCCTTGGATATATTGAGACAAACTCAGCCATAAAAACTCATCATATAATCTCACTTACGCCAAGTAAACCAACCACATACATGTTCTTTATACAGCAGCCCATGTTTGAGTTTTCTTTTTTTGCTCACATCCCTCTAGCAGCACAACTATGCTAGTAACATATTTTCTTTCTTGCAACTTGTGATTTTGGGACCCTATAGCAGCCCCTTTGAGCTCTCTTAGTTCAAAGAAAATAACGAACGTCAAGTGTTTGATTTTATTCCTCACTTAGGCCTCCTTGTTGAAAACTCAATTAAAAGATATAGGCCGGCTTCTCTATTTTACCCATTCTCTTTTTCAATCATCTTGTCATGGTAAATGCCAATTTATGGCCCAAACATTAGGGAATCATCCATGGGTTTATTTACAAGACAAGAGCCCAAGCTTGAAAACCAAAAATGGAAATGGCGATGGTAGTAGAGTACTTCATTTTTATAGAAAGCAAGTGTTTGTGGGGATGGATGGATGGTGGGTTAGAGGTTTAGAGTTCTTGGAGTTCAATTTTTTCATAGAAATAAAAAAAATAATAATGATAATCATTTAAATTATTATTGTTTTTTATTTTTATTTTTATTTGGGTAGGTAAGGGTGGATGATGAGAGTAGCGGTAGAAAGAAAAAAAAATTAGGGATTGATTAAGGGAGATGCGATTTGCACCATGATGAGGGATTTTTTTTCTTCGGTTTATGTTTTTTATAATTTATTTCTCTTTTATTTTTACTTTTAAAAGTGTTTTTTTTTTTTTTTGATAATTCGTTTGTCTATGTGGCTTTTTTTAACAAACTAAGTTTATGTTGAAATGCACCACGTCACTATCACATTAGTATTTAACAAGGAGGGTCTAACAAAGGTACCTATTTGCCAAAAAATTGATGTATAGGTATATGCAAGGAATAAAATTTCGGGTTTTAAGGAAATTTCGATGGAAATTTTGACGGAAATTTCGAAGATTTTTAAATTTCGACAAAAATTTGACGGAAATGATGGAAATTGATATCAAAATATGGAAATTTTGAATAAAACTTTACCATATGTTTATTTATCATATTATCTACTAAATTGATAAAAAATATTGAAGAAACCAAATTATATAGTAGGTTTCATGTGATATAAGATAAATATAATGCACGCTGGAGACAAATACTGTTAAATAAAATTAGTATAAAATGAAATTAGTATATTATCTATATTCTATAATATATACACTAAACCCTATATATTCTATATTGTTTAGAATATAGTATATGATACTAGGGTTTAAGCCCTTTAGGATACTTTAAATTATTTTTTATATAAAAATATATTATAATTTACTAGTTTAGGGTTTAAAAATAATTAAACGAAACTCCAAAACGGGCAAACAAAACTCCAAACTATTTTTTTTCTTCACAATTAACCCAAAGCACCAAATCTCAAACAACCCTAAACCTTTTATTTATTTTTTTTCTTTTTTTTTCTTTTTCTTTTTTCTTCTTTTTCTTCTTTTTCTTTTTTTTCTTCTTTTTTCTTTTTTTTTTTCTTCTTTTTCTTTTTTTTCTTTTCTTTTTTTTTCTTTTTTTTCTTTTTTTTTTCTTCTTTTTTCTTCTTTTCCCTTTCCTTTCTTTTCCCCCGAGGCTCCATTGCTCCAGATCTATTTTCTTCATTTCTTCTTCTTCTTCTCTCTCTCTCTCTGCAACTCCCGCTGCCGTCGCCCCGTGCCCTTGCCCCGTCGCCTCTCTGCCGTCGCCCGTCGCCCCCCTGCCCTCGCCCCGTCGCCTGCGTCGCCTCTCTCCCTCGATCTCCCCCTGCCGCCGCCTCTCTCTCCCTCAATCTCCCCCTGCCGCCGCCTGCCGCCACCCCTCTTTCTCCCTCGATCTCCCCTCTGCCACCTCTCCATTTTTCTGCAAAAAGCCAAAAACCCAGCTCCAAAACCAGAATACCAGATCTCAAATTCAATGGGTTATGGGCACCGTCGAAATTTCGACGAAATCATCCCGAAATTTTAGCAAATATGGGTTTCGATTTCGACACCCCCAAAAATCGAAATTTTCGGCGAAAATTCGAAATTTAACACCCTGGGTATATGAAAGTCAAAATTTAAACTTGGAATACCAAGTTATAAAATAAGACAAATTTGAAATATTAAATTGCAGTTTTTCCTAATAAAAAATTAATACATAGCGGTTGCAAAGAGCAATGCTAAAGGCACCGCCCTTGGATATCTCTCTCTGTGCCTCATTCTCAGCCTACAGACTAGCGGGCAGTACATTCCAAATGACGAAAATGCCATTGTTCCGACAAAATGACAGATGCCCTCATCTATGGGATACTGCCATGTGGTGCTCGGCTCTCAAATTGAATCATTTCCAATGATGAATACAGCCCACACACATCAACCATATCTTCAGTCCACTCACTGTTTGACATAAATGCCCATCGAAAAAGAAGCAAAATTGATGAAATAATACTAATAACATAGGGGCTTAGAAGTGAACAAAGAAAGTCGTACAGATCATGCAGGGCATGCATGCCCAACCCATTCGTAGGTCGGCCACTATTGATACTGAGGCCAAGATTAAAATATGGTTTTAGATTTTTATCAGACCCAGTCAACCATGCTTTAGTCATATTGGCTTTGAGGGGACTTGGTATTGACTTTGTGTGCAAATAATCAAAGGTTTAGAATGTACAGATTCTAAAATGTGGACTTCCAACCTCTACACTGCGGCTTAGTAACACCAACGGTCCTTCTTTAATTAAGTCAACCCTTAAGAATTAGTGTTTTTTTTTCTTTTTTCTTTTCAAGTTCAATCGAAAATTATTAGACTATTTAATTGTCATCGTAGTTGTTTAAATTTTATGTGATAAATTGTATTTAATTGTGTTATGTGATAAATTGTATTTATTTACACAATTAAATGACTAAACAACGTTTAATAGCTAATTAATTTATAAAACTAAGCATTAAAGATTGTCCTAAAAAAACGATTTTTTTTATTATTAGAAAATATGTGGACATCACACTTGAACTTTTCTTTTTGTATTGGTTATACTTTTTTCTGTCTACAGTTCCACTTTAAATTCGTTTAACGTTTCGGGTGTAATTAATCAATTAATCATGGTTTTCTTGATGAAAAACAAGTAATCATGCTTTTAATTTGTCCAAAGCAAGTTTAATATATGTATATGTATATATAGAGTACCATATCTTAAAGATTTGATATGGAGTTTCCTGTCCTATTAGTTAAAAAGTCAACCTATGCAATGCCAAAAAACTGTCAAAATATACAGAAAACTCGCTAGAGCAAAATATCTTTGTTCAATTGTACAAGCAACTTTGATTAGTAATCCCCAAATTTATGAAGTTATGAGGATTTAGATTTTCTACTTATTTTTTCTTTACTTGTTTCCGGTTCATAACTTTAGTCTTAGATATGTATTTATTTAGAGTCTTATATATGTATTTATTATCTAAAGATAAAGAGTTAAAGATGAAATATATTGATAACACTTTTAGGTGTGAATGGAGTTATATAATACATGGTTAAAATTAAAACAAGCAAAATTAAAATAAGTAGAGAATCTAAATCCACACTGAAATTAACTTTTTCAAATATGCTTCAAATATTCTCTAAGAGCGAACATGTTTTAAAATTTAAATATACTCAAACTCTTTAGCACCTTTAAGGCTTTAACCAACTAATGGCTCGTTTGAGATTGTATTGTAGATGAAAATTCTAGTTTACTCACAACAGTTTTGGTGTTTGGTAATAAATAAAAAATTGTAGTGTTTCATAATTCTAGGTCATTTACTAAATTTTTGAAAAACAACTATCCTTTTCAAAATTGTTGTGGGTTTATTAATAAAAGTTTTGAGTTGCCTAATATACCCTCAATTTTTATTCAAAATGACAAAGAGTTATTGTTGAGAGTCATACACTTTCTACCGTTAGATTAGAGTAAGATATGGAATGTTGTAATTACAATTGATTAGCAGTTGATTCTTTCCTTGATTGTATAGCTAATTTGTAGGAATGTTTTACTAATCGTAGGTCTCCTATTGTATAAGTATAACCTTCAGTCATAATAAAAATCATTCTGGCATATCATCTTTTACCAAATTTACATGGTATCAGAGCAGGGCAAACCCTAGCTTTCCTTTACAGTCGTCAGGTCCTTCTCACAACATAGCGGGTCGTTTTTCCGATGGGAGGTTCCACCGTTGAATCCTCCAACAAGGATGGAAGTAAAAACAATACTTTCTTTCCTTTGTTTATTTATCACTCCGATCATCACGAGATAGTTCTTGTCTCCAAACCCCTCAACGGAGGTAACTATGCGATATGGTGGTGTTCTATGCGCATTTCCTTGAGCGCGAAGAACAAGTTAGGCTTTGTTGATGGTACAGTTAAGATGCCGTCAGGCAAAGCTACTAAAGATGTTTTTCTTCTTTGGCAACGTTGTAATGCCATGGTACTTTTATGGATTCTTAATTCCATTGAACCAAACATAATAGACAGCGTGATCTACTCCTCTACGGCGCATGAAGTTTGAGAGGATCTTAGAGAGCGATTCTCCCAAAGTAATACACCGAGAATCTTCCAGCTACAATGAAAACTATCTTCTTTCTCTCAAGAATAGATGTCGGTTGTTAACTACTACACTAAACTGAAGGGTTTGTGGGATGAGTTGGCTTCTTACATTGATTCGTCTTCTTGTACTTGTGGGGCTTTGAAGAAGCACATGGAGAAAGAAGAACGAAATGCTTTAATGCAGTTTCTTATGAGACTTAATGAGTCCTATAGCGCTGTTCATGGGAAGATTCTCATTGTGCAACCCCTACCCATCGTATGCAAGGCTTATTCCTTAGTTTCACAAGAAGAGAAGAAACGTTTGTTGGGTTCCTCCGGTATCGCAATTGAACCTGTTGCCATGATTGTCCGCCCTATATGGGTAGGAAACCTTTGCATTGTACTCCTTGTGATCAAGATTATCATACTGTTGATAATTGTTACAAGTTACATGGATATCCCCCTGAGCATCGTCTTCACAAATCTAATAAACCCAAGGGAAGTCGTAATCAATGGGGCAACGGTCCTAGTTTCGCAAATCATGTGAACTCACATCCCACCATGCAGAAAATCAAAGCGTCTATGCATTCCTTTGTTCGAAGTCTAGTGCCAACAGATCCATATCATGATGAGTGACAAAGACTCCCATCAACCAACTGCACAGGCTAATGCTGTCACTAGCCAATCTTCAAGTATCTCAAACCTACTACCTGATTTATGTTGGATTATTAATAATGGAGCTACAAATCATATTACATCAGCTTCCAATTTGCTTGCCAAGAAGGTTACAAATACCTCTATGCCACCAGTCTTGCTTCTGAGTGGAGAAACAGTACCCATTACTTCCATTGGGACTCTTTCTCTCAATTCTTATCTTTATTTACGAGATGTATTGTGTTTGCCTACATTTAAGGTTAACCTTATGTCTGTCAGTCAAATTATGCAAGGATTGCATTGCTCAGTGACCTTCTTTCTTTCTTGGTCTATTTTGCAGGACTTGGCTACAAAGACGACGATTGGATTGGGTAAGTAACGTGACGATCTCTATTATTTGGTGGTGTTGGCATCTAACAAGGCTCCTCTCACCACCCACCCATCCAGTCACCTAGTTACCCCTGCTTCTGCAGATTTATGGCATCGCCGTCTAGGACACCTTTCCTCTTCCCATTTTAATTTTTTAGCCAAAACATTGTTGTCTTGTTCATCTTCTTTAAATAAAGTTTGTGATGTCTATCATATGGCCAAAAAAACTCGCTTACCTTTTGGCGTTAGTTCAATTTCATCTTAAAGACCTTTTGCTCTTATTTATTGTGATATTTGGGGACCTCATAAACTTGTCTCTCTTTCTGAGGCATGATATTTTTTAACAATTGTCGATGATTATTCTTGTTTAATGGGTTTTCCTTATGTATAATAAACATGAAACACAGGGGCTACTCAAATCTTTTTTTTCTTTGGTTCAAACACAGTTCAACACCACTGTCTAAAATGTTCGTGTGATCAATGAAGGAGAATTACGACATTTTTTATAAAACATGACATCGAGTACCAGCATACTTGTGTCTACATACCTAAACAAAATGGTGTGTGTAGAACGCAAGCATCACCACATCCTTGAAACTGCCCATGCTTTGCGGTTTCAAGCTCATCTCCCTCTTCGTTTTTTGGGACAATGCATCCTCATTGCAGTATACTTGATCAACCGCATGCCCACTTTGGTTCTTTCTACACTCTTTCCTTTTGAAAAATTGTACAATAAACCTCTGTCCTATGCTCATTTGAAAGTCTTCGGGTGTCTTGCTTATGCTACCACCCTTCCCACCGCTTCCAAATTTGATTCTCAGGCTTTAAAAAGTGTCTTTCTTGGTTACCCACATAGCCAAAAGGCTTATACCCTTTTTGATTTATCCACCAACAAACTGTTTACCAGTCGTGATTTTTTATTTCATGAAGACACCTTCCCTTTCCAACATATTGCTCCTTCCACACATTATTCCCCCACGTTACCACATCCTGTTTTAAGTGACTCTTTGTTCATTCCTCTGCAGTCTGAACCCTCCTCATCTTCTCCACCATCGAGTCTACCTCATTTAAGTTCCCTTCAACAGTCTGCTCTCTCACTTGTACTTGTACCTTTACTCGTTCCGCCTCCACGCCGGTCAGAACGCTATCATAAGCCTTCAGCACACCTCTAAGATTATGTGTGTTCACAGGTCACATTGGCGTCCCTTTCCATGCTGACGTCTTCGTCTCCTAGTCCAAGTACATGTTATCCATTGTGCAATTTCATTTCTTATCGTCGTTACTCACCTGCTCACCTTGATTTTGTCACACAAATTAGTAAAAGTGTGGAACCACGTAACTATGCAGAGGCAGTCTCTGATTCTCACTGGCAGCAAGCTATGCTTTCTGAACTCCAAGCCTTAGAGTTGAGCAAGACTTAGACTTTCACTTCTCTCCCACCTATGAAGATATTGGCCCATTGGTTTTCGATGGGTCTGCAAGATTAAACACTGTTCTGACGGTTTTATTGAGTGCTATAAGACTCGCTAAGTCGCCAAAGGGTACACCCAAACTGAAGGTATTGATTACCATGATACATTTTCTCCCACAACCAAAATGATCACTGTGCGTTGTCTTCTTGCCCTTGTTGCTGCTCAGTCTTAATCTCTCCACCAACTTGATGTCTATAATGCTTTTCTTCATGGTGATCTCCATGAAGAAATTTATATGACTCCACCTCTTCGTCTCCAGCGACAGGAGGAGAATCTAGTATGTTGCCTTAACAAATCTTTGTATGGTCTCAAGCAAACTTCTCGCCAATGGTTTGCCAAATTCTCTAAAGTTATATGAGTTGCTGGTTTTATCCAGTCCAAAGCTGATTACTCTCTATTTACATGCAAAAGAGGGACGTCATTTGCAGCTCTTTTGATTTATGTTGATGATATATTGATTACAGGGAATGATTTGGCTACCATTATTTCTCTTAAGCAATTTATCCATACTCAATTTCGCATTAAGGACCTTGGGGATCTTAAATTCTTTCTGGGTATTGAAGTATCTCGCTCTAAGAAAGGGATCAACATTTCACAGAAGAAGTACACTCTTGACATTCTCAAAGATAGTGATTTGTTAGGGGTATAGCCGGTTGGTTTTCCTATGAAACAAAATCTAAAATTATATGACACAGCTGAATTACTCACAGATCCGGCAAAGTACAGACGGTTAGTGGATCGTTTGATATATTTGACCATTACTAGGCCTGATATCACCTATGTAGTCCATGTTCTCAGTAGGTTGATGCATGATCCGAGGATGAATGTAGGAAGCCACACATGGAGGCAGCACTTTGAATCTTGAGGTACCTTAAGAACACTCCCGAGTAAGGTCTTTTTTTCTTAGCTCATAATGACTTAAAATTGCAAGCTTATTGCGACTTTAATTGGGCCGGTTGTCCAACCACTTGAAGATCTACTACAGGTTATTGTGTTTTTCTTGGGAACTCACTTATTTCTTGGAGGACGAAGAGAAAGAAAATTGTTTCTCTTTCTTCAGCAGAAGCCAAATATCGAGCCATGGCAAGAACTTGTTGTGAACTTTCTTGGTTGCGTAGCTTGTTTAAAGATCTCTAGTTGCCACATCCTGGGGCAGCCATATAGCTTCACTGTAACAATCAAGCAACTTTACACATAGCCGCCAACCTTGTTTTTCATGAGCGAACGAGGCACATTGAGATGGATTGCCATTTTGTTAGAGATAAGATCCAAGAGAGTTCAATATTCACTAAGCATGTTGTTTCGTCATAATAGGCAGCGGACGTGTTCACCAAGTCTTTGGGTAAAGAAACTTTCACTTGTATGCTTAGCAAGTTGGGAGTTTTGGATATCCGCTCTCCAACTTGAGGGGGAGTGTTGAGAGTCATACACTTTCCACCGTTAGATTTGAGTAAGATATGAAATGTTGTAATTACAATTGATTATCAGTTAATTCTTTCCTTGATTGTATAGCTAATTTGTAGGAATGTTTTACTAGTCGTAGGTCTCCTATTGTATAAGTGTAACTTTTAGTCATAATAAAAATCATTCTGGCATATCATCTTTTACCAAATTTACAGTTATCCCTTATTTCAGACACTTTCAACATCATATAAATTTTAGTAATTATTCATAGTCATAATAGTTTTACATTAAAATGTACCAAACACCTTGATATTGTTTTTTGCACTTACAACACATTTAAAAACATAGTTTACTAAAAATTTAATTGGTTTATTTTACAGCTAACTTTATTTTATCAATTTTTTTCTCACAGTACCAAACTAAGCTTAAGTCCTACAAAAGACTTAAACTCATATTTTAAAACATTTCAAAACTTTGCAATGTAAATCTAACCACCTAGTATGCATGATTTTTAAAGTAAACTTACATTCCTAAATGGGAGAGTTAGGATCCTTAAGCTTTTCTTTTAGGCTTCATTACTTTTTTTTTTTTTTTTTAGTCTTCATTACTTTTGTTTCAACTTTCAACAATGCCTCCATTTGATATAATAACATAGCTAGGACAAAGCTATTTAACCCAACTTCTTTTTTTCAATATTTCTCCTTAAAAAAAAAAAAAAAAAACTTATACGGCATCCTCGTTTTTTAAATAACAATTGGGTAGTGTGCATATCATATATCACATAAATTGGGAAAAAGAGTTGAGAAAAAATTGGTACGTACAAATAGCATTTTTCAATTAAACAACTTACCATAACAATTGTGAAAACACTACTGATATTAATTCTATAGCACAAAAATAATTCAAGCTATATGCCAACATAATTAGACCCTAACAATACGACGATGAATTGATTAATTAGCAGCAAAATAAGGATATCAAATGATGAATGAATGACACAAAATATGAGGTCACTTTAAATCTACAATTAATGACTAACAGGGAACGACAAACTAATGAAGCAACTTGGATGTCCATCAATAATGACAAATTACGAGGTCACTGAATTTGCAATGACCAATAAGCAGGAAGGGCAAAATATGAGTTTGGATCCTCTTGTGTGAACCCAGAAAAAAGCACTTATTTCTTGTGTTGATTTTGACACTCCATAAATCTACACTTACACTGTTTATAATAATTAAATTTTTAAATTTGTCTTTAATGACTTTTATTTTCTTGAATGCATCTATAAAAAACTAAAAAAAGAAAACCAACGAAGGAGTACGTGCAAGTGGAGTTTTATCCAGTGTGAAAATTGTCAAACAATGTGTTTAGGGTTTAATAATTTCAGCTTATTTCATTAATCATATAAAAGAGGTATTTATACCTGTACAAGTGAGGGTCTAAATAGCAAATACATCTATTCCTATAATTACAAGAAAACCCATATAAACTAGGAATTTAACACTCCCCCTCAAGTTGGTGCATACACATCACACATGCCCAACTTGATAAGTGAACAATCAAATATCCTACTCGACACAGCCTTGGTAAGAACATCAGCCAGCTGGTCTTCAGATTTCACAAAAGGGAAATCAACAATCTTAGCCTCTAATTTCTCCTTAATGAAATGACGATCAATTTCCACATGCTTCGTACGATCGTGTTGAACCGGATTATGAGCAATCTCAATCGCAGATTTATTATCACAAAATAACTTCATAGCGACCTTGGGTTTATACCCCAAATCCATCAACAACCTCCTCAGCCATAGGAGCTCACAAATACCATTTGCCATACCTCGATACTCCGCTTCTGCACTGGATCTAGACACCACCTGTTGTTTCTTACTTCGCCAAGTAACTAAATTACCACCAACAAAGGTGAAATACCCAGCTGTAGACCTTCTATCATCTGCTGATCCTGCCCAATCAGCATCTGTAAATCCAATAACATCCAAATGGTCATGTTTACTAAATAACAACCCTTTACCTGGTGCGGATTTCAGATACCTCAAGATACACTCAACTCCATCCATATGTAATTTTCGTGGGTCATGCATGAACTGGCTCACCACATTAACAGCATAGGCAATGTCCGGTCGAGTGTGAGCTAGATAAATTAATCTCCCCACAAGTCTCTGATATCTTCCTCTGTCAGTCGGAGCAGAATTATAGCTTTCAAACAACTTATGGTTCTGTTCAATAGGAGTTGCAGTAGGCTTACAAGCAAGCATACCTGTCTCTGTCAAGAGATCAAGAACATACTTTCTCTGGGACAAAAAAATACCATGTGAAGATCTCGCTACTTCAATCCCAAGGAAATACTTCAGGTTACCTAATTCTTTCATCTCAAACTCAGAAGCCAGGTAAGTTTGTAGCGAGGCCATCTCCTCCTGATCATCTCCTGTCAAAACCATATCATCCACATATATAATGAGTACAGTACGCTTGTTACCTCTTCGTTTAATGAATAGTGTATGGTCTGAATTACTTTGTTTATAGCCTGCAGCTTTCATAGACTTGGAGAACCGTCCAAACTAGGCTCTAGGTGATTGCTTTAGGCCATACAATGCCTTTCTTAGTCTGTACACCATACCAGACTGTTCTAGTTCAGGAATTCCAGGAGGAGGATCCATATAGACCTCTTCTTCAAGATCACCATGCAAGAATGCATTCTTGACATCAAACTGAAGAAGAGGCCACTCTAGATTAGCAGCTAGAGACAACAACACCCTCACAGTATTCAACTTTGCTACTGGAGCAAATGTCTCCTGATAGTCAACTCCATAAGACTGAGTGTACCCCTTGGCAACCAACCGAGCTTTATACCTCTCTATGGAACCATCAGCTCTATATTTCACCGCATAGACCCATCTGCATCCCACAGGTTTCTTCCCTTTAGGTAACTGAACCAACTCCCAAGTCCTATTTTTCACCAATGCCTCCATTTCTTCTGCCATTGCCTTAGTCCATCTTGAATCTGCTAAAGCATCCTGCAAATTTCTTGGGACAGATACAGAAGATAATTGATGCACAAATGACTTATATGACTCGGATAGCCTATGCGTAGACACATGACTATTTATAGAGTATTTGGCTTTGGCATTAGGATCTGGTTCATAAGATGTAGGTGGAATACCTCGGGTTGACCTATGTGGAAGCTTATACCTAGAGGTGTCAGGCTCAGACTCATATTGGATACTCAAATCATCAGAAAAAGAAGGGGAAATAGGATGTACCTCATGAGACGTTTCTGGAGAAGATTGTATCAGTGGTGAAGTATGAGGACTGAGAGTTGTACTATCATCAAACAAACCTCCAAACACTGAAGAGTCAGAACGATCACTGTCACACTGCACCACCGAGTCTGTAGGTAAGCAAGATTGATCTACCAGAGGAGGTATTTCACCCACCGTACCCACTGAGCGCTCGATACTACATTGCTCGTCCTTTTTGTCCTGTAACCTGAAACCATTGAAAAACTCCATATCTATGGCATTCGACCCTTCACCAACGTTCTCCCCCTGAAGGGAAGATGCGGAACACTCATAAAAAAATTGTTCCTCATGAAAAGTAACATCCATAGAGACATGGAACCGACGAGATGGAGGATGATAGCACTTGTATCCTTTTGTAGCACGACCACAGCCAACAAATACACATTTCAAAGCTCAAGGCTCCAATTTGGTACGTTGATGCCCATGTAAATGGACATACACAACGCAGCCAAACACGCGAGGTTCCAAATGCAAAATGGACGGAAGCTCACAAGAGTCAGCAAGGACATCCAATGGGCGTCGAAAACCGAGAACACTAGATGGAGTGCGGTTAATTAAGTACACGGCTGAGCTAAGGGCATCGCCCCATAAGAAGGTCGGTACCCGACCACCAATCAACAATGATCGAGCAACCTTTAGTAAGTGTCTATTCTTCCGTTCAGCCACCCCATTCTGTTGGGGAGAATCAGAACAAGATGTCTGATGGATAATGCCATGTAAACCAAAGTAATCTGTCAATCCTTTGTTAACATATTCGCCGCCATTATCAGAGCGGAGAATACGAATCGAATGATTGAACTGAGTTCTCACCATCTTATGAAACAATTGGAATACTCCACATACATCACTTTTATTATGAAGAAAATAAATCCAGGTCATACGCGTGCAATCATCGATGAATGTGACAAACCATCGAACGCCATTACAAGTAGAAAGAGGGGCAGGTCCCCAAACATCAGAGTGAACCAAACCAAAAGGAATTCCACATTTATTATCATTAGAAGAAAACACTATTCGGTGACTCTTAGCCAACACACAAGTTTCACATTGGAAATCCTGGAAATTACAACCACGAAACAATGAGGGAAATAACCGCCTTAGATAACTAAATGAAGGATGACCCAACCGCTGATGCCAGAGCCAGATCTTCTTCTTATTTGCAACTAACTGAGTACCACTAACATGATGAGCCTGACTAACACCATCCAGACCCAAAGTATCACCATCCAGATAGTACAAGTCCCCATCTCTCCTACCACTGCCAATCCTCTCCTTGGTATGAATATCCTGAAAAATACAGTGAGTAGGAAAGAAAACAACAACACAACCACGAGATGCAGTTAGTTGACTAACAGACAATAAATTGCAGTTTAAGGACGGAACAAACAAGGTATTAAACAAGGTAAGAGACGAAACAGACACAGTTCCAATGCCAAGAACTGGAGAAGACACACCATTGGCATTAGTGATGAATGGTTTGGGACTACTAGATGACAAGGATTGGAATGCATATCTATCACAAGTCATATGATCGGTGGCACCTGTGTCAATTATCCATGTATTTGTACAAGAATTAGCAGGAGTACGCAAAGCACAATAAGATATACCTGACTTAGCAGCAAAAATAGAAGTATTGACCAAATTTCCCTTGGGAGCCGGCTGGGTAGCCTTAAAAGGAGAGTCCCCTGGAGATGCCTTCATGCCTTTCGGATGCGACTCCGGATACCCATGAAGTTGAAAAAACTTCTCTACCACATGATTGGTACCATTACAATGAGTACATTTCCGAGTCTCATTCTTTTTAGAACCGAACCGGTTACCACTCGAGGGTCTGGCCACCATGGCCATACTAGTATTAGTAGGACCACCAAGCATGACATCCTGACGATTAGCTTCAGCACATACTGTAGCATAAGCAGTACGAAGATCAGGCAGAGGAGAGGTAGCAAGAATCCTTCCTCTAACACTATCCAAATGTGAATCAAGTCCAGCCAGAAAAACATATAGCCGATTAGCACTAACAATATCATTATACAACCCAATATTTCTCGAACATTCCATAGGACAAGGTTGAATTGCATCCACCTCCTGCCAAAGTTTCTGCAATATACCATAATATTCAATAATAGTTCGACCATTTTGACGAGTGGAAATAACCTGACAATGGAGTGAATAAGCCTTGGAACCATCCTGACTCACAGAATACTGCCTCTTGAGAGCGTCCCATATCTCCTTGGCTGTCGCCATACGAATGAACAATGAACGCACATCTTTGGTCATTGCATCCAAGAGCCAAGACTTAACCATGCAATTTTCATCTTCCCAGGCCTCAAATTCAGGTGAATCACGATCCGTAGGCATAGGATGTGAACCTGAAACTAAACCCCAGCGCTTCCGGCCTCGGATCTTATTCTGTGCATTTAAAGCCCACTCTCCATAGTTTGTGCCATCAAGCTTTTCTGGAGTGATTACTGAGTCATTAAAAGTAACCGGAGGAAGTGTAGGAGGTGTACCCAATGCAGTCTTCTTGCCATCAGTCTTGGACGAGTCAGCCATGATACCAAAAAAAAAACTTAGACCAAGAAACAGATTTGTAGCAGCGGAACAAGTCAGAGAAGAGATCACGCAGCGGCTGATCACGCAGCAAGGGAAGCCGTCACACAGTAGCAGCACAAAGAATGCAACAGCAAAAAAAACTCAGACTTCTTGACAGAAGCAGACCATGAAAGCGTGAGACCCAAAAAAGAATGAAGTTAAGGCTCCAATGTCCAGAGGGAATAAGCAATAACCCAGCAGAAGAAAATTATGTGTCCACCCAGTAGGAGTACATTCAATGTCAAAATGACAGCACCAGCAGCAAGCACAGCAAATGCAAGCAGGAGATGGACGGCGCTGCACGCAGGAGATAGACGGCGGCGCAGAACAGGAAACAGGAAATCGACGTCTGGGCGGCGTTGCAAACAGGAAATCGACGGTGCACAGGCGAATCGAGCGGCGTTGCGTCACTGGAGAAGTCGGCGTCACTGGAGAAGTCGGCGTCACTGGAGAAGTCGGCGTCGTCTCAGTGACTGGTTCCTGGATGGCGGCGGCGTCATCGTCGCCGTCTGGGCAGCGGCGTCGTCGTCGTCTGGGCAGCGGCGTTGCAAGCAGAAGATCGACGGTGGCGCAGCAAGGGGAGACGGCGTCGCAGCAAGGCAAGAGTCGTCGTCGTCCCTGGGCACGATGGCGGCGGCGCAGTCTTCGTCTGGGCAGTGACGTCGTCGTCGTCTGGGCTGATGAAGGTAGTTACAGAAAAATACTGATAGTTGTTTTTTATCAGCAAGTCACGCAAGACAATAGAGCAAGATTAATCCCATGCACACAGCAATAAGGATTTACACAGAGATTCCCACGTAAGGAACAAAATCAACCCTAACACACCACCAAAAACCTAAGTATGACGAATAGGAGTTTGGGTGGCTCTGATACCATGTCAAACAATGTGTTTAGGGTTTAATAATTTCAGCTTATTTCATTAATCATATAAAAGAGGTATTTATACCTGTACAAGTGAGGGTCTAAATAGCAAATACATCTATTCCTATAATTACAAGAAAACCCATATAAACTAGGAATTTAACAAAAATCACATCCTATATTTTATCGTTTCAAGTTTCTCTTAATTATGTTTCTCAATAGTATAACAAATTGAGTAGTGCTACATGCACCACCTTATTCTTAACTTTATAAATCTCAACTGATGTAAGAGTTTGTCATTTATTCATTTATGGGTCCACTATACACCTCATTTATTTATAGCAAGAAAAAAATTGACATGTCATCTGCCACATCAGTTGAGATCAATAAGTTGAGACAAGGTTGTGCTTGTAGCACTACTCTAGCAATTTTATTTAAATCAATAAAACATTTCAAAATTACATAATAGTTGCTATGAGTCTTTTTTTGCCCATAAAGGTGAATGAGTTTCAAATTAATTTTATCTCACTTTAGTGAATAGGTCCCACTTTCTGATGTCATGTATTTTGGTGCATCGAAAAATACCAATTTTCCCATTCTGTTTTTTTATTCCTTATAGGTGTGAAATTCCTTAGGATTTAGAAATAGGGTTTATGGTTTAGAATTGAGGTTTTGGAGCTTATGACTTAAGAGTTAATGTTTAGGTCACCAGTTTTGGGCTAAATCCTAACGCGTTTGGTTGCATAGTAGTCAAACACATACTTGATACAAATCTAAATATGCATGGTAGTGTATATTTATTGGTGTATTTCAATTTATATTTTTTCATTTTGGTCAATGATGACTAAAAAAAAATTATGGAAAAGAACATTGGGTATGGAATAGCGCATTGAGGAATTTGTAATTTTGAAAAAGTTTTATAATTTATTTGTAAATGATCCTTTTAATTGAGGAATCTGTAATATTGAATTTTTTTTATAATTTATTGTAAATGACCCTTCTAAATATAACTCCACATACTTAATCTTAACCTCCAATGTGAAGACCTTTTTGACCCACGCAGAATAAGATCCTACTTCCACTTGAATGTACAATAGATACATAACTAAACAATTGGTCTCAAATTTCTGTTTTATAAAAGTGCAATAATATACTAATAAATAAAAGTGAAAGTCTTTCCTTTCAAATCATTTTCCTGAATGAATTAGTACTGGAACTGAAATTTAGAAACAGATCCTTTAAATCATATGGCATCTTCAACCGCCACTGTCAAAATCATCAGAAATCATGTTTCCTTCTACTGGAGCAATCACAAACCATTATTAAACACGTCTCTTGTATTTTTTTTTTTTCTCTCAAACTCAGCTTTCATTCTTTAGCCAAAATAATCATGAGAACATCTTAATTAGATTATAATTGTATTTGGGATTAGGGTTGTGAAGAAGATCGACGATGAACTTATAGTAATTTTTGACTATTTGATGGCAACAACAATAAAAGAAAAAGACATTGATTTTTTTTTCCCCCCTTGGAACTATAAGCTAGTTTGGGATTGCTTCTATTGGAGAAAACATAGTTGTAGATGATTTGAACTGCGAGGATTGAAGGAGACGATTGAAAGTGTGAGTGAAAACAAAATAACAAAACTAAAACCCTCACATATGGAGGGTATATGTCGTTCTTGTCAACAATAAGATTTTATCACAATTGAGCATTATTATCATTTTGATATCTTTAATATTGTAATTGATTTTCAGTTGATGAAGTTAAATAATAGATTCAATGAGGAAACAGTGAACTCCTTTGCCTTGGCTCAGCATTGAATCCTTGTAATGAGTTCAGATCATTTGATATTGACAAAATATGCAGTTTGGCACAAAAATTTTTTCCTCAAGATTTTAGTGAGTTTGAATTGTGTACTTTAAGAGAATAGTTGGAGCATTATAAGTATGAGGTTCGTAAACTTTCACAATTTCAGAATGTGTCCTCCATTTCTAAATTATGTCATGAACTCGTTAGAACGAGAAAATCATATTCGCTGCTCAAGAGATTGGTTCGTCTTGTGTTGACTCTTTCTATTTCTACGGCAACAGCTGCGCGAGCATTCTCATCCATAAAACTTATTAAAAATCGACTTCGAAACAAGATATGTAATGAGTTTCTTGCTGATTGTATGGTTATCCATATTGAAAAAAATCTTGTTAATACTATTAGTTATGATATGTTATTGATGATTTTTATGTTGTGAAGAATCGTAGGGCACAACTTAAGTATGTGTATTTTGTTGTTGTTTATTAATGAAACTTACTCGTACTGTCGAGTTTTCTTTGAATAAATTTCATTTTAGATTAATAAAGTGTTTTAACAGGTTATTTGAATTTGGGAAGTTTCATAAAAATAAATGATATATTGCCGAAATTTTGGTAGCCTTAAAGTTCATCCCACCCTATTGTAAATTCCTGGGTCCATCCTTGACAAAAACTAAACCAACACATTGTAAAAAGAAAAAAAAAAATTGACGGGGAAGAAGCAAAATAATGTAGTTCTAACAACCCGACCCAAATTTCTCAGAAATTTAAAATTTTTATTCTACTATGTTCATTTTAAGAGATTTTATAAGGAAACGAAATGTGAAAGACCTCGAAAATTTTTTTAAAGATTTATTTTAAATATTTTGATAGCTTACTTTAAAGATTTTGGGAACTTATTTGAAATTAAAAAAGGTTTTGATTCAATTTTAATTTTTGTTTTAAACTGGGCTTGACCCGAAAGTTGACTTTTAAAATTAGTGGGTTCTCAATTTTGACTTTGGGTCTGTTGGAAAGGTCTCGAGTTCACGAGTTCGTAGACACGCGGCACGCGTCAATCGGAGCTACGGTTTGAAAGATACGGGCTTTTGAAGTGAGTGGCAAACTTGTAATTTATACAAAAGTGAGTTTTTAAATACCCAAAAGTCATATTTTCTCACTATCTCTCCTCTCTCCCCGTTTCTCTCTCTCTCTCTCTCTCGCGTGCGCGTATCCCTCTCTCGCCGCCCCTGCCACCGGCGCGTGAGGGCGCGTCCAGCAGCGGCCGGTGTCGGTTTTTGGCTCCCCGCCATCGCCGCCCTCTCTTTTCTCTACCCCTGGTCTCCGTTCAACCCATAAAGCCCTAAACCCGAAACCCAGCCTAGACCCGATTGGAGCCTCGCCGTCGTTCTGACTGTTCCGGCGAGATTTGGGTGGCCGGACCCACTGGGTCTTGTTCGCCTCACCACGGCGAGTTCAGCCATGGTGTCCTCCTGCTCCGATGATGCTCCACGACGGAGCACTGAGCTCGGAAAGTCCAACTCAGCCGCTGGCTTCCGCCGTCGATTCCGACGAGATTTGGCCGTCGACCTAGTTACAAAAATTGATCCTCTAGGTACGAGCTATCATTCCCCTAAGGTGTGTTTTTTTCAATTCTGAGAATTTGAGAATCTGAATTTAGGGTGTTGGTTATTTTCGAATTTCTTAAATTGGAGATGAAATCGAGTTGTTTTTGGTGCAATTGAACGCCTTACCGTGCAATTAGGACTAATTGGAGTTGTTTTGGGGTGTTTTCTAGGTTGTGCCGCCGCTGCCCCTGTCGAAACCGCCACTTGTGGCGGCGGGTTGGGTGGTTTCCCTTGTTAATCAGCCTCCCTAGGACTCCCAGAGGCCAATCCCAGGATCCCTATTGCATATGGGTGAGTGTTGTTTGTTGTTTGGGGCCGGGCAGCCACCGTGCGTGGTGGTTACCGCCCATTTCGGTCATTTAACAGTCAAAATATTACCTTACGTGAACTCTGAATAGTGTTTGATGGTACATCGTTGTGGGCAGGTTGCAGTGACTCGAAAATTATTGCCCGGAAACTGATCGAGAGTCAAACTTCAATTTCAATGCAAAAACCGACCCCGTATCATTTGTTGAATGAACTCTCACAAGAGGTATAAGTTGGTTTTGTACGTTTGTTTTGAGTTGAGTTGATAAGATGGGATAAATCATGGAAAGTTAGTATAGGACTTCACTTACACCACGAGGGTCGTTTGGTCGTTTAGTTTCCCAATTGAAATTCATATATACTTAATCCTCGATCATTAAAGTGAGCGGTTACTTTTGTATTAGGTTGATGGAGCTTCATCTCTTGATTTACTGTTACTGGCGAACAAGTGAGGGTTTGTGATTTAGAAACGTGTTTCGAAAAAGGGGTTGAGCGTAGCTCGGCAAATACTGTGAGTGGACATTTATTTTTAGAAGCATTTTATAAACTTGATGAATTTATTTATTTTATTATCTTGAGTTTTAGTTGAGAAATAGTAAACTCAAGTACTTTTGGTTTCTTAAATAATCTATGATATTTCACAAATTTTATTATGCTGAATATCTCACAATTGATTTTGGATTTGATAAATGGCGATGGATTTTAGTTTTCAAATGCTTTCAAAAATAAGTTTAAAAGATGGACTTACAGGTTGGTTTTATGAGTGGTTGGTTTTTGAAAAAGAAATCTAGTTCCCTATTTTATTCACATGGCTTGTTTAATAGTTTGGGTATTATCAAAAAGTTTTGATTTGATTCATGAAGTATAAATTTAATTAGAATAATATATTTTGGGCTTATGGATTTAAATTTGTAAAAAAGTTTTCAATGATGTTTCTCTCAACAAGAAAATGTTTTTTTATGATTTGGTTATGCAAAATGGTTTTCAAATCACCCTTGCAGTACCCTCCAGGTTATCGGATTGGATAGGTCTTTGGGACCCATCACGGCACACATATAGGCTTTGGGCCGTATGTCGGGATGCTTCGCCTTTTGGGGGCTGTTCTGCGTGCACGTACGACCAGGATTGCCTGCACGTGTTGGAGTTTACTCCACGCGTGTGTATGGCCAGGATATTGCCTGCCTGTAATTCCACCCAGGTGTATGGCCAGGATTATTCAGGGTATATAGCATGGTGGAAAATGGAATTGGTATCTTCAGAGTTTTAGTATGGATTTTAAGTGAGAAATATATTTCGAGTTTTGTAATGATTTCGATTTTATTATTATTTTTACGACTTTGTTAATTTAGATAGCTGGTTATTGAGAAATGTGTTTTGAGTTATCTTTTCTTTGAGTTCCATGAGTTTTATAACATTCTTAAAGCTTGGAAATGGTTTTAAAACTGGGGGATTTCAAAAAGTGACGTGAGGTTTTAGAGCTAAACGTGTTTTTTTTTTAAAGATTTTCTGAAACAGAAATTTTATTTATGTTTTCGTTTATTTAAACTGTCCACTCACTGAGAGTTATCTCACGTTTTCTTTATTTGGTTTATAACATTTTCCCCCGGGTGTTATAGATCGCTGAGGTTGGGCCGTACCACGTCGAGGCAGGACTTTCAGTTCTTCGGCGTTATTTCCCTTAAGTTGTGGAGATAATTTTTATTTTGCAATGGAAGTTTAGTTTTTCTATGATTATCATGTGTCTTGGTGAATAAGAACTTTTGGTTGTGGTAGAGGTGGTTGCTGATTTAGAAGTGCTTTTAACAGGTTTTGAAATTTCTGGGTTAGTCCATTTTCAGGGGAGGTTCTGCCGAATTGTCGGTAGGATTTTCCTTGATTTTGGATTCCCGCAGGACCTCTTCGGGTTTCAGGGTGGAATTCGGGGGCGGTCCTGTCAGTAGTCTTAATTGATTAGTATGAAATTAACACACAAGGCACCAGGAAAGGATCCAAACCGAGTTTGTCATTCATTTATATATGTTCTAAGAAATTTTTTTAGGAAAACTTTAATTCTCCCAATTCTTTTAAGCATCTCTTTGATAACAACCTAAGACGTGAAGTGCCTTTCGCTTGAGAAAAATTTGGCTATGATGGAAGTATACATCTTTACTCTCACAATATATTCTCACATGTTTTTTTTTTTTTTTATAATTAGTATAAAATATTAAAAAAAAAATCAAGAGATTATAGGAAAAAGTCATACATACATTGCAAGCAAAAAGTCAAGAGGTTAGCAATACTCCATGCATGATCCACATCAGACCCTGCTCTAACAATAAAAAATACCCCTATTAGTAAGGCAAAAGGAGTAAAATGAACCAAATCTCCTCACATATTAGTTATGAGGGCCGTAGCTGAGGAGAACTAGGTGAGGCAACCACCTTGGGCCCCCATATGTCTAGGGGACTCCAAATTTGTATATCCTTTATACCGTGATAAAACTTTTATTTAGGTTTTGGCCAAAAAAAAAAAAACTTTTATTTAGGTTACATATTATTCGCTGTTTGGTTATGTTTTTTTTTTTTTGGCCAACAGCTGTTTGGTTATGTTAAAATCTCAATTTTTGCATTATTATAATATGTTTTATAAGTATTTGTTGGAGAAAAAAAATTAAGTGAATGTACATTGAGGGCCAGTTTAGTATTACTGTGAGAAAAAATAGCTGTGAAGTAAAACAGTTGTGAAGTAAAGTCAGCTGTAAAGTAAAGCAGTTGAGTGTTTGGTAAATTATGTTTTCAAAAGTGCTGTAAATGCAAAAAACAATGTCAAAGTGTTTGGTAAATGTTAATGTAAAAGTGTTGTGACTGTGTATAATTACTAAAATGAACATGATGCTGAAAGTGTATTTCACTTATTTGTCTGATAAAACTAAAATATTTTTTTACTTATTTCTTAAATTTGTGGCTACAAAGTTTTATTAGCATTAATTTTTTTATGAACAACATTATTAAATAAGTATTCCTATTATTTTTTTAAGTATATTATAATTTTAATCGTACAAATAAAATATCATAATTAATTATCACAATATAAAATATAATTAACAATGGACATATTTTTTAATTTAAAATAAACAAATAAAAATTATAGAAATCAATAAGGGTAGTATGGGTAAAATAAAATATTTATTGTTGTTGTGATTCACTGTAGTTTTCAAAAACACCTAAAAATTTGCTTTCTGTTTTTGCTGTGGGGGGTTGAGAATTGTGGGGAAAAATAGTTTTTTATTTTTTTACCAAACACCAAAACTGCTGTAGGTGAAAACTGCTGTAAGTGATTGAGAATTGTTATCCACAACAGTTTTTGGGTACTACACCGCAATCCCAAACGGGGTCACTTTTACAATTCGCTTTAGACTCCAAAATCTTAACTTCGGCCCTAATAGTAACATGACTACTTATTGTGATTGTAAGAGTGCATACCTTTGTTACTACCAAGTTTTTCTCTTAATGGCTAGCCAACGGCAGGACACAGCTACGAACATGATCATGGTCATGGTCTCTCATAGACATCATGGTCATAGATGAGTAAAATAGTAACTTCATATATCAATTATTTTAGGATGTATAACAACAGAAATTATATAGTAACTTTATACCCTCTCAAAAGTATAATAATCCACGGTAGGGAAAAGGGGGTGATGGGTCCATGATGAGGGTATATAAGTAATTCTCAATGTTCCTGGATAGACATTAAAAAAACTAAAAGAGGGTACCTTTGCCATCTACTCAAAGTTTCCTTAAATGGACGTAAATGAAGACAGGTAGGCCTGGACTGCAAGAAACCCTAAACCTGCGTAAGAACATAAACTTGCTGTCACTTATCAAAGTCATACATACATTGCAGCAAAAAATAGTACATATATTGCAAGCAAAAAGTCATATATACATATACATGCCATGCCATGCATGAGACATATCCATATATAATTATTATATATGGGGAAACTTTTCACTTTACAAATTTACAAAATATGTGATCTGATTCAACATAAATAGTTTTATATGATAAATTAATATGAAAATGTGGTCTAAATTAACAGTCTTATAACTACCTAACAAAAAAATAATTATATATACCTTATCCACATATGTATATAGATTTGGATTATCTACTATAATTATTTTTACTTGTTTCAATATTAATTATATATGGTAAATCTAAAAATTATGAATATGTAAATACAATCACATACTTAATAGTATTACATTTTATAACGACATGATCCAAATTTCTCTAAAAAAATTTGAGTTTTTATTTAATATTGGTTTTAAAGAGGCTCTAAAGGAAGTTGGGTTGTGCAACTTTGAAAATTTTTACCAAATTACTTTGGAAGTTTTTTTGAGAATTTATTAATTCAACGTTTTCACCGAAATTGATTTAACGTTATTTAAAGTTTATCAAGTTTAAAATGCTTCGCTCTTGACACGTGTCCAAGCCATCCCTAAGCTTGACATTTGTTCGGCCTTTGCTTAACACACACTTCTCTGTCTGATCGAATTCGGTCGACGGTAAAGATCGTGATTCCTATTTTCTAATTTATTCTCTAATTATTTTTTGTGTTTTCTCTATTTTTTTTTTTGAAATTCATCAAAAATTATTCCGTCTTCTGATGAAAAGTCTGTTGACACCAAGACGACTGTGGTGTTCAACACTATTTTCCTACGATCTTAATTCCTCCAACGATTTACACATTTTCTACGAAAAATCGAAAAACGTTTGAAAAAAATGCTTGTTTACCTATTATTCTACAATTTTCTAATTTCCAATAATTCAATCTAGCTTCCAAAATTCACTATAATTAATCCTGTTGTAAAAAAAAAAAAATGCAAACTCGGTCTCATTGGGTTTGTTTCGTCAAGTACTACATAATCAAGGTCCCACTTCAATTAATCAACGACAAAAGTCTAACCGAATAAATATGAGAATACCAAGAAGTGTTTTTCCTAATTTTGTAAAAAAAAAAAAAAAAAAGTAAAATTCTAATGACCTTAAATAAATCCTTGAAAAATACTGTAAGCTCAAATTAAATCAAGGCAAAAATTCTTGGGCATCAAATATATTGTAAAACACGGAGAACAAAAGCGACGTACGGTGGAATTTGTGCCTAACACATTTTTATTTATTTATTAATATGGGTTGGGTTATGACTGGTTTTTTAAGGTGGGCTCGGTTATCATTGTATCCCTAGAAAAAATGATCATTACCAACAGTGAATCAAAACCATCGCTAATAATTTTTCTCACAACACTATATTTTCATAATTATTGATGGTTTATGGCTTTTAGCCACACCATTTTTGTTGATGATTGCGAAAATTGACAGTCAAGCATTTTTTGACGGAAATTTTTTTCGGTAATGGCATTTTTTTAGTAGTGTATTTTTCATTTTGGGCTTTGAAAAACCCCATTTTTTTTGTTTCTTTATTTTTATTTAAGGGCAAAGTATTATTTTTTAGGAAAAAATTTATTTGAATGGACTAAACTACCCTTAAAAAGATGCTCATGTGCACGACACATCTTGCACATTGTTGATGCAAATCTCTGTAAGATAGATGCAACAGCTTAGAACAGATGACTTTGCTGATCAGAAGCATTGCCGAATGATGACGTGGATGTCGATTTGAGATCTTCCTGTATGAAAAACAAGATTGAAGGAGATGAACTGGTGTGATACCAGCTAAACACACTCCGATGATAAAGTCAGTTATGTGTATTTGAAGATGTTTGAATAAAGGTGATGAACTTGGGAGAATAAGGAAGAACAAGGTAAAATGTTCTGGGTTTATTCTCAGAAAGTTGAGTGTGCCTTTGATAAGCCTAAGTTGGTATATGTGTTTGCTTGGTGATAGGTGGATCCATATTTTGTGTACATAAGTGGACTTATACAGGCAAAGGAAGTTGTGAAGAGAAAGTTACCTGCATGTGGATAAATGGTTGAAAAAGATTCACGCGTTCGGTCATGAACAGTGACATGCACAGCTATCCACCTCCTTTGCATTCAATGCTGCATTGAATGCTATGATGGAAGGTCAGGCGGAATGCCCCAATAGTCATGGTTGTGAGCTGGAAAATCTCATCTGTCAGAGGATCATGTCAGGTGCACTTAAGTATGGCGGTTCGTCCCAACATGATCTTCTTCAGAATGGCGGTGGGAGGCTGAGCCGATTCGAACATAGGTTCCCATGTGTAGATATGAAACCTATGTGTGATCAGATCAGATGTAGATGAATAGGCCGAGCCGATCCGGTAGGCAGTGATCCCTTCAAGTCGTAGTCGGCCGTGACTAGAGTTTTAAAGGATGCTCGCCCAAAGCCAAGCCGAACCGAACTAGGATAACCTAAGAAAAGATAAACATTCAATCATTTGGAAGATCCTCAGATCGGGTTGGATCGGGCGCGAGTGACCCGCCAGGATAGGCCGATCTGACCTGGTGTAGTGACGTGGAAGTCTAAATCTGGCCGTTGAAAAGTCAAATTTCGAGGTTGGATCTGAACAGCCACATGTCGATTCATGGTTAGTCGTTGAATCTATGTGGATTTATCCACAAACAGAAGTCTCCCAACTTCCGATCAGAGCGGACCGTGAAAGATTGGAAGTTGAGAAGGCGATGGTCTGTAAAAACAATATTCGACCCGGTTCGAGCCGAACAGATGATCACTTGTTCCGACCCGGGCATGTGTGATTTTCTTGCGGATCCGAACAGATAATGATGTGTGTTTGGCCAAAATATCTTGGGGATGTGTGAAGGGACGTTTGGTGTCTGCATGGGGGAACGTAAGGGTCACTTTATTTATGGGTATTTTGAACATTGACAGGTGGCAAGATCTAGGGTTTGAAGCACCATTTTTGGATGGCTGAGATTGGTTTGCATGGGGATATAAAAGGCCTTCTTTTTCCCCTTCCCTTTCACTTTCCAAAAATCAGAAAGCAAGAAGCTCCCCGAATTCTTTCTTTCTCTCTCTCTCTCTCTCTCTCTCTCTCTCTCTCTCTCTCTCTCTCTCTCTCTCTCTCTCTCTCTCTTTCTCTGTCCGTCACTTGAGTGGTGGTCTGATCCTGATTCTGACCAGGTATAGTCATAGGCGAGGTGGTCCCAAGTGTGTGGAGGGCGGAGATCTTGGCCGAAACAAACTAGTAAGTGATTTTCTCTCATTTCTAAGTTTTCTGTATTTTTCGGGTTTCTTGGATTTTGTTCTTGGTTGTTCTTCAAAAAGCAGCTTTTTGATTCAAAAAGGCAAGAGAGAGAAAAAGAAAACTGTTTGTGATGTCAACCACCGATTCGAGTGATCGACTCGGCTCGGGGGAGGCTTTTGGCAGTGACAGTGACGCCGAGCTGAGTCGAAGCCTACCAGGGGGTGAGGCAGATTAGGATGAGTTGTCCGAGTAGTTGGACGAGGTCATCTCGGCGTTGGAGCATAATCTAGGCGAAGAACGCCGACCTCGAGGGGATGAGGGAGATCTCCAGTTATTGAGTTCTGATCGGGAACAGGAAGAGGGTGAAGAAGATGAGGAGGAAAACATCGATGCCGAGCCGAGCTCGAGTGTCCCAAAAGCTCACCTCGGGCTCGGAAGAAAGAGACAGGGGTCACGATGCATCGAGTTCGGCTTAGCGGGCAACGGGTTTCTGATCGACCCGGACCATTACGAGGAGTTGGCATGGACGGCCGACCAAATCCTCAACGAGATGACCGAGTTTCATCTCAGGGATCTGAGAGGACGGTACGGATTTCCGAGTTCGGTCCTGACTAGATTGCCGAACAGTGGAGAGAAGCCGAGCCGACCCCCCAACGGATGGGTGACAATGTACCCCGAGATGTTCAAAAATGGGGTTCGGCTTCCCTTGCACCCATTTCTTCAGGACTGGCTCGCAATGATCGACCTTAAGTTGGTGTATGTGTTTGCTTGGTGATAGGTGGATCCATATTTTGTGTACATAAGTGGACATATATAGGCAAAGAAAGTTGTGAAGAGTAAGTTATCTGCATGTGGATGAATGGTTGGGAAAGATCCACGCGTTCGGTCATGAACAGTGGCATGCATAACTATCCACCTCATTTGCATTAAATGCTGCATTGAATGGTAGGATGGAAGGTCAGGTGGAATGCCCCAATAGTCATGGCTGTGAGATGGAAAATCTCATCTGTCAGAGGATCATGTCAGGTGCACTCGAGTATGGCGATTCGTCCCAACATGATCTTCTTCAGAATGGCGGTAGGAGGCCGAGCCGATCCGAACATAAGTTCCCATGTGTAAATATGAAACCTATGAGTGATCAGATCATATGTAGATGAACAGGCCAAGCCGATTCGGTAGGCAGTGATCCCTTCAAGTCGTAGTCGGTCGTGACTAGAGTTTTAAAGTATGCTCGCCCAAAGCCGAGCCGAACCGAACTAGAATAACCTAAGAAAAGATGAACATTCAATCCTTTAGAAGATCCTCAGATCGGGTCGGATTAGGAGCGAGTGACCTGCCGGGATAGGCCGATCCGACCTGGTGTGGTGACGTGGAAGTCTAAATCTGGCCGTTGAAAAGTCAAGCTTCGAGGTTGGATTTGAACAGCCACGTGTCGATTCATGGTTGGTTGTTGAGTCCATGTGGATTTATGCACAAACACACATGAACACTTCCGTTAGATGGCTACTACGTTTTATCCTAATTGGATACAAGTACAACATGTGATGTTTGTAGACAAAATTGTTAACTTTCAGAATTCGTTGACCAATTTGAAAAAAGAGCCAAAGTTTGTCACCAACAATGAAATTATACCCATTAATAAATTAATTTGTACTCACATAAATAAGACCTAATTTTCTTGTTGCAAAGTTACTTCAAAAATTGTTACAAGAATAAAACATCCTTGGCATTTAAAAATAAATACAAGCATATGAATATAATTCTTTAGAATTACCATATATTATGTGACTCAAATATTTTAGCATGTTCCCATTATTGAAAGAAATTTTTAATATATTGTAATAAAGGAAACACTTACATAAAAATTTCATAGTTAAAAATTTGTTACACAAATACAATTGTTGATACATCTTCGATGCATGTCCATCTCGCTTAATTTATTCATTGCTATTACAAACGAGAGTTTCTTATCAACAAGTGAAAATATTGCTAATTGTTCCACTTCTTGTACTTAGCATATTCATATAGCTTTCTGCATGATCACAACTTCGTTAAGAATTTATGATATATATAATTTTCTGTCTATTCACACGTATAAAGAAGAAATACATATGGTAAGAATTTATGATTATTGAGTGCTTGTATGGCAATAAAGATATGAGGCTACATTTCACACCCTAATACATGCATTGTAATTTATCTAATTATGAAAAAAAAGATATTAAAAGTTATAAAAAATTAGGATTAAATACCAAATCAAAATAATTTTTTAGCAAAAGAGTAAAAGACTATTTTTTTTTTTTTTGAGATACTAACTTGAAGCAAGACATTTTAAATTATGTCATAAATCTGCTACAAAGTGTAAATTTTTTGTCGTGGATCAAATGAATGTTTACTAATCGCTCCGTTGTTTTTTTTTTTTTTTGGGTATATAGCTATGACTACCCCACAGTTTGTTTCCCTCAAAATTTACACAGTTACAACTGTGATTACATGGTAATCACAACTATGAATATATGGAGTTTATGAGAGTTTAGAATTTATAAAGATTAATTTAAGACTTTAAATTTAGGCTTGGGATATGCACCCTAACAACCTAGAAACTGAATATTAATTAAAGCCTAAGCCTTAAACCAAAATACAAACATTGAAAAAACAACAAATGAAATAAGCGATTACTATGGCTGAATCAAAAATTTATGATTGTTATACAGTTTTAATGATCATAAATTGTAAATTTGGGTGAAACAATAGAATAAAAAAATAATTTTTATCGGTGAGTGAAACTACTAATTAATCGTAGAACCCTGTTTTACTAGACAGTTGAAATTCGAGTATCTAAATTGAGGTGACATGAAGTTTTTAAAAGTTCAAATGAAAAAAATTGTAATTTGATACTCAAAGTTAACAGATTGTGTTAAGCTCTATCTCAAACCATCATATGCATGAATATATCTATACAAAATACATTCAATGTTAAATTAAAGTTAGTACCATCTCTATCAATACCTTGATCGCCTACAGTCTCATTATCTTCTAAGGGCCAGTTTGGTATTGCTGTGAGAAAAAACAACTGTTAAGTAAAACAACTGTAAAGTAAAGTAGTTGAGTGTTTGGTAAACTATGTTTTCAAAAGTGTTATGAGTGCAAAAAAAGTATTAAAGTGTTTTGTAAATATTAATGTAAAAGTGTTGTGACTATGTATAATTATTAAGTACACGCCAAAATGTTTCAACAATAACTTTTTTTTTTTTAATATAAACTTTGTCTTTTTGCAATTAAAACCACATGAACACCATAAACTTTCTTCCTATCCACCACAACTAAATAATTGTAAGGTATTTAAATGATATTGTCTTCTTTTCATAACATGAAAAATGATTGGATGCATATATACATCGAAAATTTGGTCATAAGATATAGAAATGAGAAGTTTATAAATATACTACTAACATATTTATTTAATAAAGTAAAAAAATATATAGTTAAGAATACATAGAATACAATTAACAATATATATATATATAGGGGGGATCCGTGACACTATATTTTTGACACAAGTTTTTAATAGGGTTAATTTCATATAGGATTTTTAGGTCTACATTAAAGGATCATCCTTGCAAAAAATTAGGTAAATCATAAACTATTTACCTATAAAGATTAAATGGTCAACAAAATAAACACTTGAAATGTTGACAATTTAATCTTTGTAGGTAAATGGTTTCCGATTTACCTAATTTTTTGCAAAGATAATCCTTTAATGTAAACCTAAATAATAGACTATTTGGATCATTGAAATTCTATATGAAATGGGCCTCATGGATCATTTTCCTACATATATATATTGCATGAATTTTTAAAGGAATTGACTTTACACTAAAACCATATATTTGAAAAAATTAAATAATAAAATCAGTGGCCAAAAAAAAAAATCAATGGTAATAAAAAAAAACATAAATACTTATTAAAATAATAACTCCACGTATTTATCTCTCTATGGAAGACATCCACAATCGTTCAGAGTACAGCAGCACCCTTATTTTTCAGACTTAGTATGTGGGGTAAGAAAGGTACTCAAGGTTGTCAATTAATAAGGCTAACTATTACATATTAGCAAAATACAATTGTAATGCATTTCTTTGGAAAAAAACAAAAATTCTTAATGAATTTCATGTATGAAGCTCGTAAGTTAGGGTGAAAAACAAATTTATTTTTAAAAAATTTAGAATTAAACCTTGGTCATATCCTAATTCAAATCCTTTAATCTATTTATATTCACCACTTAATTGGGTGTACTCCAAGAGCTTGAAAAGTCATCTATTATAGAGAGGAAAAAAAAAAATTCAGTTTTGACAAGAGAGTTTAAATGTATTCTAAGAATCTCGGTGTAACATAGTTATGTGTATATGATATATTTGAATTTGTGCATGCTTATGAGTATTAAATCTATGTCGATGACAAAAATGAGTAGAGTAAGATCGTTCGTACCAAATCTAAAATATGCCATCATAGGGTCTCACAAATCCACGTTTTTGAAGACACTCAACAGCTTTTTGAAAAACACACGCCATCCGATCTTCTGTTGATTCATGATGGTAGCATTCATGAGCAGTCTCACGTATACATTTTTTTGCTGCTAGATAGAACCTTACATTGTGAATAGGTTTCAGATTGAAAAGGTAATTATCTTCAATTGAAAAAGGTGGAAGAATAGGAAAGCGAAGTAAAGAAGGAGAAAGAGAGGGAGATCGAGCATCCTCTCCTCGCACTCCAACTTGGATAAGGATAATCCATCCAAATATTAACACCATAAGGAGTCTCAAATGATTTTTCTCCATTGATTTTACACCTTTTTCTTTCTTTGTTAAATTTTCGTTTTAGAGGTTAATATATACCATCAAGTCTTCGATGTACATACCCTTTGACATACTTTAATCGTCAAAAAATTTCATCTTATCAATTTTTTTTTTTTAAATATATGTTGAGTTAAAAAAAGAGTGGTAAAACGACTTTGATTAAAGTTATATATATCTTTATCATGTTTATTTTTCTATGAAGTACACTGTTTTTTTTTTCATTTACTTTGCTAAACATTTCAATTTAATCCATATTTTTCAATTGCTAGAGTTTTTATTTTATTTTTTTATGTTAAGTTAACATTGTTGTTTTTTTTTTTCATTTACTTTGCTAAACATTTCAATTTAATCCATATTTTTCAATTGCTAGAGTTTTTTTTTCTTTTTTTTTTTTTTTTT